>CM075860.1:71691204-71953704 GCA_037975125.1 Latrodectus hesperus | reverse complement strand
GTGCGTTTAAAGGTAATGGCTTTGTTTTTTTTCTTCCATACACACGCAAATTTCCATATAATCGCAATGAGTGAAACTTATTCGATTTTGTATTATTAAATTTTGCCATTAGCTTTCATGATCATCGCGTGAATTTACTTAGTTACATTCGATAGATGTAAAAGGATAAACATAAAGATTATTTGCAAAATTATGTTAAAAGTCTTTTATATTTTATTAAAATTCGTTAATTAATAATGCAATAGTGAAATTAAAAAACTTTGTGTCATAATTTTAATTTAAGTATCTCTTTTTATAAATTAAAGACACATATGAGATATTTTGAAAGTCATTATAAAATTTACATAATTAATATATGTACTTATTTAATTTATTGAAATATTATACAAATTATTCCCATTTAATCTAAATAGTATCTCATAATTCAAGATTTATATTAGTTACTTCTATAAATCATTTTAGGTTCCTCCAGAAGACAATAGGTAGTTTTTGTTTCACTAATGATTCTTTAATAGCCTCAACCAGTTCGTTAAGAGAGAGATATTAGTTTCTATTTTATGAACTGAATATTACGAATTACTTATTTTTCAGCATGGCATTTAGTCTACATTAAATGTCATTCTGTAATTGACGAAGAGATGGTATTGTTCTAAGAATAGAACAATAAAGTCAAAAATAGATGCTAATTCATATTTAACGACATTGATACGCAATAGTCATTCAAATGGCACAGTTTTTGTATTTTTCAATATTAATCGAGTAGTATTTTGTATTGTGTTACTTGCTTTTTTTACGTTGAGCAACATTGTGCCTTATGATGAGTAAATAATCCAGACAATAAAATGAAGATAATTGTTCAACCTAGACCCCCAAAAAGATTACTCTTTACTCGAGTGTCATCAAATTTGTATTTAATAAAAGCTTAATTAACCTATATATGTTAACACTGATTGCCATTACTTCTGCATTTTAAAAAATAATAGTCATTATTCATTTTCGATACTTTTTAGGCGTGAATTCATTAATTTTATTCTTTAATTTTGATTTTTTTTAACTTTATGATGGGCTTTGTTCCAATTGAATGCGAGATTGAATACACAAATGTGATTTTACAAATAGTGTTTAAGATAAGTTTCTTAAGATGATTTTTTTATTTTAGGAGCAACCATGGATCAACCATGGGATTTCCAGAATTACAGCTGCTCCGATGGGCTTCTTTTACCCCTCATAAGTGAATACACATGGGCACCGGAAGCTCGGGCCTTCGTTTACCTTTTGGGCCTCTTCTATTGTTTCTTGGGGGTGGCGATCATTGCAGACATCTTCATGTGTTCCATCGAGAAGATTACAAGCAAGACTCGTAAAATCATGCTGTCCACTTCCAATGAGACCGAACCGGAAGTCATAGAAGTCAAAGTATGGAACGACACAGTCGCCAATCTCACACTCATGGCTCTTGGATCCAGTGCTCCAGAGATATTGCTGTCCATCATCGAAATTGTTGGCAATGGGTAAGAATAAATATTTGCATACGTATATTTGTAAATTTAAACAAATTTACAAATTGTGCCTTTCTCGTTATTTTTTATGACTTTGTTTGCATTTTATTCCTCAAAGCGTTATGATATCTTATAGAAAAGAACGATTCTGTTTCGAAATATTGATTTTGTCATCAAATATTTAAAAATTCCTAATATCTAAATGCAATATACGTATGTAATTTCAAAGTTTATTTGTATAATAAAAAAAAACTATTTGAAAATATTGAAGCATTCATAAGAAAAAAAATGGAACGATACACTAAGTAATTGTGTAATAAATGTTCAGTTTGTAACAAAGTCTGATTGGTTAATATTTCAAACTGCATTTCAAGCCCAATCCAGCTTTTTCCATCAACATTAAAATGCAACTAATTTGATTACTTTAAATGATGAAGTGTAGCTTAATGAGATGAAATTTATTTTATTTTATTAACAAGACATTAATGCTTAAAATGATAGACATTTTAAAAATCCATTTTCATTGTTTAAATAATTTCAATACTAATAATTCAAATTTATTAATTGCTTGAAAATATAATTCTTACTTTGTTCGAAAAAGAAAAAGCAAATCATGGACTATACAATAGGGATGTGGATCTTTTTTAAAATTTTAACTGATTATTTTAGATTAATTTAAAATGCATATTGCAATATTTTAAAATTTATTGTATAACAATTATAAAAATGGTTTATTAAAACTAAAATAAAAATTAAAGTTTTGCAATAATGTTACAGTTTTTATCTTTATTTTCGGCGCATATTATTTTCTAGGACATTCATTTCATGCTCAAATATCGTAACATAACATTAAAATAATTTAAAATTTAGAATTTTATCATTAAAAATAAAAATATACATTTCTGAGAACAATAAATGAATTACCTATTCTTATATTTTCAATTAATTTCTAGAAATAATGCCAAAATAGAACGATTCTTATATTTTCAATTAATTTCTAGAAGTAATGCCAAAATAGAACGATATCATTACAAATAGACGTTAAACAGATTCTTTTAGGAGTCAAAGTCATGAAATAAATTTTCCTTGTAATTGATGTTGAAATTTCGAAAGAAAGAAGAGAATAAAAAGTATTTATGAAGGATATTTCAAAGAAAAGCATTTGAAATAATGAGCGTATGTCATATTTTTAAGGTTTAAAATAGTTATTGAACGTTATAATTCTGGAAAAAAATTTAAATATTTTTCAATTGAAAAATGTCAAACTCTCAACGTTAAATTGTTAAATGCTAAGTACAAAATTTTAAACAAAATATTTTCATTAGAGAAATTAGGTGGTTATCTTTTGAACTTAAACTTGGTCTTTTCTTGCATGGAAAAAACTTGCAGTTTTATTTTTGAATTTATTCTTTAAATATAAATAAAAAAATAAAATTTAAATATATTAAAAAAATTTAAACTCTTGATATTAAATTGTTAAATGTCAAACACAAAACTTTAAGCAAAATATTTTCTTTGGAGAACACAGATAGACATCTTTAAAACTCTCACAGAGGACAAACTTTCAAAAGTAATTTTTCTGTAATTTAAATAAGTTTAACCAAATCATTTAAAGTATAATTATTTTTTGTTATTTTATCTTAGTAATGTATATAAAATATAACAATTTCCACCAATCTTACACGAGGACTTAGAAGAAAAAAAATATTAAAACTTTTTTTATTGATAGATAGAATATAGAATTTATATTGCAAAAATATCTTAATAAGAAACATTGCTATTTAAGTTTTTTTTTGTTTTATAATCGATTCTCAATTATGGAAATGAATATCTAAAAAAATCTGATCTATATAATCCGGAAAAAGTGAAACTGTATAATTTACCATTAATTTACACAGTAAAATTTCTAGACATTTAAGCGCTTTAAATCTGCAAAAGTTATGTTGTGTAAATTATAATTTCCCTTTTTCCAATTCTCTCGTTTCTGTTTTGGAATAACAATCCTGGTGCCTTTCCTCGAATACTGACCCTTCGGGTAAACGTCCCCTCGTTACTATGTTCCTGTCATGGCAGCTTTTACTGCGCAATGTTCTCCATCAGTTGAGCATGAAATCAACAGGTAAGTATCCGGTCCCTCCAACTAGGGTGCGCGCAGAGAAAGGTTTCGTGTCGAAATGTTCGAGTATAATTCGTGCGAAAGACACGTGGGTGGGTGTTCGTGGCCTGGAGGCACAAGGATTTTCATCCCATTGCGAAATAGTTGCCGGATCGACTACTTATAAAGAGAAAGCACCATAATTGCGGATGCTTTCACTTGTTTCGGTGGCATTCTTTCGAGATACTCATCCAAAATGATGAGAAAATAGCTAAAAATGGACAGTGGCGCATGATTGGGAAGGAATGCGATTTGACAGTTGAATAAGCTTGTTTTCTGCGTATTATATATCATTGTTAATTAATATTTTAACAGGTTTTGTTAGTGAACATTTTAACTGTTTTACGATTTCAGTATCACCGAGGAAAAGTTGCGTATTTTGTAAATAATTATATTTAGTGGAAACATAACATTTAATAAATTTGCATACATTTTTTTTCCAAAATTAGAAAAATAATTTTATTGTTTTCTGTATTAAAATAAATTATTATAAGGAGAGCTAGTTTTTATAATTATATTAATGAATAAATTTAGTGATTTAAAATTGTGTTCTTAATTATAAAAAATTCAAGCTTAGCAAATCTTGTTCTTAAGAATTTACAGGCTCCATGACCTACGACACGGAAATATCAGCTACTAATTCTCCTACAATACATTTTACTGGAAATGAAAAATTTATTTATTACAGTTACACTGTATCAAAATGTTTATAAGTGTTAAATGTCATTTTAAAATGCTAAATTTAAAGTTTTTTGGAAATATTGAGAATATATTAGTTACACAGTGTGACATGTAATTTTAAGCAATTTGATTAAAAAGATTTAAATTGTGTGGCAACGATATATAACAACCTTTTATGTGTTTAACGGGACATAAAGTTTTTAAAATGGCAATATCTGCAAAATTTTGTATATTTTTGTAGCTCTGTTATTTTGAAAAGATTTTGTCAATTTACATGAATAAAAGTTACAGTAAGCTGTTTAATCTAAATAATATCTTGACCCCTTCTTTGGGTGTATTAATTCGTAGCTTGGAGCCCACTTTAAGCATTATGTAGTCGCGCAAAGAAAGTAATATTAAAGCTACAAACATATTAAACTGGAATCACTCTTGTGGTAGGATAATGCTCCTCGGAACATAAAGTCTTGGGTTCAATCCCAGTCACTATTGAACACGGGAGATGGATGTTGCCCGGTCTGTCAAGGTGGGTGCTTGGGAGTTTTCCAGGTTTTCACTCTTCCGACATGGGAATCTGGGATACTATCTATAGAAAGCTCTCTCGGAAGGCTTTACGCTGTGGGTGCTAAAATGTCTTATAACGGACCTCGGCTTTTAAGTAATCATTTCACTGTGTCAAAACACAACCTTACAGAACAAATTTTAAAGTATTTAAATCGTACTTTTTACAAAAATATTTGTATATTCAAAGACTGGCTGAGAATGTTATGTACCGACCGATGGCTGAGTGGTTAGCGTTCTTGATTCCTGGGCAGTGGGTCTCGGGGTCGATTCTCGGTTCGGGCATGGATATTTCTTTCTTTCTGCTTCTCTGTCCTTCATATGGTACTTATGGTGATTGTCAAACATTGAAATCAGGGAAGTTCCAATATCGATTTCCGCTGTACCTAAAAATTCTAACCCATTTATATACATTTATTTTAATAGTAATAATAGTCATTCATCAGTCTGTGAAAAATATTGGCATTTCAATTATTTACTGTCACTGAAATTCATAGTACTTCAATCTATTCCAATAATAGATACGCACAATTAGGATTAAGTTTAAATTCATTTTGACAGTGCGTAATGCTTAGTATAACGGCTAAGAATGTGGTAAAGAATTTTAATACGTAAATTGTATTCCGTTTTGTTTTATTTATTTTTCTCACAGATACCGTATGATCCAGCAGGCCAAATTCTGAGTTTGGTGATTTTTTGGCGGATTTTCTTATGTATCTGTCATCCTGGTTTTTATTACGTCGTAGAGATGGGAGACCTATAAGAATAATATAGAAAATTCTGTTTTGGCAACTCTAGTATTTACATCATAGCGCACGTCACAATACGTCATCTTGGCAACATTTTTTCATCGCCAAAATATTTAAAATTTGGAATTCTAATCCAATTTTAAAGAGCAGTCTGGATTATACGGCATTTGTGCAGATTTTTTCATAGTTGGTGAGCCGTACTAACGTATTGCAAGGGACGAGACTTGAGAAATTTCCAAACAACTGATCCATTTCCCGTTCAACAATAATAAGGATAGAATCCGGTATTTTTTGTTCAATGAATGTTGTGTGTGTATGTATGTGTTCTATCACCTGTGGGGTACTGTGAAGCTAAGCTTAAATCACCTTATATGCTCTTAATCAAATAATCGAATTGGCATTAAGTGAATTACGGTATGCTACTCGAACATCTTGTTACAAGTTCTTCTGAGTGGTGTCGTCCTAGCGCTGTTTCAATTATAGCGCTACAAAATATAATCGCATATTTCCATTACTAACTTGATAAAAACACACATAAACAGTGGAGCTTTAGAATTTTTAAATAAAGAAATAGGAATAATATTTTATCAGCACATCAGAGAACCATTAAAGAATTAGAAACGAAAAAATAGGCGGAATATAGTGAATAACAATATGGATTATGTAATGCGTGACTTAAAAATAAGGATTAATTTATTTGTAACAATGAAATTAATGTTACATAAGTATAACCTGAAGTTGAATTTCTTACAAAAATTTCTTCAAATAAAATTATGAGATCACTTTTTTTGGTCTTTGAGGATTTTCTGTGGAAAAATGTGTCAGGGCTATATAATGCTGTTGATTACAGGTTTCTATGGCAACGCTGGGAAATGGTAGATAATAATAAAGCAGTTAGCATTGAACAATGGTTAACTGATGAAAAATAGTATTTCCATAATACTTTTCATAATTGAATCTTCAATGCTAAAATAATAAATTCTTACTTTGATTATAAAAATCAGAATTCTAAGTAGAATAATGTGGACAATTCGTTTTAGTTTTAAATTTTACGAATATTGGTAACTCTGAAAGAGAAATTGTTCTTCGAAAATTTAAAAACTTGAATTTATTTTCTCATAAAATCTTCAATTCTTAAAAATTTATTACGAAAGAATAAGTAACTTTATTGTCATTGAAAAAGTATAGCTCAAAAACTTCTTGAATGTTTAGGGATTGTTTGAACATATGATTTTGTTCTTAAAAATATCTGATAATAGCTATGAGAATTTTTAAAAATTGTTGCAACAATCGTGAGAAATATTTATATAAGTACTAACTTTTATTTTTAATGCATTTTTGAAATTAAAATATATAGTATATGGGGACTTTTGAAATTAAAATAATAGTATATTAAATCAATATTAGACCAAATTAAACAAATCCTTTATTGTTTTTTTAATTTATAAATGTTGTTGAAGATAAGTTTAATTACATTTATCAAATTTATATAATCTGAAACAAGAATCCTATTACGTTTTGTAATAAGGATACTTATGTTTATTTTTAAATAGCATAACATAATTGCAAAGTATTTTTGTGAATATTAAGAAAATTTTCATACAAAATATAAATATTATATTCACATATTACAAGGGAAAAAACACCTTAAATTTCTAATAATTGATCACCATAAGTCCATTTATACATTGCAAAAAATATTCGTTTCCTGATATTCCTGATACACTATCGGGTCAATTATAAAACGGGATCTTAACCACTTCATTTGTCTAATTAATAGCGTCTAAATTTTTAATGTTTCCGATAAACATTTAGACGATATTATTTTTACGTTAAACATTTGGACGCTGTTATTTTTAAGTTGAACATTTAAAAAATATCATTTTTACGTTAAACATTTAGGTGCTATTATTTTTAAGTCAAACATTTAGACGTTAACCAAACATAACAATTATCAATTGCTATATTTGTTTAACACAAATATGTAAATAATTATACAATAGCGCCTTTAGCAAGAAGTAATTTAGTTTAAAAGAAAGTTTTTGTGACCAAATTCTTAATAGAATTTATACATTCAAATTAAAATTTAATTTATATAACTTGGATCAACTTGTAATTACTTCTCATTCTATAATGCTTTGCTTAAGGGAAAATATCACAATCAATAATATGATAATTAAAAGAAATTTCTTCCAACCATTAATACTTTCACAAGTATTTCATATCTCTTATTTTGCTAACATAAGTATTTTATTCATTTTTACTTTACAAGAAGAATTTTCGCATTAAAATCCACGTGCAAATTGAGAGGAAGACTATTAAATTATTGAACCGAATCCGGAGTTCTTTCTAATTTTTCAGTTGTAATACCATAGCTGGGAAGCTCATTGATTTGGAAATCAAAATTTATGTATGGAAATTTTTTTAATTTGTTAATATTCCCTCAATAAGTTTTTCGTGTTTACATTAATTTCTTGACAGTGAATATTCCTAAAAGTTTGAATTAATTTTCTCCAAAATTTCTGAACACTGAAGAAAATTATATAATGCCAGTAACTACTATACATTTAGGGCTACTATAATTGTAATATATATATACTAATATAGTAAAATTACTCGGAAAAAATAGAACACACACACACACACACACACACACACACACACACACACACACACACACACACACACACACATATACACACATACACACACACACACACACATATATATATATATATATATATATATATATATATATATCTGTCTGTCTGTCTGTCTGTGTGCTATTTTTTCCTATTTTCTGTACTATTTTTTTCCTGACTTTGCTCCGAGTAAGTTATTTTATTATTCATGCCACATTCATTAGTAATAAAGTTAGGTAGCTTGCCAGAATATTTCCTTTCAGATTCATTAAGGATATATACTCTATCCTATTCTGTCTAGTTTAGTTTCTGTCATCTATTGATTTTCGCATTTGAATTTCTGGTATATTTTTAGTGCATAAAGTCTTTATCTCGAAAATGACTTACTCTATTACGATATTTAGTGTTTTTATCTTTATTTAGATGGCCTATTTTTCAATATTACTTATTCCAGTGGTTAACTATAACACATGAATTTTTAATTTTTTGATGGTAAGGAACTTTTTGAATTAATATTTATACACCTTTTACGGTAATTTTTCCAAATCGTAATTTATCTTGCAATAATTAACATTTTTTATTTATGGTATTGGAGTGCTTTATTGATAATAGATAGCGTTTTTTGTTTTATTGCGAAGTCGAGATAAAAACATTCCATTTCAACTAGCTGTGTGTCATGTTTATAATTGTAGTAATTTTATTTATAAGTTTAGAGATTTTTAGTGCAATTTTTGGTTAACAGTTTCTGATTTTTCTGTAAAATTTTTGTAAATAATTTGAAAAAATTAATGGGTACTTTGAACGCATTTGTTGTGTACAATAATAATTTTTTACTAAATATGTCTCAGTAATTTTCTATTCCTTTTAAAACTATGCTTTGTTTAGTAATTTGATTTCATTTTGTTCTTCTATTTTTATTTTCAATTATTTTCATTTGTATAAGCTAAAAAATTGAAAATCCTATTTATATATTTTTTTAAATATTTTAAAAGACATTTCATCATCGAAAATAAATTTTATACACAAGTGTTTTCACCATTATTAATTCTTTACTGTTTCTTAAATTTAATTTTCTAACTTATTTAATTGAAAATAATAAAGTATTTTTTAATAAATAATAAAGTATTTACAACTCTTTGAGTAATCTGTACAACAATTGTTGCACTTAAAGGGAAGAAAGTTAGTTATCTGAAGTGATACTTATTATTAAAAAATCACTTAGTAAATATACATATTTCTGAGCATATTCTATTCTTCCATTGTATGAATTGTATCCTATTGTCTTTATAACTAGGAAATCTAGAATGCAATGCTTTAGCATTGTTTATTGTAAACTATTTGTAAGAATGCTTCATGTGTAATAACTTGTTATAATCACTAAAAATCATTGTATATAAATTGTTAAAATAACTGTCATGTTATTGTGAATAGAAAATATATAAAGGAAAAAGCAAACAAAAATACAAAAATTATTGATGGTTGTGAAGTATGTAGATTTTTATATATTTGAGATGTTAGTCTGATAAGATCAAATAAAGCTGCGCAAATATTTTCGAGAAGATTTATAAGGTAATGAAAATTTGTTGGAGTGGAAAAAGAAGTAAAGATCAATAATACTATTATAAAGAGAATTTATTTTAACAATTGTATCAAAAAATTATTAAATTTTGTATTGTTGAGATCCAAATAATGCTTTTATTATCTACAAATTCAAATCTGAATAATATTTAAGAAATGGAATTCACAAATTAGTATTTAAATGTCACTTTCCCCTCTTTAATGTCAACACTAATGATAATGCACCATAAAACAATTTTTGCTCTCTTGTCCTAGACACGCCATTCTAAAAAATCTAAAATCTAACAGTAATTTCGGAACAGATGCCGTATAATCCAGGTTGCTAAATTCTGAATTTTTTGGCGATAAGAAATATTGCCAAGATACGTTGTTGTTGTTGCACCAGCGTGGTACCCTGTAACTAGCCTTGAGTTGGGCTGTACCAGTTAGATAGAAGCAGCCGGATGGAGTCATCGTGTCTTTGAAGCAGGTACCAAGCAGAAGACCCCAATACTTGGCCTGCCACCCCAGAGGTATCATTTCACTTGGAGGACATTGCGACTAAGATGACGTATTGAGACGTGCGTGATGACGTAAATATTAGGGTAGCCAGAATAAAATTTTCTGCATAATTCTTATTGATCTCCATATCTATGAGGCAATAAAAACCAGGTTGCCGCATACATATGAAAATCCGCCAAAAAATCACCAAACTCAGAATTTAACATCCTGGATTATACGGTATCAGGGCCGTAATTTTTTTCAAAGTTTCTACCAGAATGAATAGACGAATTCTATTCTATCTAGTCATGCAATAAAATATGAGAGGAAGAATAATGTCAGTGTGAATACAGTATTTAATAGAAGAAAAAATTAACTTGCATTTTTAAGAATCCAATGTTAAGTAAATTGAGCTATCTGAATTTCATTAAAACATAACAAATTTGTCCATATATTACTAACATAAGAGGTACATAAATAAAGGTTATAATCTACCGTTCTTTCTCAGGTTTACAGCTGGTGATCTAGGACCTGGCACCATAGTGGGATCAGCTGCTTTTAATCTCTTAATTATTTGTGGCGTTTGCATCGTAGCTCTTCCATCTGGAGAAACGAGAAGAATCCGTACTTTCAGTGTAAGTTTCAAATGAATTTTTTCTTCTTGTAATTGCAATGCTTTTTCTTTTTGAAGATTTGAAACTTAATTGCAGGTATTATAGAAACTTATTCGATTGCATTTAACAAAATCAGAGTTCCATAGAATTCTAATATTGTAAATAATGTCGCACACATATGACCCTTTTCAAAATGACAAAACCTCCGCTTCGTTTCGATAGCTATTAATGTAAGAAAATAGCTATTATAAAATGACACAGATGCCGGATAATCCAGGATGCCAAATTATGAGTTTGATGATTTTTTGGCGGATTTTTTTGTGTATCTGGAAACCTGGTTTTTATTACGTCATAGATATAGAAACCGATTAGAATTATGCAGAAAATTCTATTTTGGCAACCCTAGTATTTACGTAATCTCACATGTCATTGCGTAAATACTCATACGTCATCTTGGTGACATTTCTTCATCACCTAACAAATTCAGAATTTGACATCCTGGATTATACGGCATCTGTATCCTAATTTTTTTATATTGAAGCTTGTTAAATAATAGTTTCAAAATTTTGTCATTCGTTCTATCTTGACTTTATGGTCAATGGTCATTATTTATCTTTATATTCTGTTCTACAGGTATTCAGCGTAACGGCATTCTTCAGTATCTTCGCATACATATGGTTACTCATCATTCTGCTTGCAATCTCTCCTCATGAAGTAGAAATATGGGAATCTGTTATCACATTCTTATTTTTCCCTCTGTTAGTCGGCATCAGTTATGCTGCCGACAAAGGTCTATGCAAAGTGAAATTGCTCAGCAACAAGCCAACTAAACAGATGGAAGTTGATTCAGCAACGAGTAAGTTTTTAATTCCTTGTTGGATATTGTAGAACTAGGAAATTTAAATCAAATATATATCAATGAAATTTTAAGCAAGTTGGGCTCAGTGTAGATACAGGTATCCATTGGTATGGCCAAAAATATAAAGATTGGTGATAAAATTTAATTTTTGGTATTTTCAGCGGTTTAAATAATATAATTTTAAGGTTGCCATTTTTACTAATATCTTGGCGTTAAAAAAATCGCCAAAAAATCAAGGGATACCCTTAAGTAAACTTTTACCAGCAAGTTATATACTTTAAATTATTTATTGTTAATGATAATTGGAAAGGTAGGATTTTAATTATTCAATAAAAATGTGTCAGTCAATATGTGAAATACTGTATCATACTTTTGTAATGAATAAGTTATAGATTAGATTGGAAATAAAGTATGATCACACTCATTTTTTGCGGATATGAAAATTACCTGATTAAAATCCGCAAAACATTTATTAGCTTTTTACAACAAACTATATCAATTACTTAACTTGGGCTAAACAGTATCTAAGTCCCTATTGTAAGTTTTTTTCCAAAAACTAAATTTTTATGATATCGCAAAAATAAAAGTTTTTAATGTTTTCTAGATGCCGTGAACACAATCGGTTCATTAGGAAAATGACTCCAATTTTCGAAAACTTAAATTATCGTTGTCTTCTGTTATGCAATGGATTGTTTTTAAATCTATAAACTCTAACTTATCATATGGTTTTTTTATTAATATTTCTTTAACTGTAATCACTTAAGGCTCATAAGATATGTTTTTTGTATTGTCAGAATTTTTTTAAAAAATAGAACAATTATTACTAGCTGTAATTTGTTTTTTCCTAATGTTAATAAACGGTTGGAAATAACTAATAGAGTTTATGGTTAGGATCTTATATTTATACTCAAAGTTATAATTAGAAGCTAATTGAGAGATGAAAGAAGTGAAAAGAGATAGCTATATTAAATCATGGCTTATACAATTTGAAGATTATTTTTATTGCCTGTGTTGGTAGTAAGTAATTTATTTATATCATTTTCCTATTCGATGAAAGGAATTAAAAACATCAGCTTTAGTTTCCATAGTCCAAATTCTAAATATATATTGTCATCTCTGTAATTATAATGCACTAAATCATTTTGAAGTTTTCAAAATGTTTGGATGCAAAAATCTTGTTCATCTGATAAAATGTTTACCACATTCAACAACATCAAGTCATGCTGACATTTTTCTCCATCCAAAAATAAAATTTAGCTTAAAAGGAACCGAATTTAACTATACTTCAATAATATAACAGCAAATGGCAGTGGTCTAAATCTATTCTTGAACGGGATTTTGCCACAGTTTTTTTCTTTGCACATAAAACTCAAAATGGATCAATTTGAAAATTAAATAAAAATTTTTTTATGAGTGAGTGTTATTTTTTAAATGTCAGAGCACGATATCTCATTTAAAACTTATATTCTTATCGACTTTTAACTTTTATTGCTTATATAATTTATTTTTTATAATTGATTCAGTATTGTGTCCAATGTTTTAATACTTTTAAAAGATACCAAGAAATATGTTAAATACACTTATGTAATTTACCATCTTCATAAGTAACATTTATATTAGTCTTATTTAATGCGCAATATTTTATAATTTTATTTGTTACATAGATTATAAAATTTCGTTTGATATTAAATTTATGTGTCAATCATCATCTCTACATTTAATATTTTTGAAAATGCTTACTTATATCATAACACAGTAATCGAATATTTTGATGACGATTTGAATAAAATTTAATTTTAAATTAAAAAAAACTATTTTGCTAAAATAAAAATATATTAGATATTTGTTTTAATAATTTTTTTAAAATAAATTAAAAGTTAATTAATTTAAACGGGTGTAGTAATTTTATAAATTCTTGAGGAAATGAGTTCAATTTATAACTTCACTAAGACTATACTACACTATCTACAAGAAATTTTAAAAATGACACAAAATAATAATGCCTGACATTTTCAGGAAAAGAATTTTTTATTGTATAATCAGCGTACCATTTGAAAAATAGCTAACAATTTATATAACAGTGTTATCATTTTTGGGCATACTACATTTTTTTATCTGTGCTAAAATCTTGATACATATTAGAAGATTTATATATATATACATGAAAGAAATGCCTTGTGTATATAACATTACATTGTGCTCTTTAAATCTTAAAGGAAAATATTTTTACATAAATAGATTAAAAAATTATTTTGACTTAGCAAAAATGTTTAATTGCAAATTGAGACATTTGGAAATTTTTCTAATAGCTATTACTTTTGTCACGCAAATTTGAGTTTCAATTTATTTAATACTAAGTCGAAATTTGTGTTAACTAAATTATATCGGATTATGTGAGAAATAAATTTGGTAGCTCTTAAGATAAAATAGATATGTATAAACATAATGTGGTAAATTTAATTACATATAAATTCGCAAATTAGGCATTTTGGAACTAGTAGGGTATATCTTCCACTGGTGACGTTTGCGACTTTTATTTCGTCGCCAAACAATTCAAAGGCTGTTGTCGCTTAAAAAACCCCATATATGACGAAAAGTTTTGAAAATCAATTCAAGAAGAATGTTTTTCATTTATAATCGCAATAATGAACCAGACGATCCTGTTCTAAATTAATTTATATATCCAATAGTATACGTTATTGAAATATGAGATACAGAATGATCAATTATGAATTAATCTCATCGTTGATGTCAAGACTTTGAAATAAACTACGGTTTTATTCTTTTCTAAATTGCTTTCTAACAAATTTTCAGACATTTGATTCCAAATGAAAAATTATTTAATGAGTTCAATATAAATTAAGCAAAAAATTGAAAATAAAATAATATTTTTATAATAAGCAAAATGATAAATTAGTGAATTCTTGTGACACTTAATTACATTTTGTAATGAATAAGTTACTTTTTAAAGGTATACTTAATAGTGAAAAAAGGGCATTTTAAATAAATTCTCAATATTAACTTGAGAATATTTAGAAATATGTATTTTCATTTTACATGTACAAAAAGAAATTTCCTTAAAAAACACAACTGAGTTTGGAGATTCAATATCGCGTATCTTAATAGTTTTTAGATTTTTCTGATCCACATTAAAATTATCTTCTGCTTGTGAATAGTAAGAACCACAAAAACTCATTTTTGCGATTTTAATGTTATATAATTTCTCTGCGACAAATATTTTTTGGAATGAAAATGACAATAAGATACTATCGGTTGATTCACTGCATGACATCGGTTTTTGCAAGAAAAATACATGTACAGGCTTCGAGACAGTATAAAAGAAAGATGCTTTCAAAACAACAGCTGTCTTTTAACTCGTCTGATACTGCAAAACTTCATAAAATCAATTTTGATGGATTATTTTTATTTGAAATTTAATAAATTAGGTGAGAAATGGACGGTAATATCTATTATTCTTAATTTAATAAAAATTTAAATAAATTTAAATTTCTCGCAAATTTTGAAAGAAATGACAGTTTTTAATATAAATTTCAATAAAAATTTGTTTTCTATGTGACTTCTCTTGATACCACTATTTATCACCTAGAATTTCAAAAATACTTTTAAATTTTTCGCTTAAATAGTTTAAATACAAAATAACTATTTTATATTATATTATTTAATGATATGCAATATTTAGATATGTATAACATCTAAATTAGATATATATAGTAATTAGATATTAATTATTATTATTTAGAATTATTATTATTACTAATTAATATTTAGATATTAGATAAATTAGATATGTATAGTATTTAGATATGTATAATATGCATGTTATACATTTATGTTTACATATATACAACATATGTTTACATATAATACTGTACATAATTGGATAATATTTATTCTAAATTACTGTTCTAGATTATCATCATAAATATATTATTGAAATATTACAATCATTGATAATATTTATTGCATTAGTTCAATA
The DNA here is from genome assembly GCA_037975125.1 of Latrodectus hesperus. Lineage (NCBI taxonomy): Eukaryota > Metazoa > Arthropoda > Arachnida > Araneae > Theridiidae > Latrodectus > Latrodectus hesperus. The sequence continues at coordinate 71,937,892 of CM075860.1, read as the reverse complement.
TTTTAACATATGAAGTGAAATAACTAGCAGATGAAATTGAAATATTTTGAATTAAAATTCTCACAAAATATTATTTAGCGTATAATATACAAACTTAAAGAATAATATTATCACATCATTTTGACTATGAAATTTGTATTAGTTAAGACAATCTAATCAAACAAGTAAATAAAATAACCGGATGTTTGTTGACAATTTATTAAATTAAATGACTATTATTTATTCTACGTTTATAATACTGACTGTCTTAAATTTACTGCAGTAAAAGATAAATTGTTTTTTTCCAAATATGTTCTTAATAAAAACAGATTAATCAACATTCTAAGTTTTTGAAATTTATTTCGAATTGTATTCGCTTAGGTTCGAAAATAATTTTACTGAAACCTATTTACATTTCGCATTTACTATAATAAGTTTAAACTAAATGCAATATTGTATTTCATTTTTGCACATTTCTCTTATTAAATATTTTTACTGATCTCTTCCTCTGATGAATAAGCAAATGATTACTTATTTTTGAGCACCATCTGCCTCGGTAAGCTCAGTTATGGATTCTGAATCCTTACAAGCAAGATCAACATGAAATCCGCTTATAATGCTTATTTAAGAAAACAAAGTATATCATAGTATATTAGTCTGTTAAAAGTAATCTAAAATGATGCTTTCTTTTAAAAGAAATAAAACTCACAAAAATGTTGTATCAATTAAAGAAACGAGTCCCAGTTTTGAAATATCATAACTGTTTCTATGATAAGGGTCAAAATGCAATTTAGTTTTCAAAATGATTCGAATAATTGATTTTGTATGTTTCTGATGTCATTTATTTATGTTGAATGGAAGCCTTAATTTATTTAAGTCCTTTATTTAAGTCGAAGTAATCGCTTAGCAATTCTGAATTATAGCTAAATAATCATGCAAACATACGACGCATGGATATATCTTATATGACTTGTACACCACAGCAGAGAAATTAGTCAAATAATGAGTGGTTAATTTGATTATTCGAAGAAATTAATTTTTTCACAAATAATTTATTTATAAAAGTCATGTTTCATTTTATTTTTTATAAAGTTTACATTTATTTTAAAATTAATAATTTATTTTAAAAAATTAGGTTTTAAAAACACATTTGTGACAAACAAGATTCCAAATTAAAAAATCATTCCTTAATTTTATATTTTGCTGAATATTGAATCCACAAACTTAGATTAGATTTTTCTTTTTTAATTAATATATCTTGTTATTCACACATTCTGAAGAAATACATTTATATTTAGTATCTTTTTGATTAAAATTAAGTCTATTAGTTTTAAAGTTGAATCTCTCTCTCTCCCAATTTTTTTTTTGCGTACTTTCAGTTAAGAATCCTTATTTAACACTATGTATTCCTTAAAAGAAGATTATGATATATATTGTTATTATCATAACATAACTCTATTTTGTTTAAATATTTATTTTAAATATGTTTTTCAGTACTTTTTCCACAAAATACTTAAAATTATATATTATGTATTGAAAATTTCTTAAATAAAAAAACGCATGAAAATTGTTAAATAAGAAAAAAATATTATATATAGTTTCTAAGAATGTTAAATACATTTGCTTTAAAATATTTATAGAAACTGAATTTGCAATTAAGCAATGAAATATAATTCAAGCCTAGTTTTCGTTTTATAGAAGTTTCCAGAATTCGATAAAAAAATATTAAAACTATGTATAAAATAATTTAAATTAGTACTATTAAACGGTAAGCGTATTATATCAGTAGAATTCATGATATTTAGGGGGGAAATTGTTTGTTAAGTAATGGTACTGATTATTAACAAGATTATATGGGAATAAGATTTATATTGAAACTTTATGAAATGGAACTCCTCGTAATGTAATGCAGTGATGTTTAATTAATGTTTTTAAATTAATAATAATAACTTTACAATGGTATTTAAAAAGTTATGAAATGGCATTTCGATTTATTAATCAAGATTAATTAAAATTATTATTTAAATAGTTGTTTTGGGCCGTGGTAGCCTAGTGGTTAGGGTATCGGCCTTCCATCCGGACAAAGACCCACCGAGTACATGCGATATACGTGCTCGTTAAATCTGTGGAATCGAAAGTCCTGTGGTCGGTCGTTGAGCAATTACCATGGGTGCAATGGTCTGGAGAAATTTACTCCCCCTTCAGATCAATACCAAAATTGAGGGAATATATCCTCTGGTGCGTCAGAGGATTTGAAGAGCAAAAAGTCGTACTTTCACCTTCATAGTGCTCTGATTAAACGAAAGACGCTTCCAATTGACTTAAATTCGCATAGCCAAGGCATAGCGAGCTTGGCTTGTCCAAGTGTCATTAGTAACAATAACATAGTTGTTTTTTGGATATCGATAAATTGAGGAATTTTTATGTTTAAACATTTTATAAGCAGTTACGTTTGCAAAATTAAATTTTGTGATATTTTTCTTAAGAAATGCAATTTTAGATTTGAATGAAGAAAAAATGCTAAAATTAAAAACTTTTTAAATTTTCTTTAAGATTTATAATCTCTAATGTCTAATCTCAAATATTTTATATTTGTTTAGTGATAAAAGAGAACTTTCCAATCAATTTTAATTTAATTTCTTTTTGAAGCTTGTGATGTCTAAACGACACTTCACAATTATAAATTGCTTTTTAAGAGAATTTTCTGTCATAAAGAAAATCTAATGAATACTGAAATCAATAATTGAATTCACCTTTTCACAAAAAAAGTACTAAAGAAAGTGAGAGTAAAATATAAATGGCCTTTTTAATAATAATGAAAGGGAAACATTTTCAATTTTTTTGTAACTTCTAATAAGCATTTGCTATTTATTGATTAAATAATCGATATGAAAAACGAGTTTTAGCTATTTATATTTACTTTATATATATTTTAAAAAGAGAAATATTTTATTATTAATAATTAAATAAATACGTGACAAACTAATTTGAAAAATAGAGCACGGAATTTTAAAAATAAATATTTTCTTCATCATTGTGTTTTGAAAATATGGAAATTTTTTAATAAAAAATTAATAAAAATGTTTTTATTAATATAAAAGATATTGATTCATTAGTTTTAAGTGTAAATTAGTTTAAGCATAAATTTACGTTGCATATATATATATATTTATTTATATTAGATTAACTTGGTTTGTAAAAAAGTCTATATGTGAGAAAAATCGATATTTTATAATTATTCTACCAGCAAAATATTTTTATTAATAATTGTGTAAAAACTAAATGAATGCAAAGAAAAAATATGTTTTTCAATATTTTCTTATCACTCTGTGAAATAAGTATATATGCCTATATATATTAAAAATATATATTTATTATTGTGTATTTCTCTCCAAGAGGTAATGCTTATGTTTCTCAAGACTGCAGGTAAATATTGACATTTCCATGAAATTTTTAAATATTAGCTTATGCCACAGCTTTTATATAAGAAGAACTTTGCAAGGACATGTACTACTATTCTGAATTTGTTTTTGTACTTTGCTTTTGAATTTGTACCAGCTTTTGCTATAAATTTTATATTGTTGTGTGGACTTTTTGCACGTTTATATTGATTTATACAGTTTGTGCGTGCACAATTAAAAAATTCCGTTTATATATTGCTTAGTCTATTTTGCAATTAAATTCAAAATTATATACAAAATGAATTGAGCTGTGATGTTTCATAAAGTTTCTTTATATCTGTTCTATTCTCTCTAAAGTCTGTTCCATTTTCACGTTTTAATGTTTTTTATGAATCATGAGAATTTTAATATATTTAATTTGCTTTTTCTCTTTATGGCTCAAATAAATTGTTAAATGTAAAGTATCAAAATTATATATATACCCATTAATTTTGATACTCTGTTTATAATATATTAATATATACACACATATATTAATTTTCTTTAATATAATACCATGCCCTTCTTTTGTATTGAAAAAATAGCCTCATTCTCGAAGTTTTTAATATTTTATGCCTTGTTTAAATAATATACTTTTACATGAATTCTGCCTACATGTCATAACACAGCAATTAAAAATAATTATATAACTAAACCAAACAAAACATTTGTTAGGTTAATTAATATAATTAACATAACAAATGTTTTGTTTTGTTTTACCTTTTCAAATATTACATTTGTTACAATTTCTTTTCCTCAAAAATTCCCAGTTTCAAGGGATTTTAATATAACTTCATGAAGTTCAACGAAAGAGATTGTCGATAAGTTGTGAAACTGTAAATAATCAAATTATAATTTAAAAATGGAAGAAAACAAATCAAATTTTTATAAGATGAAGTTGAAAAATTATAAAACATAAAAAATAACATCCTAAAACTAATAATACTATGCATATATTTTTAGTAAACTAATCAATCGAATTTGTGCAGGCAAATTTTAATGATGTGATCAATATGACTGCAAAAATTGATGATAGAGATGAATTATTAAGGATAATTCTGTCTTTGTAACCGAAATAAAAATAACCTGTAACTCTTCTGCAAAAATAATTTTACAGAAGAATATATGAACAGAAATTAGTTAAAAAGTATATTAATTGAATTTTGCAATTTTTACGAGATTTTTATACCTTGATAAAAAAAGGAAGTGACTTTTACTTCCGTAAATATAATCAAATTTCAAAACACGTATTTTTGTTTTGTTTTACAAAGATCCTATCATGAAAATACGCAATGCTGATGAACATCTTTAATGAGCGACAAGAGTGTGAAGGACACGCAATTAATAAAAAATTGCATCTCTCTCTCTTTATATATATATATATTTATATATATATATATATATATATATATATATATATATATATATATATATATATATATATATATATATATATATATATATATATATATATATATGTGTGTGTGTGTGTGTGTGTGTGTGTGTGCATTTTCTCTATAAAGTATAAGTCAGTTTTATTTTTTATTATCTTACAATATTTTTTCTTATAATATGCATGAGCAATTTTGCATATTTCAGGAGCATTGTTTTCTAATTCTTAAAATGTATTTTTCAATCATTTTAGCAACTGTGAAAAAGGATGAATACTTCCCCAAAGGTCAACTGAACAAAGACACACTTGTCAAATTTATTAAGGTAAATTCTTTTAATATGATCTTATATATTAGTAATCTATAATATGTTTGGTGAGTACATGAAAAATAATTCGGAATTCTTCAAAGAGGAATTAATTTATTGCTTGATAATTTCTTTACTTTTTTCATGTCGATATTTTATGTGTGTTTCAATCAAATAAAATTAATTTAAATAAAATAAATATATTTTTAAAATATATTAATTTTGATCACAAAAGAAAAGTTTTAAGAAATGGTATTAAAATTTTAGTTAATTATAATTAAAAGAAATTAAAAATCAAAATGTCTATTTGTTTGAAATTTATGTTTTTCATTCTGAATGGATGGTCTTTAGACATAAATAAAGGGTTTATTCAAATGTATTGGTAATAACCCCATCTTTTCACTAACTATTTTTAACATGCTCGCGTTTGCATGCTAAACGCGTTTCACTCGAATTATTTTCTCCGCAAATAAATATAATAGTATACGTTTATGATTAATGCCGGATTGATGTTCTGCTGTTGTTATCTTGTGTCAGCTAGGTCGGCATTTTGGGGTGCGCTGCTCCACTTTTCTAAGTCAACCATAATTTGGAGTGGAGAGTCCGACTTCCTCATTACACACATACCCATAGGTACCCGTTATAGGATATAAACAATCATTCACAGCCCATTCATACAAGAAAAGGACAAAGACAGGAGAGAGAGAGAGAGAGAAAGTACATCCATGCCCGAACCGGGAATCGAACCTCAGACCTCCTTATCCGCAGTCAAGCACAGTGACCACTTGAGAAGTTGGGTGGCTGTTAAAGTTGCTGCCATAGATACCAGTTTATATTATAAGCAACCATTCACAACTCATTCATACAAGGAAAGGACAAAGACAGGAGAGAGAGAGAGAGAGAAGGTACATCCATGTCCGAGTATATCCATGGATTTGAATTCAGGTCCTCCTCTCCGCAGTCCAGCACGCTGACGATTAGACTGGACGGTTAGCATAAGTAATGGTTATAACTACTATTAAACCATGTCATCTTATATTTTATATCGGTATATATATAGATACTGATGTTTTATATCAGTTTCATATAGGGCTTCATAATGTGAATACATTAATAATGCCATTTATTCATGATATTCTTAACTAATTGTAAAATTTTGGCATTAGTTGTTTTTGACTTCCACAAAAAATATACTATTCGTGTTGGCTTGAGGTCCTAATAATTGAAAAGAAATTCTTAAGTTCTAATCATGAAATGTAAGTACAGGATCTCATAGTTTTCAATTTTTTTAAAATTCTGTATTTTATTCAGAATTTAATTTTTCCTTTAATAAAAATATTTCCCTAATTTAGATAATACCATGAAAAATAAAAGAAGTTGTCACAATTTCTTTTGGAACTTCTACCCGTTTATGACAAAATAATGCAGCAGAATAAAATCAGTTGCATGTAATCATGATAGAATAAAAACAATAAAGTGAAGTTAAAAGAGTGAAAAACCATTTTTTTATTATATTAATATGACTTGTGAAAATGAAAAATTATGTATAAAAATAATGCATTAAGAGTAATCTATCTTACACTAATTTTTTCTTTAATATTTCTGTTATGCTTATATTTTGTAAATTAAAATTTTTTTGTGAGTTGTCAAAATATAGTAATAAAAATATTTAAAATATGTTAACTTACAAGAAAGAAGTTAACATATATTAAATTAAAAGTTTTTTTTGGTTTTTTGATTAGTAATGATTAAAATATTTTTAAAATATAAGCTAGTTTAAAACTTTGGTAAAACAGACCTCTAAAAGGATAATCCTTCTAAAAATTTTGAAATAGCTGTGACGAGAAGTAGCAGAAAAAAAATTAACTGTTAAATTCGAAAATGTAAATAATTTTATTTTGGCATATGATTTATTTCTAGCTTATTGAGAGCAGTTTAGCGTGGAATAAATTTTAAACAGATAAAAAAAGAAGAGGAATTGAAAGGGGAATATTATTGTTCTATGATTCTTCTATTATTTTAAAGTGTTATTAAATCAAGAAAAATGTGTTCAATATCTGATTAAAATGTATTGTATTAATCGATTAATTAATATAGTTCTTTGTATCATCAGTAATAATGGATTGATTAAATTGAATGGTATTGATCATTACTATCAAAGATTAAATTTTAAATCCATCTTCTGCTAAAAAAAAGCTATTTTGATCGATATTTTAAATACTTAACTCGAAGGATATTTTTTTAAAAACATTTATGCACTTATGTTGATAATTTTTGTAAAATTCACTTTTTTAAGGGCATTATGCACACAATAAATTACTTCTTTTTCCCATCCAGATACTTTTACATGAAAGATTTTTAGAATTAATTTAGATCATAATTTTATTAATAATTTCATTTGAGTATATTATCGATTAAATTATTAATTAAAAATTTCAAGATTTTGTGGCATATAAATGTATTTTCTAGAAATTATTTTTATATAGAACATAATTTATCGTGTATTTAATTTTCGAGAATGTGTAATAGTCATTGAATCACTTTCTTTTAGGAAGTGCGCAAACATCCGGCCTTGTCTGCAGAAGATGCCGCCTGCTTAGCTGCTGCTAGACTTGTTGAAGAAAGTGAACACACGCGAATGTGGTACAGAATCGGCGCTATTCGGGACCTATCCGGCAGCAAAAAGCCCAAACCTCGTCTAAGCAAGAAATTGGAGAAAGTAAGTTTGAAATGCAGCTGAGTTAGCAAGGCAATAAGTGGCTGATTTTATAAATGTAGATTTAAACCTTGCTGATTCATATTATGGGTTACTAATGAAAATTTCTGATTTACTTGATGCACTCATCAAATAAATCAAGGTATTTGTGTGACAAGATTAACTCAAAAATGGCCATGCAAATTTTAATTACATAATCCCCATTTCATACTCAGAACCGTGATAGCCTAGTGGTTAGGGCATCGGAAGATTCAAAATGTCGCCAAAGATCCATCGAGTTAAATTTGTTACCATTGGTGTAATGGTCTGGAGAAAAATTCCATCACTTTTAGATCAATGTCAAAATTGAGGGAGTAGATCCTCTGATCTTAAAGCAAAGTCGTACTTTCACCTTCGAGGTGCTCTGGTTAAAAGAAAGGCGCATCTTACTGACTTAACTTCGCATAGCCGACGGCGAAAGCCAGTTTGGCTTGTTCAAGTGTCATAAGTAAAAACAACAATACATTTCAAATTCTTAGAGCACATGAATGAAGTAGTACTTCGTTATAATATTTCAAAGTTCTTGTTAACAAATATTTTTGATTTGAAGATTGTAAATTGGACACTAACAAAAAATAAAATAGCGTCGAAATACAATGGATGTTGGTCCATTATATCGCCCAAGTTTAATGACTTTTAAATGACATTTGCATTAAGAGAAGATTTTAAGTTTCTTTTACATGGAAAAAGAGGTAAAATGTTATGTTTGTAAAAAGTTCAATATTTCTTAATGTAATCACGACAATATTTAAAAATAGTCTCAATTTACTTTTTATGTAAGTGAATAAATGATGAATGAGAATGAAAAATGATGAGTGATTAATGAATATATAAGTGATGGCTCTTTTTATTCATTTACCTAAAAAATTACATCACACGATCGAAAGCTTCAACAACTTGATCCGTAACATAGTATTTTATGATTAATATAAAATGGATTTATGTAATAATAGGTTTCAGAAGAATCTTATTATTGATATACTATGGAAATATGTAAACGGAATTTTTTATAGTAGTGTCATAAAAATTTAACATAAAAATGTCTAAAATGCTTTTGTTCCCTTCAATCATATTTTCCTCAATTTTGAAATTATTCGTTAAACGGTCTTTAGTTTTTGCATGAGAAATTAATAAAAGAGCGAATCTACTTCTGAACGCAACAAATATTTCAATGTAATAATACTTTTTAATTTTGTCAATTCTAAACTATTAAGTATGGTTGATGTCTTTCTTTATATGTATATCAAGCGTAACTAAAAATGTATTAAATTACCAAGCGATAAGCTGAAACAATTTTCATTCTCAAAATGTTATTGGTAAATATTAAGTTTGTTTCCAAAAGTTTCAATACAACATTTGTGTTATAAAATAGAGATTTCTATAACTTTCCTTAAAGATACAAACTAAAACTTAAATCTCATTTTCACAAGGTTTATCCTTCGTAGTTTAGCTGTGGGTTTCTTCCACCTTTAACCTCAATTTTCTTTTGATCCTTATTCGCTTACGCCTAAATTTTCATTATGATGTCGAAACTGTTTCTAACAGAACCGGTATTGCATTACTCTCAATGGATTCCTTAAACTGTTGAGAATGGGCACTCATTATGCGTATTTGGACAAGGTCATTTACGATAGCATTCGAGAAAGGATTTTCATGAGAAAGTTGATGCTTGAATTTAATATAAATGTTATTAAGACGTGAGTTAATCCTTTAAAGCCATTTGTTAAATGTTAAAAAAAAATTTATTAATTTGAAAATATTTGAAATAATTCAAGAGAAGATAATTAAAAAATATTTGTATCAAAGTAATCTTATCATTTTTCAAATACTTTCAAAATAATCAAAAATTTTTTAAATATTTTAAATAATATAAATAACATAATTAAAATGAAATTACAGCTGTATCAACTGAATCTTTTATCTACTAATATTTTCAATAAAACTTCATTGAAACGTAGCTAAAATTATCAAAACTTTTGAATTATATTCGTATTTAAAAATCATTATCATTAATGTTGTTGATTTTTCTTTTTCTGACATAAACTTTATGGTTGTTACTCATGAAACTTGGGCAAGCCAAGTTCGCTCTGCCGACGGCTATGTGAATTTAAATCAATAGGGTGCGTTTTTCGCTTAATCAGTTTCGTTTAAAACCACAAAGGTAAAAGTATGACTTTGCTCTAATACTCCTCCGATAGATGGCACCACCAGAGGAACCACTCCCTTAAATAAACTTTATCATGATTTTAATATTCTCAAAATACAATGAGTACAAGAGTTCCAGGTATATTTTAATCAAATGATGCTTGTAAATAATGAAAGATAAAGGATTAAAAAAATTGGTTTCATACATAATGCCCTTTTTTCACAAAAAAGTTATAATAATCAAATTTTTATCAATATTTGCAAATTTTATCAATTTTAGGTGTACAGTCTTTTGGGACAGGAAGATGAAACGGATTCAAAACCTGCAGCTGCTCCAACTGAACAGAAAGACATACCAGTGCTGGATTTTGAAGCTGCTACCGCAGCAGTTATGGAAAACGCTGGTAAAGTGGCTGTCAAAATCAAACGTCATGGTAAAATTTCTGGAACTGCGAGATGCAGGTAAACTAATTACATGTTTTTAAATGAAAATAATATAATATGAAAATCAAATCCATTTTACATTTGGATAATGGATCTTGATAAGAATGGAATAACTTATTTATATTTATTTATTTTACAAATACCAAATATTAGCTCTTAAGCCATTAATTCACGTGCTCTTTATTTCTCCCGATATTGAAAAAGTACAGTACAATAATTTAAATGTTCAAAAATCATTGCTTGGTTAGAGTCACACAAAACACAATTTGGGGAATCCCCCACTCTAATTCTTTAGAGATGGTACTGTAAGCTGTCAAGTCCAGTAAGTCCTCTGTATGAACCACAGCAGTCTTTCTTGGAAAATTGGGAACAGTTTTCTCCTCCTACAGAATCTGCCATCTCTTAATCGTTGCGTTGCTTAAAAGTTTTTATAAGGATCAGGATAATAAACAATTTAGCTGTGTGAAATGAAGGGGATGATATATATGCTGTTCTATCAAAGCTACCTTCTTAGCCAATGCATCAGCTTTTTCATTGCCCATAATTCCACATTGGGTAAGAATACCGTTGAAATAAATTTCTGTTTTCTAGTGCCTTAAGCTAGGATCTGCACTCTAAAATTCTTTGTGGCATAGTTTGATTATTCAAAAGAGATTGGATTTTTTAAAATCAGGTAAATTGACAGCTCTTTAATTAAAAAATGTTCTGAATGTATAACTAGAAATGTTTTTGTGAAACAGCAAAAATATTTATACAATCAGAACATTTCAGTTGATTGATTATTACAATCTCTAAGCATAACCTTATTGCAAAACCTTAAGTCGTTTCATGTATAAATAAATAAACATTTATGGCTTACCCCTTCTGGTTGACAGTAATATCAAACCAGGTCCATGGACCTGAACGCCTGCAAACAATGGATCACAGCCTCAAGGATAAAGAATAACTGACCTTTATTTAAACCGATGCAGTAAAATAGCTAAAGGAAAATAAATAGGATTTTGAAGATATTATCTATAGATGAACACAAATATAAATATTATTTCTTTACAAAATTATTTCATTTCTAGAGTTGAGACAATTGATGGAACAGCAGTAGCTGGAGAGGATTATATTCCACTCAAAGAAGTATTGACATTCGAGGATCAGGAGGTCGAGAAAGAGATACATGTAGAAATTGTAGACGATAACCAATGGGAACCGGATGAGACGTTCTTCCTGAAACTGTGCATTCTACCAGAAGACGTTGGATCTGTGATGCTAGGAAGAGTTTGCATCATGGAAATAACAATTCTTAACGACGATGGTAATAACTAAAGTATTTGTTACTTTTGTTGTTACAAAAATAACTATTTTGAATACAATATCTAAAACTAAAATTAATCCTTTAGAAAAATGATATAAAAAATTCATAAATATTATTATTTAATATTATCTTGTTTTAATAATTTAGAACCTGGAGTCCTGCAGTTCAAACGACGAGGTTTACTAGTTCAAGAGAGCATTGGAACAGCTCTCATCCCAGTGGTTCGAACCAATGGGGTGGACGGAGTGGTGACCACCAAATGGAGGACCATCGACCGCACAGCTGTCTCTGGAAAAGATTATTTTGGAGGCGAAGGAGAAATAGTCTTCAATCATGGAGAAACCGAAAAGAATGTAGAAATCCAGATTGTGGATGACTTCAATGCCGAGAAAGACGAGCATTTTGAAGTGGAGCTTTTTGAACCATCAGGTGGCGCCACTATCGGACAAGTCAACAGATCGACCATCACGATTACAAATGACGATGGTATTAAATTTTTCCACATAAATTATTGACTAACAAAATTAGTTTTTAAATGCCACTGTACAGAAAAGAGATGCAGTTTGGGAAATATTAATAACATAATTTTAATATTCACTTATTAGCAACAATCTTATTTATAAGATTTCAATCAAATTATGAGATTTCTTCGGAATTATTAATCATTATTGTAACGTACAGGCATATATAAATCTGGATAAAGACAACGCTGTTGATCAATGGTGCCCTTTTTAAATAGGCAAAATTATTTCCAATGTTTTCATAGGAAATTTACTACAGACCTTCATCATTATATAACTCTAAATGGGATGTTATTACAATTTAAGAACACACAATGACTTTTAGTATTTTATTAAGAATACATAAAAATGATAATTATATAACTTATATTAGAATATGAGAATGTATATCAAAGACTAATATGCTGCCCTGAACATTAAAGAAATAATTTAATTGTATTGCAGCATGAAATGCAATTTAATGTTTGAAAATTTAATAATTTTATGTATATAAAACATTAATATTTATATATTATAACAATTTTAATAATTATATACATTTAAAGTAATAAATAAAAGAATAGAAGTGAGCTTGTAAATATCCCGAAAAACATTTAGAGGACTAGGAAAATGTTTGATAACTTAACTAAAGAATAAGTTTTTCTTTTCTTTCCCAAGGCATGGTTGTTTTGGCATATTTGCTCTTTACTTTGCTTTGGCAAAAATCCAACCTAAGACAACTTGAGCTGATGTTGAATAATCAGCCCTTTGTCTGTCACTTTCTCAGTGAGGCAACCATCTCATCCAGTTTCTTTATAATAGTTTAAACTGCATTTTAAATGCAGTCAAATTAGCAACCGTGGGTAAAAAATGATCGCGAATTGACAAAATAAAATAAAACTGGTTTAGTACAGAAGTAGCCTTAATTTTTTTTTTGAAAGAAAGTCTCCTAAATATGTGGGAATTGCTTGATAGTTCAAGTAACAAAGGTGTCGTTATCTTGTCCGATAGTAAGAACGATAAATTCTGCAAAGTCAGTATAATTTCATAATGACGATGTATTATTGATAATATATAATTCACTTGAAATGCAAGCACATTGATCGAATTAGTCCTTGTAAGCAAAAAATTATTCGTTAAATCATAAATCAAACTAGTGAATTTCAAATTAAAATGTACACTTATTATCTATTATAATTAATAGCGTTTGTCTAGTTTTTATTATGATGCAAATTTACAGGGAAAAATTTCGAATTTTATCAGATAGCCGTTTAGATATATGTTTGACACTTATGAAAATGTTACTCATCTATATATTCGAGTCTGGCCGACCGATGGCTGAGTGATTAGCGTTCCTAGCTCCTGAGCTGTGGGTCCCGGGTTCGAATCCCGGTTCGGGCATGGATGTTACTTTCTTTCTTTGTTCTCTCTGTCCTTTCTTCTGTGATGATGTATGAATGAGGCCTACCTTATAAATGGGTTTGTCGTGGCCTGACGCAGGCAATGCTACTCGCTTCCGCTGGTAACGACAAATGAGTAGCAATTTCTGGCCTTGTTGTGGCAAAGGGTGCATCACCCAAGTGCCCGCCGTTGAATATATATATATATATATATTCGAGTCTAAAAAATACAACATACCTTCACAAATGAAAAATATATTTTTTATAACAACCAGATTTGTTGAATATTTTTTTCTACTTAAATAACAAATAATTGAATGATCTCTTGTGTAAGGAAAAAAATATTGAAAAACAGGGACAGCTCCTTTTTGTCGGTCAAATAATTCAAACCGCACAAAATAGGCTTGAAATTTATAATTTTGTGTAGTATAATGGAAAGTAATTATCGCTTTAAAAAAAAGCAATGTAGTACAATACACATTTCATATTATTTTACGAGCAGCGTAATTAGATTCATACCAGTCACAGCTATATTTATTGGCTCAGTTCTTTCTGTTTGGTTTTGTGAAATTAATAGCACGGATAACCAAACACTGTGTTGCCTTGCATCTTACATTCCCTGAAGTTTAGATTATCAAGAAATGATCACCGTACTCGCGCAAATAATAACTACATTCGGAAATTTGATTATGGTAAGTATAGTGAATCAATTATTTTAGATAAATGAATGTTATTTTGCAATGCCATTCAGTGGATAAAATTGTCATTCATCTAGAATGTTATTTAGATAGTGAAAAAAATGAATATTATCATTAATTTTTTTAATTCATGAAATATTAAAAATAAATCGTAAAAAATGAAACGGTTAGGTGATAAAAAATTATGTGGCTGGAAAAGTGGGTTCAATTCGAAAGGGAATTCTCGTGTTAAATAATAAAGCTGCAAAAATAAAAGTATTAATGCAGTCTTAAATTCTCCTGTTAATTCACTGTATCATCAATCAGAAACATTTTGTAATGTATTAATATATATATCAAAAAAATATGCAATTAAAATATGGTGATTATATGATATGTAAATCCTATTAAAAATATTTTCTTCTCAATTTTCTGTTCTCAACTACTATTTAAGTTCCCATCAGTGAAAATAATTACCAGTCACTATTAATGAGAACTAGTTATTTGAAAGAGTAGTGGAATACCCCAATTCTAATATTTTATTTGCAATTATATTCTTATATTATATCTGGATAGTAAAGGAAAAATAATTGTAGGATATAATTCTTTTCAAGTGTTTTGTATATACGAAATAAATTTTTCTCGTATATATATATATATATATATATATATATATATATATATATATATATATATATATATATATATATATATATATATATTAAAACCGTCTAAAATATCAAATTTCAGTAGGTTTGGTTAGATTTGTCATTCAATGGTCATTTTTCATAGACGATGTTTAAAATAGATTCCGAACCACTACAAACATATAAGCTCGATGTAAGAATGTAAATCGCGAGCTGTTGAACCAAAGACAAGACGACGAACAATTGCTAGACTTTAAAGTTCATTAATCGTTAAGAGTATGCCTGTGTAACTTTTCAATATATAAAATTTTTAGTATTTTGATATAATTTTTCTTCCAACATATAACTTTCATTTGCCTCAAATTACAAAGAGTCATCAATAGTTAATTGTAAGAAATGATTAATTTTATTATTTAGAGCAAATTTGAAATCTTAAGATTTTAATTCAACTATCAATGCTTAAAACTAATTAACATCAGTACTTACAAATTAAAATATTTCCATTTTAAATAACTGGAATTATTTTTAAAAAATGTACATTCTTATCTGAACTTATATCTTAAAATATTTCATGACATAAGCATTTATAGAATATAAAAATTCGGTTATCTTTTATAGATTATAATTCTATCGTTGAACGAGTGGCATTGATGACAAGTGTGAATGTTGACAGCGTCCGCTTGCAGTCTGAGACGTGGGCTGAACAGTTCCGTGCTGCACTCACAGTGAACGGAGGCGATATTGAAAATGCCACAACCACCGATTATGTACTCCATTTCTTAACTTTTGGATGGAAAGTAAGTGTGTCTTCCTTTTATAAAATATATCATTTTGTTTTGAATAAGTAAACTAAAATGCTACATTTAAAATATCATTTAAAAAAATTTTCAAGGCTTTGATGACAAGGTTAAATATTTGACTAGAAAAAAATAGTTAAATTTACAAGAAAATGAGATTAATTATGCCAGTTTTCAGGAAATATTGGACTGGAGATATTTCTTCAACTGAAGCACATTGGATTTAAAGCCAGTCAGATTGTCATTGATTGTTAAGATTATGAAAACGAGTAATATCTGATCAACTTGTAATGAAATCTTATCAACCACAAAAAATAATCGTTTGATCTGTTTTTTGTATGAATCATTTTATAGGAAATCTCTTAAATTCAAAGAAAGAATTTTATAAGTGGGAGAGTGTTTAATTACATTTTGTACTTTATGTGTGCGGATCTTATACAATACACGTGATGTTGTATTTCCTAAAGCAAACATCTCCAAGTATTTCTGAGCAATTCTGGAAGTCTAGATAAAAATGAACGAATTAAACAGCTATACATCTACACGTTGTCTGGTTGTTGTTGTTACTTGTGACACTTGGACAAGCCAAGCTCGCTATGCCTTGGCAGTGCGAATTTCAGTCAATAGGGAGCGTCTTCAGAATTTTAATCGAACACCACGAAGGTGAAAGTACGTCTTTGCTCTTTTTTTAAATCCTCCGATAGATGGCACCACCAGAGGATTCACTCCCACAATTTTGACATTTATCTGAAGGGGGAGGAAATTTTCTCCAGACCATTGCACCCATGGTAACTGCTCAACGACCGACCACAGAACTTTCGATTCCTCAGATTTAACGAGGACGTGCTTGTTGTCTTAATTAATACAATCCAATATTAAATATTTCCTTAAACCTTATACATATTTAGAGTGATACGCATTTTGTAAATTTTTAAATTATATATAGAATATCGCTTAAAATTCTAAATAAAAAATTGTTTTTCACCTTTTATTTTATTACATTAACCTATTATCGAGATAGTTATAATTATTAACATTGAAAAATCAACATTTAAATATGCGAATTACTTCCAGGTAATTTTCGCTATTGTACCACCTACGAATATATGTGGTGGTTGGATGACGTTTTCCGTTTCCTTATTCTTGATTGGAATACTGACCGCAATCATCGGGGATATGGCCAGTATATTTGGTTGCCTAGTCGGACTCCAGGATGCTGTCACAGCTATTACATTTGTGGCATTGGGAACTTCCTTGCCAGATCTTTTCGCTTCCATGGCAGCAGCAAAGCAAGAAAAGTATGCTGATAGTGCAATTGGAAATGTCACTGGAAGTAACTCCGTTAATGTGTTCCTTGGGCTCGGATTGCCCTGGTTGATGGCTAGCATCTATTGGGCATCGAAAGTAAGCATCTTTTTGCTTTTCTTATTAAATTATTTTCTCTTAATATAGGGAAAATAGTTATGAAATATCCATAAATTACTTGCAATTTTTACATAAGAAAATTCTTATGGATATAAAATTTAATCATTTTTTTCTAATATGAATCCAAAATGGTTATTTATTTTTAGTAATAAAATGCATTAGTAAATATGCGAATATGGTTCTCTTACTTTACTTACCGAGATTTACATTAAAGTTGATACATTTTTGGCAAATTATTTATTACTATTCGAGTATATTTTATCATTGGATATATTTTATACATGGATATTAATACATATTAATTATAAAAATATTCAATGAGATGTGGAAATATTATTTAACATATATAAGTCAGTAATCTCTTATGGATTGGTTGCATGATTTAACTTAAATTTAAATTATTTTTTGAGATACATGAAGTTACAGTTAATATTTTCTACAATATATGCCATAGGGGAAAAGATAATTCTGTGTGTGTGTGTGGTTATGAAGCAAAACAATATCTATAACTTACTGTTGTATCCTATATTTTGAAGTTAACTACTATTTGAATCCATCGGTTAACAATTATTTTTGCTCGCATCAAATGTTTCTTAAACAACTTAAACTAATCTTTTTAAGAAGTTAGAACCGATTTTGACTTAAAATAAATAATAAATATGGTAAAGATAGTTATGCACATAACAGCAAGTAAATGCGAAGTAACAACCTTATAATAATAAGTAGAATAAATAAATATAATAAGAGTAAAAATTCTGAATAAAGTAACCATTATTTTTTATGTATAAGTGTATTTTAAGAGATAAATATTTTTTATCGATATAATTTTATAAGTATAATGTATAAATATTTTATGTACAAGTGTATTTCAAGAAATCTTCTGTAGTTAGAAATTTATGTACTACTTAAAATTCTAACTACAGATCTCTTAAAATACACTTTTTGAGTTTGCACGAACACTATACAGTACTTTAATTATCCATATCAAACTGGGAACGAACGCAATTCGGATAAATGAATGTGTTTTTCGAAATGGGATCTATTTTAGTTATTGTACGCTGAAAATGGGAGAAAAACTAAATGTTTTTTAAAGAAAAAGAGCTTTCTAATCAATAAAATGAAGGATAACGCTTTTACATATTAAGGAATTTACAAGTACTGTACATAAATATAGTATCTATGTACAGCATTGTAAATGAAAGTCATTGCTAACTCTGGGTCAGAATAAGCTGTTTCACTCTCTTCATACATTACCGGGCAGCCAAGTCGCGCATGAGCTTTACACGGCGAAGTTGCCCGTGGTCACTCTCGAGTTGATGTTCTATCCATTTCAAAGCAATTTCGATGCCGGGAAATGCTTTACTAGCTGATGGTCTCGTGTCTGCTTCAGCTATGACATTAAGGTCATCTTCTTATTCAACACTTTAAATATGTTTATATCCATTCTCAACTTGAAATCTAGGGTCTAACTCGTTAACTATTCACCAATATCTCCAATACTTAATTCTGGACATCCAGGAATTTAAAGAAAAAAATGCTTCTGTATTATTCAAAAGTGATATGTCTCTCTGTCATTCATATCTTCTCCCTTCTCTTACTTTTCCTTTTTCTCATTTTCCTTCTCTTCTTCAATCTAATTCACTTTTTGAAATTATGAAAGCGATTTGGATAACTGGAGTTCTACTGTATATTAATATCTAATGAGATATATATAAATAAATAAACAAATTACACATTAATGAATTCGATTATTATTGAATGTAACTGAAAAACAAATTTTAAGAAATCATTGAATCAAAGGAGCAATTACAAATTATTAAGTATTAGATCCTCAATTCGGTATTTTCGTATTTGAAAGATGGAATAGACAAGTTTAAATAGATCAATCTTTAATTGCATATTGTAGCATAACACAATTCACATTTCGATAAAAAATATTTTTAACCGTTTCTTAAGTATATCTTAAAAATCTAACTGAAGATCTATTGAACTTATTAAGGAAAATAATGTTCTTTAATATACATAACTTTAAATAAAATGCTCACACATTCTGAAATTATTCGTATGTCCCTCGAAAAAAAAAGACAGATTTATACAACGGAGCGACTAATTTAAAACTGCAAAACAGTTACCTATGAATAGTAGTATTGTTTAACTTATCTGAGGTTATACGCGATAACTCCTGATATATAATACACTGTCGAGTTAATAAACCTTATATATCATACTTTACTTAAAAACTAAGTTTTTTGGAAGCTTTATTTTGAATTACAATTTTTCTTGTAATCATATTTTATTTCTTTGATAAATAAAGAAAATTTAAAAATTACTTCATACAATTTCTCAAACTTTTTTAAATGGTTTAATTATTGAAAATTGTTAAAATATAATTTAGATTAAAAAAATCAAGGTCGAAAAGTCATTTATTCAAGGATTAACTGAGTTCTGAATTATTCTCCAAAATATATATATCTGTTTTCTTCGTTATTATATTATACTAAATGTATTACAATGTTTTTCAATATGAAAAGGTTTTTATGATTCATGAAACATTAATCGCATAAACACATAGTTTTACTTTCATCTTGTTTTCATCTTATAGCATCCTATCTCTAAAATATTGACTTAGTGTAAAAGTAAATTCATTCAATATTTCCAATTGGTGAGAAAAATATGTAGGGATGAAAGAGTTTTTTTGCGATATATCTGTGAATCTGCAAATCGATATATTTACATTTATATCGATATAAATATATTTACATTTTTATATCAATATGAATATCTTCATATTTCTCTTTTCTAATAGATGTCTAAATTAGTGATATTAGTTGAGCAAATTCATGTGGTGTGTGTGATTATTTAAAAAAAAATCAAAAAAATAATAAATTCCCAGAACACGAACGTAATTAAGAAATGAGTATTTTTATTAGAACTATAAAAAAGAGCAGAAGAATTCTCACTGAGATTATATATAAAGAAACATAACTATAAGTGTGATATTCCTTTTTAATGAATAAAATTACCATTTCTATCAAATTGCACACGATGAAGAAAATTCATTTAAAATGTATGAAAACAGCTGTTTTGATAAATAAAGCAGCATTTTCTTCTATGATGCACATATAATATATACATGATAGAAATGTATATGTAATATTAACTTTATATATATTTTTATGTATACATATACTTTATATACATTTACTTACATATAGAATATTTTATTAACATATTTTACAGTAATATAATGCCTTAATTTAATAAGCATGTTGTGAATACTATAAACTTGTAAATTTCCATAAATTAATTTATGTAATCTTATAACATTAAATATTAGTGATATAATGAGTTTATTGTAATGATTTTATAAGCATCTAAAAGTAATAAGTATAAAAAAGGAACTAACATAAATTTTATGCCACGTAATTATTCTTACATTATAAATATTTCTGCATAGTTATTCTGCATTATAAATATTTATTGATATTTTTTATAAATTTATAATTCACTCTTAAAATAAATAAGAACACGTCAATACAAAATTGAAAAAAATGATAGTAGAAGAAATTATAAATGCATATATTCTTGGATTATATTGTAAGATATAAATGGATCTTTTGTTGTTTTAGGGAGAAAAATTTGTGGTTCCAGCAGGTACTTTAGGATTTAGTGTAGGAATCTATACGGTACTAGCACTTATTTGCATTTCCATAATCATAAGTAGAAGATACCTAACCATTTTAGGAAATGCAGAATTAGGAGGGCCAAGAAAATATGCTTTGATTTGCTCATGCACAATGATATCATTGTGGTTTGTGTATATCTTATTATCCTCGTTAGAAGCATATAAATTTATTCGCCTGTGAAATTTTAATATAAGAGTGAGGGGAATACATGTTTTTAACTAGATAAATACTGTAGCATTTGTACATAATATTTTTGTTTTCATTTTTACATTATATATTTTTTACAAAAACATTGGAAAGTGCGTGTATATATATCCATTGACATTTATGAATTATTTTGTGATTAAGTTGATTACTTTGCAATTTTAATGAAGTAACTTAATAAGACTTTAATTATTACTATAATTCATGAAATTCAAATATATTTTATTATATGTAATTACTTTTGATTTTTTATATAATAAAGGGAGAAATTTATAACATCAAAATTTATTGTTGTTTGTAATTTTAAAAAAGTTAAATAATTATAAATTTCAATTAATAAAGAGTAATTTTATAAAATTTGGAATGAAAAATATATTATGTAAATCTGGAATCATTTACAATGTAAACATTTTGAAGATTTACTGTCTTTAATTATGTGAAGAATTTATTTATTAACTTTAGTTATAAAAGATGCTTTGTACTTAATGCTATTATCTAATGCAATGTATATATTTTGAATGTTTTATGATTGTCAATATACACATGAACGAAAATGTGATATTTTAAAAAAAAATCAAAGGTTCTCATGCATTCCTTTGAATTAATTAAAATTTGTAATAAAATAGATATGAACTGTTTTATTATATAATGTGATAAGATATAGATAATATAACACTTTCGATATACATATAACTCGTTCAGAAATGATGAAATATAAATGATTTATTTCAACTGTATACTGTATACAATATTTTATATATCAATCACCTAACTTATATTTTAAATGAAATCTTGAAAATTTAAAATAGAACATATTTTGGTAATAAAAGTTATTAAAATAATGGTCTTTTAATTAGATTCCTATGTTTATTTGTGTCTTGTTTTTAGTAATTGAAAAATGATTGTGGTTTCATTATTTATGGTGGATTATTTGTCTCAAATTTAAAAATGGCGCTTTCAGGGTACCTACTGAAATTCATTTTAACTTTTGAATCCCAGTCGCTTAAGTTTTGAAGTTTATAGCTAAGTATAGAAAATTTCATCATCTTTATTTTTTGACCACATATTGAAATTAGAAGGTAACAAATTGGTTTTGAAATTTATAAGAATTATGGAAAGGGGAAAATGTGTATCAATAAGAAACTTATGGAAAAATATAAATTTATTAGATAACAATTATTGTTACACAATTATACATCTTTGTACCTAGTCCAGTGTTGGGCTCTACCCATTATATGGAAGCAAACATATGGGATTCTTCATTTCATTT
Source organism: Latrodectus hesperus (assembly GCA_037975125.1). Taxonomy (NCBI): domain Eukaryota; kingdom Metazoa; phylum Arthropoda; class Arachnida; order Araneae; family Theridiidae; genus Latrodectus; species Latrodectus hesperus. The sequence goes on along the minus strand of CM075860.1, from coordinate 71,915,519 downwards.
CACTTGGAAAACATTATGACCATGACCTAGTTAACATACACCAGCCGTCTTTAGTGAACATGACGGATATTTGGTTGCGTCGAGATTCAAACTCACTATTGTCTGATTATCAAATGACACCCTAACCAACCAAATCACAATATAATAAAAAAACTTTGTGCAAATTAATGCTAAAAATAAAGTGTGACAGACATTAGTTTAATACCAATATTTAAAACTGTAACTTAATAGGCAATTTCATTTTTTTTTTTACATTTGATGTTTATTATCAATTTTGTGTATGCAAATCACACATTCAGTTATTGAAGTATGATACATGAAAATTTCATTTTTATATTGATTTTTTTAATCTTTGACATCAGAATTTTGGATACCACAATCAAATAAGTTAAACTTCACACATTACTAGTGTTAATATATAAAACGTGATTTTTATACTAAAATGATGATATTCAAACAGTCATAGTAACTTCTTAAATATATGATTTTGAATTCAATATAAGGTCTTTTACAAAAGATGCATCTATTTTAATTTACCTAAGCAATATTTTAACACATTTAAACAATATGCACTCTATATATGTCAGAATTTATAATTATGCAATCGGAAAATTAACTTCAGCACACATCTTTTATACAATGATATATTAAGGAAAAATTAACTAAGAAATAATCATTTTATTATTATTTAAAAATACATATCTTGAATTACAAAGTTTTTCATCAAATATTATATTTTTTTATAGTAATGCATAAAATCGAGAAAAATTAAAGTGTTACAAAAATAGTAAATCTGGGTTATTTATACAAATAAATTGTGCTGTAACAGAAAAAAATAATTTTCTGTTTTTAACTTCTTTCTATTGAATGGTGTAACCACCATCAATTGGTAAATGTGCTCCTGTTATCATTCTAGCTTCATCACTCAGTAAGAATAAGGTTGCTTTAACGACATCTTCTGGTTCTAAAAATATTTTATAAAAAATTATTCTTAATTTTTGAAAAAGTTTGTTTACTTTAAAATACATATATTATTAAAATAGCAAATATTCATTAAAGACTTAACAAGACAAAATGTAGTTTCAAATTAAATGTTAACAAATTAGATAAAATGTTATAAACTAATATATATAAGATTGCAATTATTTACATTAATTCATATAAAAAAATGAATTTCATAAAGTTATGATTCAAAGTGACTAAATATATGTCAGTTTATTTATACATGATTCGCTTTGTTTTAATGTATTTAAACACAGAATGAACATTTAACCGCAAATATATTTCATAAACATAATCCTTAATTATTTACATAGAGGATAATACATTCTTAAATAAAATGGATATTTAATTTTAAATATACTTCCTACTATTTTTCTCATTACTATTACAGCTGCATTTGGTATCAATTATTCACTAAGTCAATAATAGTATAAAAGTAAACTATTTTCAACTTTGATAAATGAAATTGTAATCTATTGAAACTTTTTAGACACTAATACTAGATAATCACTCAACTACATTCATATAACAAATTTTATCATTTCTCTAATTATTATCATTTCTGTCAGTGTAGAAGCTTTTTTTAAATTAGCCATGGATAAAAGAATAAATTTAATTTTCTTCATAATTTAAATTGTTTTACATGGATACATTTAGGAAAGCATTAAATTTTATCGTTCATAAAATGGTAATTTGTAGATGATGAGAATATTGAGAATTTCACTGAAAGAAAGGGTTATGAATTTGATTAAATTACTATTTTAAACTTTATGCAAATATATCATATATAATTAAGCTTTTTACATAATCAAGGGTTAAATATTATAATATATATTATGGGATTTATATATATATATATATATATATATATATATATATATATATATATATATATATATATATATATATATATATAAATATGAGCAATAAAATATACTACTGATCATTAAAATTGCTTCAACAGGAAGAATTGCCAACTAAAAAATTACATTTATGATACAAATATATATAAATTAAATATTTGAGAAATTTGGAAGTATAAAATCAGAGAAATCGGTACTTGAACAATAATAGAATTTATATACGTAGTATTGACAAATATTGGACAGTATGTATAGGTTTAGTACAATTTCACAATTTGTTGACTGTGATTACCATAAGATAAGCTTGTTTCATGGCAACCATAAATTTCAATTTTATTATAATGTAGCATTCTCATAAAAACCCATGTGATGCCGGCAGTAATACTACTATATGATAAACTACAATTCCTCTAACCCACAATATGGTCTTTATCTAAATAAGAAATCTGTTATAAAGGATTTTTCCATCTTAAATAAAAAAAAACAACTTTTCATGAGGCAGCAGTAACATTCGAATACAATTGTGTATGAGAAAATGCAGCATAATTTTATATAAACAAGTTCTCCAACTCTGCCCATTTTACAGGAATGTGCTTAAAATCTAATCATTTGCATATTTCAATATCATATAAGTAACACACGTATACTTCTTGGTATAACAATTATAATGATTAGGCTATATATTTACAGTACTTACCTGGAAATTCCCCAAGTGGAATTTTTGCTTTTTTTTCATCCATATTTCCTCCAGCACAAGCTTTCTGACCCATATCTGTCAAAACTACAGTAGGATTTACTGTGTTTACTCTTATCTGAAAATATAATCATACATCAAATATTTTACTTATGATTTAGATTAATAATTTTAATTTGTGAAACATTTACATTAACAAGTTTAAAATGGAAAGAAAATATTCTTTTGATAACATTTGATAAAAAAAAGTTTAAAATATGATGGCTTTCATTGTGAAAGTAATTATATATTTATTAATTGAAATCAGTCTAATACAACATTATAAAATTGCAATTTAATGTGCCTTTAAAGTTGTGCAAATTTTGGTACTGATTCATGTTTTGCTTTTATGGTGAAACTCTACTAATAGTCAGATTATGAATGCATAAATTGAAATAAATATAAATTGAAGAAAAAGTTGTAAGTTTGAAAAGAATGTAATAATGCATTTGATGTTAGTAATACATTCAAGAATGTTTAGAAAAATGCAAGTACAATATAATTAATATAAAGAACTGTAATATGGCAAGGATGAAAGTTAATTTACCATTATTTTAATAGTAAATAAAATTAATTATAATGTGATGAAATTGAAACAATATTTCAGAAGAAAAATATATGTTATATCAATATTTTTTCCTCAAACAAACAATATATGTGATTGGTAGATATTCATGAGGTGCAACAATAAATGGCAAAATTCAAAAAAATTATAAATTTTAAGGGAAAAAATATTTTGAGCAATATCTCATGGTAATTAGTATTGATATTTTTAAAAACTTATTTTAGTATGTGTACATTCTTTACAAAACATAATGTTAATCAACAAGAAGTTTTCACTGAATTCTTACAAGTATTTAAATTAAACTAAGGGTACTCAGAAACTCATAGTAATGATTTTACTGAACAGATATGACTAACTTGAAATACATATCATATAGATTATGTTGCCAAAATTTCCATTAAAAAGTTTATACATTTTGCCAAGTGGTTTTGCTGTAACAAGAAGGCAGAAAGTTAACAATTAAAGAAACAAAGAACATTTCATTTATTACACACGAATGAGCTCTATGCACATCTTTTTGGTCACAAAAGTGTTGACAGCATACTAGTGTTATAGATTGCACTCAATATTTGAGAAGGAATGAAACAGGATTGGCATATGGCTAATGGTACATCGTTCATATACATACCATCAGTTGCAAATGCATTTGATCAATGCTATTTTTGCAAAACCCACCTGTCAGAAAATGAAAAAATTCAGATCTGGTAATATTGCTAGCAAAACAAGTTGGAAAGTGAGAAATGACCAACTAATTTTGATAACATCATCCTATTAAACTACTGCACCATTACTATCGACTATATTAACAAACCAGCAGTTAATTTTGTATACAAACCTACTACTTAAAAAAAGAAATATATTCTAGATGTTTGTTTTAAGATATTTATGGTGATTTTTCCTTCATTGACATATACATTTTAACTTCCTCTTTTTCACAGTTTTATAAGATATATATGCATTTTCAAACACTTTATGAGTTCCATCAAAATATATTATAATGCAGATAACTAAAAGTCAGATAATTTTGTGAGCTTCAAATGATTTTTTTTTTAGATCACATTCACAACATCAATAAGAAAATATGAATAGATAATGGTACATATTCTGATTATTTTTTGATAATTGTTTATTATATGTATATATATATATATATACATATTTATTTAAAATTATTTGAAGAAATGCATAAAATATGATTAGCATATTGTTATATTAAAAATAATTAAAAATATGTTCAGAAATATGCATCAATCTTAATAAATGAAGTAAGAAATATTTAAAAAATAATATGAAAAAAGTAAGCCCAATTTATAATTTATAGAGTAGTTTAGAAATTTAATGATTTAAACAAAAAAAAACCTTTTAAACATAAAATAATGAATTTAGCTAATATAATTTACCAGAATTCCAATCTACATAGTTTCAGAATTTTATTTAAAAAATACTACATTTCAATTCTAATTCAATAAATATTTTGAAAAAAAGACTATTTAGAGAATTTTACAGTAGCTATGTACATATAATTTTCCAATTATATACCTTTAAATAATAAATTATTCAATATAAAAATGAGTCTTTTTAAATTAATATTATATATAAAATAAAAAATTTTAACTTCTAACAAATTGAATTCAGATAAAATATTAATACATATTCAATATAAATACGAGTATAATTACAGGAAAACTGGGAAAAAGTTTTGTAGCATTTTTTAAAATCATAATATTACTGGCTTGATATAATCAATAAGTTGAATTGACAATAAAAGGAATGATCAATTATTTTGAAAACCTGCAGTTAAGAATATTCTAAATTGATATTTTGAATTGGGAAAAACATTAATAACATATTTGACTTTGAATCCAAATATCTCTGAAAGACAAAAATATGACAAGAATTTTTCTATTCACTATTTCAGTTATATTAATTTAAATTACTAAAAAAACAGTCATATAAATACAAAAATTCGCAAACATTTAAAATAAATTATTATGAAGACATTACCCCAAATGGTCCTAATTCAAGAGCAAATACTTTGGTTAACTGATCCAAAGCTCCTTTGGATGCACAATATACAGCATGTTTTTCAATGGCAACCATTGATGTTTGACTAGAAATATTGACTATGCTACCACGAATACCAGCCTTCTTCATATTGATTGCTACTATCTGGAAAAAATATAAATAATGTGAATTTCTAGTTTTATTCTTTTTATTATATCAAATTTGATGTCCACTTATTAATTCATTTTTGAAATTGAAAATTTTAATTTCTTTTCCTTTTTTATTTTAGTTTTTATATGATTTCATTACACATTTATAAATTATCTATATTTGTTAATATAATTTTTGTCAAAAAAATTATAATGTAAAAATTTTAATATTTTAAAAAATTAATACCATGTTAATTAATAAAATAAATTTTAAGAATAATTTAAAATACAACTGTTAAGCTGAGAATAATCTAATTAAAGATTGATTACACCTAAGTGTTAATATAGTAATTAAAATGTTACATCTTTAAATTATTAATACTTGAAAAATGGGTAAAAAATTTAAGTTTCCATAATATATTGCACAAGAAATTATGAAAAGTATATCATAATTATTAAAAGTTTTTGTATAATAGGTTAATACTTAAGAATTGTAAAATGCTTGTTAAGATATTTAAAAGGATTGCACTTATAATTTTTTCCTCTTTGAATAATTTTTCAGATAAAAATAATTTATTGGCATTTAGATAGGAAAAGAAATATCACCTAATAATGTTTATTATTTTAAAATACTACATGTTGAAAAATTCTTTTCATATCAAGTTGAAAGCATTTTGTTTCTAAAGATATTAAAAATATAAGTGTTATTTCAGAGGAAAATTCCAGAAAAATTAGACAACTGGAAAACAGTATCAATTAATTGAAAATGGTTCAGCAATTTTTGAGAAGTGTTATTTAATTATAATACACTGTATTACAAGTTAAATTACTGATTCAAATTTATAGCAGAATCCTTCATATTGATTAGTTTAAAAAATGCAAATAAGAATCTCCGTAACTTGCAAAAAAATAATATTATAAAATACAATCATATTATAAATAATTCTACAGAATACAAAAATTCTTATATATATTTTTTATTTCTACTTTCAAATAATAGAAAATGCTAAATCTTATTCTTCAGGCAAATAGGAACATATTTCATTGTTAAATATAATAGTATCAATGAATTTAAAATTAAATATCTAGTATTCAATTTTTATAAACAAACGATTACATTTCCAGCTTAATGAAATGAAATTAAGTTATAAAGATTTAAAACTCTAAGGATTTAAGTATTAATTTCATGATTTTTCATTTCCCTTTATTACTTTATGAAATCAAAGACACAATATAAATAAATATTTTGTTTTATTTGCACAGTTCTTAAGCAAATTTTTTTAAAGTGTTACATTCTTCTCTTCAATAAACAATATTATTTGATTATTGAAAGCACTTCAATGCAAGATAACACAAAAATTTTTAAAACAAAATAAACACAGTTAAATTTAATGTAGTTAACATACAACACATTAATTTTATATATTTATTGAATGAAAACTATTGTTTTTAATATTCAGTATATTTGCTATTACTTTCTAAAATTTCCATACAGATTAAGTTTCAATTTATTAATACTTTAAGTACAACAGGAAGGCGATAACTAAAATATGTAAGTAATAGAATGGAAAAAATTGACAACAATATTTATTTTCCAAAATAATCTTAAAATTAATTAATATTTACTTTTACAATTTCTAATAGCAAAAGTAAAATATTCTGATAAAATTCTAGTATATTTTTCACACAGAATCAAATAATAATTCAAGTATATTTTCTACATAGAATTAATTAAATTATTAACAAATACAAAAAAAATTATATTTCTTTAAACATTTTCTGTAAACTGCAAACATATTAATCAAAGACAAAGTGAAATTGATTATAATTATTATTTAATTTGTGTAAATGAAAAATTTATAAATTAAATATATTAAAATTTTGTATTTATTCTTGCAACAAAAAATCAAATATTCATACCTGTGAAATATTTGCTACAGCCTTTACATTCACAGCAAAACATCTATTAATGAATATAAAATATTTGATTACAACATAACTAATGGAATATAAAATTTTACTTAAAAAAGTACATAAATTCATCTTAAAATAGTATTGAAGTAGCTTATAGCTTAATAGTTTTATAAATATAATATTAATTACTCATCAAATTCTTCTTCAGTAATATTACCAACTTCCTGTAAGGTCAGAATACCAGCATTATTTACTAGCATATCAATGGATCCCAGTTTCTTTACAGCATCTTGGGTTTCCTTCCATTTGCTAACATCAACTGCAATAGTCTCAATTTCAGGATGCTGAGAGAAGAGGAAGAGAAATAATTAAAAATAATTAACTAATGAAGAAATTTTACAAAAATTATAAATTTATCAATATAAAAATTTGGAAATGTTTTTAGTTTTAAAAAGTAAAATAAAATAAAGACATTTTATATATATTAAAAATGCATAAAAAGAAACTGTGATAGCAATTCTCCTTAAGATTTTTAAACTAACAAATTTCACAAATTACATTTAGTTTTATTATTACATATTTAATTGCATTGGAAATATTCTATATTTTACTTAGAATTTTATAAATATAAAAAATAACCACAATAATGTACTATTTTTGAGCATAGATCATTGCAAAAACAGTATATTATTGCAGTTATTTGCATACACAATAATTTTCTAAATACTTATTATGAATATTATTCAATTTATGATTTACAACTCACATAAAAAGGTCATAACAATTTATCATAAATTTAAATGTATTTTTTATAAAGTTAATAAAAATGTAAAAAAATTACTTCATGTTTCAGGGAATCTAAATTTCCTTGTGTTCTACTAAGTGCTATAACTGATGCTCCTTTTGATACAAGTTCTTTGACAATTGCTTTCCCAATTCCTATAAAAATGTGTATTAAACTCTACATCATTATAAAAAAATATTTATCATAACATATCGAAATATAAGTAATAATTTTCTATTTCAGTATTTTTGTAAAAATAATAAGTAAAATTACAATTTTAATGCTTGCTAATGTATTTTGAATTCCTGATTAATTCAGACAAATGTAATTTGTAAACACGTATAAGGGAGGAATGATATTAACATCAACTAAAATATGTTTCTAAAAATAATTATTGAAAGTTATTTCAAATGCATTATTTTAAATTCGAAATAATATAATCAAAATGGACCTTTTGATCATTTTAATTTTTAAACTTCGTGTATATATATATATTGACCGCACCCATCTCGAATTTACCAATAACATTTCCTCCCACTTTCTTACGAATCAAATTAATTGATAAATCAAATTAATACCATTATTTGAATTTTTTAGAAAATAATTTTAAATTTATTCACACTACATATTTATTTATAACTTTGAGTGCGTTTTATTAATGAAAATTCAGAATTAATAATTTTATTTCAATAAATCAATCAAATTAGAATTACTTACCACGACCAGCTCCAGTAACTAGAACACGTTTACCTTTAAAACTTGAATCCATTATAAATATATTAATTTTTTATCAATAGTTGTAGCGTTGTAAAATCACTCATAGGCGGTGGCACTGAAAGTGTTTTATTTATTTACATTTGCATGAGATAAAGTAATAGTTAACGGTTATGTGTTAATGAAACCTTTAAATAAATTTATAATTATTTTAACTAAACTTAAATGAAAATTACACAAAATATTTGAATTAATATTTATTTTCTAAAATTATTTATTTTTAAATAATGATCAAAACAAAAACTTTGTTGCATTAATATCACTTTTAGAATTAAATGTAATCTTCAACAGATGGCAGCACTAGTTATGTGGTTATAGGATGGAAAAAAATCTTCCGTTTTTTCGCAAATAAATTCACGTTCAAAAATAAATTCTTGAATATAATTTGTATTTGTTAAGGATTATTTAATAAATCAGTTACTTATTTGTTAAATAAATCTATTTTCTTTTAAATTTTATTAAATTTATAAACATAGCAAAATATATGGGTGTGCATTTATATAAATTGGTGTTATAAAAAACTAAGTTTAATCTCAGGGAAGATAATTTTCAGCAACTGAGTGCAATTGAAAAAATTCTCTCTCTCTCGTTTTACTATTTAATGATTTTTTAAAAATTTTATATTAATTTTCCATCTTTTATGTACGAATGCAATTTGAGATGTTATATTTTAAATGTTAGTGCAATTTAATCTAATGATATCAGGGTTAACATTCTGATATACTGTTGGTGTGCAATCATTTAAAAGACACTTTTCTAAAATGTAACAAAAATTTCTCTGTGAATGGATATTCATGAACTTGCCCTTTTTCTATTTCTGCTGAGAAAAAGATATTTCTATATTCATCAGTTTTATACATCAAATATCTTGAACATTTTAACAATTACATTTCACTCTGAATAATTTTTTAACATTTTCGTTTGTACCAGATTTAGAAATTGGTGTGTTTGGGAAATGTGATTTTTCTTTTCTATAATATACATTAAAAAATAATTTCATTGATTTGGAAATTCTCCTTTATATGTTTATGGCTTCAAGAAATTTTTATTAGAGGTTCAGGCTAAACTGGCTTATTTAAAAACATATATATGTATATAATCCCAAATATATAACATTTTATTGAATGAGTATCGATTGTATAATTTATTTTGCATTCAAAAAATTTTTTTCAGTTAAAAGTACATCCATGGAGTACCCAAAAATTACTGATATTCTGATAGAAAAACTAATTTCTTATATTTATTTATTAATAGTAGTGAAAATTCAAAGATAATTGTTTTTAAAAGAATAAAGACTAGAATTTGCAGTTATCTTTTTGTTTAAAAATTAACATTGTATAGCCTAGTATCCAAAGATTGTTATAAAACATGTTTACTTTTAAGATTTTTGTAATGCCTATTTCATAAAAATATCTATTATGTATTTTCTTTGGGAAAAATTTCTTATAAATTGTGGGTCACATTTACATGTCACAAAAGAGAAAACCTGAAAAATAGCACAGTTCCCACTTTGAGATGTAGAATAAAATATTTTTCTTCAGTTGTTGAACAGTGACTAAGATTTAACTTGGAATTTTCAACTCTGAAGAACATGATCTTACAGTTGGCCACGGCAAGGTCTCTACTCAGTGAGATATAAATTAAGAAAGAAAATCTGTATTTATGAAACTGAAATTGTTTTCTTAAACAAAAGAAAAACTGAGAAAAATTTACCGAAAGAAAAATGTGCAAATGATGCAATTAATCAGCATAAACTAATATTCAGCAAAAATACATAAGACAAAACAGTAAAAAGACAAAAAGTTGGTAAATTCATTAAATAAGAGGCTAACGTATTTAAAAAACCTAATATAGTTTAATTTTCAATGCTGAAATGGAGCATATAATGGGGACACTTTATATATACATATATATAGATTTGTAACACATAAATCTATACTGAAATAATAATCTAATTGGCTCTTGAAAGATGTAGGTGAAAAAAAAAAATCTTGAAATTCGAGACTATCAGTGGCTCAGCAGAATAATTTAGTGCAATAAAATTCAAAACTGTGTGTAAAAGTACTCATATAAAACTATCTTGAATTGCTATACAATTCAATTTTGGGACACCAGTAAGATTCAGTATGCAAATGATATGGGTAATTGGAGATACAGAATGTAAGAAGTGTCTTTGATGACTATAATTCACGAAAATGTTGCACACCTCATGTGGGCTCAAAAATAATAGTAAAATTCCATTGAAAACAAGAATACTAAGTATGAGTAGTCTCAATTCCAACTGTAGAGTTAATAACTATTTACTTGTTTGTATAAAATTCCATAAAGCTATGAACTCAATGTACATACATTAGCTATAATTTTTAATAAATTACAACAGCAGAGAGCTCTGACGAGTAGATCACATTTTAAAATATATTGTTTACAGCTAGAATAGTTTGAGGGTACTTCTTGATAATGTGTGTGCTTTATTTTAGGTCACATGTTAGCTATTTATGTCAAGAATATATACTGGAGGATTAGATGTGACTTGAAAACAATTTAATATCATACACATCACTATTAATCGGTATGGTTGACTAACATGAAATATTCATTGTGAACTCAGTTACCAGACTATTTTCAAACATCATGTTACACTGACAGTAGTTTCAGATGAACAGGATGTGTCTGACATTAGGTCGTATATCAGGTATTTATGCCACTTCATTTTACACTGAATTGCCAATAATTATGAGAAATTTTTATTATCATGTAGTAGGGTTCATACAGATTTCCAAGAATCAAATTCCAGGAGTCAAATCAAAAATTTCCAGAAAGTGTCTGCATTAATATTAAATAATTTCCTATTTTACAAGTTGTTCTTAACTAAAAAAAAAAAAAAAAAAAAAACTCATAATTATGAACATGCAAAAATTTTCAATCATGTTTATATATACTAGTTGCAAAAATAAATATTTTTTAAAATTTATGTTAGAATTATATTTAATGATTACTTCAAAAGCCTTCAATGAATTCACAGCTACAATAAAAAATAATTTATTTCAATAATCAATATTCTTTATATTACTGGATTATACATTGTATAAAATTATGAATAATTTTAAATCTTATAAACATCTTTAATAGATCCTTATCTATTAATTTATTGAGTATTTTAAGATGTAAATAACAACTTCTTTTCAAAAGTAAATGTACGTACTCAAAACAAATACAAATATTAGATAAAGTTTCCAGGATGGCTTTTTTCCCAATTATTATTTAACAAAAGCAATTCAGCAATTTTCTTTTGTTTACTTTCAAACTCTTTTAAAACTATATAATTTCAGTTCCAAATTCTAGGCTTTTCTATTCTTTTCATCATTAAATAGATTTTCACTTTTTTAGGTTATATATATATATATATTAATTATAGATTAATTTAAAAAATAAATAAATTCATTCCAAGTTGCTGAAATTATGCGCAATTTTCACCAAGGAAAATATGGAAAGTACATTTTAACTAAACAATTTTATATTTAAAGATTAATATTCAATGAATTTTATACAATATAAAGAAAACAAAAACATTTAGAACACAAATCAATTAAAATCGCTTGTCTGATGTAAAACATGATGATTTTGATGGTGATTACTTCACACAAATAAATCTAAATTATACATCCATTCCTGACTAAATTGGATTATCATGAATTTATTGAGGCTGATCTGGATCTTTATTTCAGTTAACAGTTATGAATGCAATAATTTAATATCGATCGTGCAGCCATCTAGTGGTAACATTAAGTACCTTTGAATTATGTTTTCAGACAATTTCATTGAAAATTTTAAAATACGAAAATAAACAAAAATAAAAACTTAAACAAAATTTTTTCCAACAAAAAATAAATACATCAAATTAAGTAAAAATTCCAGGAGTAATTCTCAATTTTCAAGGAGTCAAGTCGAAATTTCAAGGGCCCTTAAAATACTTTCGAATTTCTAGAGTTTCAAGGAGTTGTATGAACTCTTTTTCATTCTAAGAAATGCAATAATTCTGTAGTGAAGCGTTAACAAATTTCCATGGAAAAATATTCAGTCATACTGAACAGTCAAAATACATCGTTAATTTGAATGACAAAATTCTGTCGGTATGATTTTTATGAAACACAATTAACCTAAATATAATTTTTACAAAGTAATTCTATAAAGTATTAAATATAGTAAACTACTGGTTAATCATCCACAATGTTTAAATTCAATAAAACCTTCTATTTGTAATAAAAAAAAGATTTACAATGTAAAAAAGAACCTAGAACTGATTTACTGAAAAAAACAAACTTTAACCAAATTTGTTAGTGAATATTATTCATGTAAAAAAATATTTAAGTTGGTTACAGTGATTAAATCGATGAAATCATATAAATTAAAAGTATATTTATGTTAATCTGTTCCCTTTTTCATAATTTTGTGGATTAACTGTGAAATGACTTATACATGATAGTTATGCCATTGGGATGTACCTTGACCAATTTTTTTCATAATTTTGTGGATTACCTATGAAATGGCTTATCCACGATTGTCAGACTAATAAATTTTGTGGAAAATCGGGAGTTTATTGTACTTACTCATATCAGTAAAATTTAAATGTTTGTAAATTTTATAGAATTATAATTTTTTGGAGCTCATATCAATGCATAAAACATATTTACAACTAAGTTTTGCTTAGGAATGAAACAATTCTTTTACATTATGTTGATAATAGATTTAAAGCATAATAAGTACAAAAAGCGCTTACATAAAATATACATAAGTTTCTAATGCCAAATAAAAAAACATAGGTCTTATTCATTTCAGCCAGTAAATTATTGCATACAACAAGAGCTAGACATTCAAATTTAAATAGATTAAAAAAATTTTAAATTAATAAAAGTATAACACAGAAATATAACTGGAAGAAACTTTATATTTGCTTAAGGAAATCAAAAATTTCATCTATTTAATTGTTAAAAGAAAATTTTTTTACACATAGATATATAGAAAAAGCTACTGAATGCTTTTTCAATTTAATTATCTCTCAATGATTTTTCTTACGCAGATTTTCCAAATTGGTAGAATTTTGAGCTCACGCGATACCCATTACTAATATGGTTTCTCCTCAGTTATTAAGACATTGAAAAGAAAACAATTGAGATTGTTGGGGAAACAGTGAAATTAACATATACCTTTTTCTGAAAAAAATTGTCACCTAACATCTTTCTTAAATTAAACATTTGGTTTTAGTAAGAGCTTAAAAGGAATTTAAGGCACACTGTGAAAAATAAAGAATTTAATGAAGTCTGCCTTATCTGCACAAATTTAAAGATGAAATGCTTACAAAACTAGGATTGTGTTAATGTTTTATTTTATGTATTTTTTTATTAAAAAAAATAAGGAAAAAATAAAAAAGAATAAATTTAGTTTTATATTGTATTTCGCAAATATATTACTATATGAATCAGAAAAATAGTTTATATTTTCTAAAAACAATCAATAATTACATATAGGAAAACTCTTTATTTCAATCAAAGTTATGTATTTTTAAAAGAATTTTTATAGTTTAAAACTTCAAAATTTATTTGAATCAAACTTTTCAGCAATTAATAAAATTGATAAAACAATATAATATTTTCAAATGTTAACCTTCAAATTCAAGCAAATTACATTATCAAAAAATAAAATGGTTTTCAAATTCTTAAATTCAGAATTACAACATGCAGTTAAAAATTTACTTTTGGTAATTTCAAAATAAAAGAAATTTATAAAAAAAATTATTAAAAAAAACTTTGAAATTTCCAGGAAAGCTTTTTTGTCAACAGTGATTTTCGTATTAGATGATATATATATAATGACTCATGCTTGTTATTAAACACTACATAACATTCAGATACTGCATAATCATATAAAAAATTTTTATTGCAGTCATTTTCATAAATTTAAGTTAACAATTAAATCTAAAATGATCAAGAGTAGAAATCAAAATAATTTGTATATATATATATATATATATATATATATATATATATATATATATATATATATATATATATATATATATATATAACTTTTATAGCAAAGGGAAATGTTTAAAAGCATTTGATTAGAAGAAAAAAAGCAACATGAAAAATAACGAATTCGGTATTGGAATTATGCATGCTTAACTTTGAGAGCATTCTTTTACAAAGTATAAAATGAGAACCATATTTAATATGCTCTGTAAATTTCTCTTGATAATGAATTTCATTCAGATGGAGAAAAATGCACTTCTAGAAGCTATTAAAAGGAGAGATACATAATTGCAATTATATTCTTATTCTTCCATTTCCTGATAACACGCTGGATTTATTTTAGTTTAACTTTTCTTTTCATGTTTAATAACATTTATATATTAAATATAAATTTCATATTTATTCATAAAGAAGTTAATTCTTGAATTTCATTTCCCTGATATAAAAAACAATGATAAAAAGATGTGGAATGTATATATATTTTAAGCAGTATACAATTAGCTTGTTTTAATAGATCTGCAATATATTAGATATCACACAATTATTAGCTGTTTGTAATACATTAAATATCCCAATTATATAACAGGTATATTTCTAGGTGTAAGTTCAATTAATGTATTCATTTTATTTTAGTTATTCTTATTTATATAAATGTGAATATGACTATATTGAACATATAGAAAGTCAAGACCATACCGAACAAACACTAAGCAAATATTTTAATAGTTTTCTGTAATTGAGAACAAATGGTGTTGAAGGAGATTCAAAGACAAAATCGATAATCATTGAAAGTATAAAAATTGGATACTTCAGATGAATTTAATTACTTTTAAAAGCAGTAAGTCTCTCCTTTAAAACATTTAAATACCAATTTTTTAAATTTTGTATGTTTGCTTTACATACTATATAAAATTTTTTATACAGTTCACATCAGTTTTAAAAAATGGCGAATTCTAATTCATACACTTATAGAATGTTGAAGCTGTAGAATGAAATTTACATTGAAATATGATGAGTAATATATTAATGGATTTAAAGTATACTACAACTACTTGAAATAACTTCAATTTGAAAAGCAAGTGATACAAAAAAACATTTAAAAAATAATAATCTTCCATATTAAATTAATTTTGTTTTATTATTGAAATTATTTCTGTATTATATTCTAACAAGTATCATATTCTAAGAAATAAGTAAGCCAATTTTAGAATCAGAAATATAAAAAAATAATAAAAAAAAACACTTCACTTAACTAAAACCCACATTCGTAAATTTAAATTAGCTATTTTTTAATTAAATGTAAGATTGTTATTTATAAAAATATAAATTGGTTCTTAATACTAATAATTTTGAAATTTCTACCAATAAATTACATTATTGGAATAACATAGTTAAAATTGTTTGAAAAGTAAAGTAAAAAAAGCAAAAAATGATATAAAATTTTAATCAACATTCATTTACAAATTTTCAAACGATTCACAATTTTATCATTTACAAAATAGTTTATAAAATATTAAATTACATTTTTATTACTTTTTTTAATATTTTTATACAAAAAATAAATTTCTATAAAGATAAATTTATTAGAATATATTGGAGATATTATATTATATATCAAAATTAACACTATAAAATATTTATCAAAACCACTAATATATTATACATTCACTGAATAATGTATCCTCCATCAACTGGCAACTGCACTCCAGTGATCATACGAGCATCATCGCTAAGCAAGAATAATGTTGCTTTTACTACATCTTCAGGCACTACAATAGAATGAAAAATAATTAATTTTAATAATATTCATACTGACAAATTTTAGAACTAGACAACTTTTAAATTTATTGTTTATATATACTTATTTTACAAATGATAATTTGAGTTTCCTTTTACTCTATTTGCTTTGTTTAAACAATTCTTGTAAAAAAATTTTTTTATGCAATTTTTAGAATTTTAAAATTATTTTCAGATATAAAATCATTAGTTCTCTTTAATTTGATGAAATACAAAGCTCAGCTGTTTAACAGCACAAAGACACACCATTGACAAATATGAAAATGGAGCCCATTAAAAGCTCATGGTGATGGAGCTCATTAAATGAAATCACTTAATATCACTCTAGTAAATAATTATATTAAATGATTTTTGACTTTATGCAAAACATATACATAAGTTATTCTTACCAATATTAATAATAGATTAAGATTTTAATACAAAAGCATATTTATTTTTTCAGCTTTTTGATACAAGGATGTGTCAAAATAAATAGACTAATTTATTATTTCATATATAGTAAATAATAGTAGTATATCATATAAAGAAAAATTCTTCAAATTACATATTTAAATCCACCTTTAATAGAAGTGTATATAATCAATAAAAAAGAAGAAAGGGCCAATAAGAATAAACAATTTCAATATTATAACACAGAATTTGCAATTTCTTTGTATAAAAATTGATATATGATAGTCTGGACTATGATTTATTTTTATCAATACGAATGGAAAATGCAATTTTTATTTATATTTTGAAAATAAAGCAAAAGTAGTTAATCATTGTGCACATTAATTTAATTGCTTATTTAATAATTGTGATACTAATTTGATTTTTACACACAATATTTTAAAATTTGAGTTT
The DNA here is from genome assembly GCA_037975125.1 of Latrodectus hesperus. Taxonomy (NCBI): domain Eukaryota; kingdom Metazoa; phylum Arthropoda; class Arachnida; order Araneae; family Theridiidae; genus Latrodectus; species Latrodectus hesperus. The sequence goes on along the minus strand of CM075860.1, from coordinate 71,898,065 downwards.
GGTATTATCAAGGAAATATAAACTAATTATTAAAAATTTGTTGAATGTACAAATAAATGACCAATTATTCATAATATTCACTTTTTTAAAGGAATTATTTTAAAGAACAATGTGAGTAGTTAGAATATCAATTAAATTGAAAATTAATAATCGATTTTAAGAAACTGGTTACCTTCTAAAGGAAACAAGAGTTACAATATTTTTATAAATTTCCTTCATTTTTCAGCAATTATGACAGACAAAAATTTAAATAAAAAGAAATTTTTTAATGTTGGTGTAAGCAAGGTAATAGTCTTAAGATTGAAAAGAGATTCCTTACAAATATTGCAATTATTAATTTAGATATCCATTACTTAATAAAATTTTTAAAAACTTAAATCGTCCTTGATGAATTAAACTAACCCTAAAGGGGATATTTTGTCATGTTTTTTTCATTTTACTTTTTCTGCTGCTCTATTTTCCATGCGTTAATGGCTTGAATTTCAATGGAAAACAGTTTCTCAAACCAATGCTTTGCTGCCTATATAAGAAAACGTTTTATTAACAAAATGAACCTCGGCAATATTCTGAGACATTTGATGGGGAACTTAGGCTTGTTTGCTGCCATTTGAAGAATGTAATTTGAAGGCAAGCAGCAAATTCGTCCAAAAGTCAGATTTACAACTCTGTCTCAATATAATGTGACATAAATGAAATGTTATCTGATGATATTTTAAACTAATGAGAATCGAAATAAAGTGGCATACTCAGGATCTCAACTGCAACAAAAGTAACAACCACTTTATCATCAAAACCATTAATTATTCTATTTTGTTTGAAATATCGCAATGTTGTGCCTTAACTACATAAGTTTGTTATTTGCCAAACATTTTGTAATTAAAAATATTTTTTCAAAAGGTTCATCTGTAAATAAAATTTGTTGATTTCTATTTTCACTGTTTTCAAACATTTCTAGTTCTAGTATAAAGTTCTAGAAAATTTTTCGAACATATATAGAACTACGTTCATAATTTAAGTGAAGTGAGAAAATATAACTTACTAAACAACTCTCAAAATGGAATCTTACAAAAAATACAAACAACTCTTCCATTAAAACTCACCACAAAACTCTCTCAATGGAATCTTGGCTTTCATATCAGCAGCCACTTTTTCATCCCCCCAGTCTCTTTTTGCCATATCAGTTAACACAACAGTTGGATTAACACTGTTCACTCGTATCTGGAAAATAAAGTAGGTTATAATTAAACACAATCTTAAAAATATTAAATTAACAAGGTTTGTTTTTAATTATTTAAAATACTTATATCTTATAATAAAATGTGATTCAATAATATATATACTCAGTTACAGCAATATTTTTTTAATTTCATATAATTACAATCATCAAAACTATCAAATCCTATAGTTAAATTAAAATACATAGAAACTAGCTATTTCTTATATTAAGGCATAAAATAGCATAAAGATAAGAGAAGAAAATTTCTAACTCACATTTAAAACAATATGACAAAACCACTTTGTTTCTTATAATTAATATTTTAAATACTATATTGTAATTTATGATATGGAAGTATAAGTTATGCAATAAAACTAATGAATAAGTGAGAAAATTATGACTACTAATATGTTATATTATGACAAGTTTATCTTTTATTATACAAATGTATCTGTTTATATCAGTTTTCCAAATATTATATCCAAAAATTATTTTGAACAGATATAATAATTGTTTTCCAAAAATTATCTGGAAAACGGATATAAACATATAAACAAACTGATATATAATAAAATTAAATATAATAACATGAATGTATAGAAATAGTCCTACATTTATTTTTAAAATAAATACAGAAAAGATAATTCTTTCTAAATCATTAACGATTATCATTTGGATGTTGAAGAAAGAATTTAAATCAAAACTGCACGATACATCAAGATTAGATTTTATAAATCAAAAATTGTTTGACTCCTTTTACAATACGGGAAATGAATTTTTAAACTGCAAATGTGATGTATTTGTATCACACAACTCTGTAAATAATAACAAAAATATCTCATCAAGAAAATTCAGAACAGATGAAAAATTGAGAATTTTAACACTCCAAAAAATTATTTTTATCATAAAAAAGTAAAGAAATAATTGCTACAAAAATTTCAAAAGAAGACAACTTTCAATTCAAAAGAGGACAATTTTAGATTAGAGGCAGAATAATGTTTAAGTATTAAAATTAATATTTTTGAAATAAGAAATTTAATATTTACTCCAAAAGGACCTAATTCAAGTGCCATGACTTTTGTTAATTGGTCAAGGGCTCCCTTAGAAGCACAGTATGCAGCATGCCTATCTAAAGCAATAAGGGCTGCTTGGCTTGACATATTGACAATACTACCACGGATCCCAGCTTTTTTCATTTGATTTACAACAACCTAAAGATGTGAATAAAATATGTAAATTTATTTCATGCTTTAATGATAGTGTTTTTCATAAACTGTATAAATGAAATAAATTATAAAAGTAAAACATTTTATTTACTACATATAACACAGGTAATTCCCATTTATTATGAATTTAATCCAAATCATACTGACAATCATTATAATAATTAAAAAACTAATGTCTTCAGATTACTTTATATGGAATAATCACAAAGAAGTGAGCTTATTTTTTGAACTCTTTTTAAGCTTTAATGCAAATAGAAAAATTCATATCTGGTTAGGAGATCTTAAAGAACTGTATTGTAATTTTTAATAAATTTTTTAAACAAAATTACAAACTTTATTATTACTGGCTTCTCAAATAGAACAAATAAACACAAATTGTCCATATTATTCAAAACTTTAATATAAAAAATTTTAAAAAAAGTTGAAAATTAAAATATTTTTTCCTCATTTGTCAAACTTAATTACAATTTATCAAATGTAGATGTTATTTTCATATGTAAATATTGTTGACTGAAAAGTTAATAAACAATCTTTAAAAAAATTACTAAGAATTATATAGTTTTTAAGCTAACAAATAGTTTGCAACCAGTAATATGCATCAATATACAGATGTTTTTAATAATATTTTTAATAAGTTTATATAGTTGAACTTATTTATTATTGAGACAAAGTAGTTAATAACAGCAAATAAATAAACTTGTTATCTTCTTATATAATCTTTTATCTATATTAGTTAAAAAATTACATAATGTAATAAAATTTAGGCATTAAAATCAGCACTTGAAAAATATCAATTGTTCTTCACAATAAACATAAATTTTCACTTCCAATTATAAATCAAAGATGGGAAAATTAAAATTTTGTATTTCACTTAATGTTTAATTATTCATTTCAAATAAAAAATATCAACAAGATCTTATGAATTGCAATGAGAAAAGGACTAGGAAATCATTTTTAAGAGAAAACTTTGCCAACAAGGAACTGTTTGTTTTTATGTTAATCACAAAGTGATAAGTTTGCATATGTGATAAGAACTTTATTAAACTAAAATTCATACTAAAATATTTAGCACTTACTTAAGAATAATTTCAGTATATAGCAAAAATTAATTTATCCCATAAATTGGAAATATTCAATCTTCCATTTATAAATGAATGTTCTTTTGAAGCAGTTCACTTTTTAAAGATGCCTACATATAACAGCAGTTTAAATACTTAATTCATTAAAAATGTGAAAATGCAATACATTTCTGAGCATGTTTTACATATTATATTCTACAAAAAGACAAAAAACAATAATTATTATTTTTATAAACACAAAAAACTAAAGAAAAATATGAATAGAATATAAACCTAAGAATATTTTAAACTTCTTTAAAATTCAGAATGCAAAATTAAAATTGAATGTCCTAAACTTTTATTCATTTTTAGCTTAATTTAAATTCTGGAGTGGATAAAATCCATGATTTCAGATTATATTTAGTATTTTTTTTATTAAACTTGTATATAGGTTTCAGATTTTAATAGTTTCAAATACATAAGCCTGTGAAAAAATAAGTTTATATTACAAAATTACAGCCACAATTAATTTGCCAATCATTTAAATAGAAATATTCTATTTTTAAATATATAATATATGTATATATTTACATGTACATATGTAGACATATAGATATTGTACATAAGAGAATAAAGTATATCATATTTTTTTATTATATAAGATTGAACTATTTACACATAGCAGGTAAGTAACTTTTTAAATAGCAATAAATTTTGAAAATATAAACTCACAGATAATATTTGGGTAAAAATGACTTAAAGTACATAAAAGATATAGAAATATTTCACGCATTTTCCCAACACAAATTATTTATATATAATTGCTGTGTTTTTTATAGCAAGTCCTAACCCATTTTTGCATGTGGTCAAATGTATGCCATTTCAATGAACATTTTTTTTATTAACACCAACATAACTTTCACCAATTTTGATTTCCAGATATGTAAGATTTTGAAGCCATTTATATGATATCAAGAATTTCACAGGAATTAACACTTTTTCTTAAGAAATTTTCAAAATAAACTAATTTATTTCTTTTGAAACTGTAGAATTATTTCACTTCATATTTCTTTATCTTATAATAATGTCTATATGTTACAATAATTAATCATGTTTTTATAATGGATTAAAATTGCAAATTCTGTAAAGGAAATAAAAATTAAACAAATAAAAACTTAAGTTAAAAAAATTAATAATGCATCATTGAGCAAATGTAAGAAAACAGTCAAAAATTGAAGACTCCTATTTTGCCATAACCTTCAGTTTTATTGTAAATTGTGATTTCTTTAAATTTGCGAATCTATTACAAATATAATGGATAGCACTATAGTAAATTTATGGAACCTGCAAAGAGAAGACACAAAAATGGCACTTATTTACTTTAGAATATTATACAGCAATTACTCTATTAAAATCTGTATGCAAGAATTTATCAGATTTGGTTTGATTTGTTTGTCGCTCAATGGTCATGTTTTGCACACAAGGGCTAATTAGACCTAAGGTTTAAAGTATATTCGAAATTACTACCAACATCCATATCCAAGGTGGGATTCAAACCCACAAACTGTTGAACTGAAGGCAAGAGTGCTAACCATTCAACTGAAGAATCTTTATGATAAAAATGCATTACAAATGACACATCCTAATACATGTTTATCTTGTTGTATTAATTATGTGTATGGATTAGGAACCAGCTCTTTCAAAAGAAAATGGACTGATAGTATAGGATATATTAGAAGTGAACATGAAATAAAGGCTGTAGGTAATGTAAAGTGTGCAAAAACTACATAATTTGTTTGCGCTACCCAAAATGTTAAGAAAATTTCCATACTCTAAAAATTTGACTGTAATACAATTGTTCAAATAAATGATTTGTTCACTGATTTGGCTAATGATATGTATATGCACCACTTTATTCTTTAAATAAATATTATCTTTCATGCATAAAGCATTCTTAGTCTAAATGAATGTAATTTAATAATATTTCAATGAAAATAGAACTACATTTTACAAAATTTAAAAAATTCGCATTTAATGAAATTGACCAAAAATGGGCTTACAAGAATAAGTAATCATTCTTTTAATTAATAAATATCATATTTTGTCTTATTTATGTATTGCTCAAATAGTAGTGATTAAAATTAAAAAAGTTATTTGTGTAAGTAAAAGACATTTTTTAATTAGTATAAATTTGCATTATTTGATTACAGAAAGTAATGTATCAAGTTAATCAGAAAACTTTACACATTATTTAAGTAAATAAATTACAAAAAGATGCAACTATATTTTTATTTCTTTGTAATGAAATCTAGATTCATTAATAAATATGATTCTCTTGTAGTATATGTTAGTAATTCAAAACTTATAGTTTGCAAATATAGATTTAGAAGGGAAATTCTATAAATTTGTTTTTATTTTAGAATACCATTGATATATAAAAATTAATTTTAATTAAAAAATTAAACATTGATTCAATAAATACATTTTTATTGATTAATTGATTGATAGTTTTATTTATATTTCTGTAACACGTAACAATGAAAGTATTTTATTTATATTCAATTGTTTTGAATATTTTACTCTATTGTTTTTCCTTTTTTTTAAAGTCTAATTTCAAAGTTTATTTTCCACCATTTTTGTAAAAAAAATATTTATGAATGATTTTATGCTTCACTTTAATGTATATATATCCATTTATAGCAACATAATTTATATAATAGCGATTGTGTAAAGATTTGTAAAATTACTCACACTAAAATCAAATATGGATAAAAAACACATTGAGAAAGAAGTAAAAACCTGTTTCATTCATTTTAATCAGAATATAAAGTTGGTGAAATCAGTGCTAATTTTAATAAACCTTGGGAAGAAAACATTAATATAACAAGCACTGTCTTTGTAATGTTTGATTTGAAAAGATAAGTCTTAAAAATATTATGACATCCTTACAAATGAAATCATAAGAATTTTTTAAATTTTGAATGCAAATCATTGAATGAAAATAGGATAAGAAATTGTAAGAAAGCTTTATACATTTTTAACAGCCTGCACACATTACATAACAGGTAAAGAACAATTAATGAAATGAAAGAGTATTGAATGTTTAGCTATCAGTAAGAAAAGAATTGTTACACAATATTGGGGAACATGTTTATAATAACATTTCAAAAGCTGACATTCTCAAATATTTTCTCTCTCTCTGTGTTTGGTACAAAATTTCAAATTTTGTTTTTTGAAAATATGGGTAAATTTGAGGAAAATAGCAATGGATATAGATGATATTATGTGATGAATTAATTTAGATTATAACTGACTTGTATTACAATTGAAAATTTTTTGATTAAATATGCACAATCATTTGTTAAGGTCGGCAGCACTTTGTTTTGTTTAGAAAGTATATCAAACTTCCTAAACAAAGTGTTAAACATCTTAAGAATTATTTTTAACAATATTCAACTTTTATATGAAAGACAATAGATGTTGTAATTATATGTACATGAGAGAGAGAGAGTCATGTTAAAAAATCATTCATGCATACAACATTGCCAAAATAAGAAGTCAGTTGAAGGAGGAGTTCTTAAAAAAGAAACTCATCTAGGCAGATCAAAGAAAAATAACTATTCAGAAAATTGTAGCAATAGATCACAAGATTTAATCAAGTTTTAATTAATTTGTTAAAGCAATCAAAAGAATAAAATATAAAAATTTACAACAAAAAATGTTTAACATTTTTATGAACTTATTTTTGCAAATACTTAAATAAAATTTATTGTTTAATATATTTGAATAAAACTTTAAGAAAAACATTCAATTTCTTGATAATGCTCTACTAAGCAACAACAAAAAATGCTTATTAAAGAATATAAGATTATTATTTTTAATATTTAAGTGACATCAGTTTTAAGTAACTGAACATCAAATCAATTAAAAAAATTAATAACTTAAATTAAAAATTTCATTGATTAAATGTTGGCTTAGCAAAATAAGTAAATTTCTGTATGAGGTATTATTTTTACAAATACTGAATATATATTAATCAAAATATTTATTATGTTAAAAATGTAAAATGATATTAAAAAATACAGTAAAGATTTAATTACACAGATGCATCAGAAATTTCTATAATGCAGATAATGGAACATATTCTTCTTATTATGAAAAAATTTCATTTATAAATTTATGGTAATAACTATTTACTAAATTAAAGGTGTTTGATAAAACGAAAAAATGCATGTACAACAAATAAAGACAGTTATAAAAGTTTAAATCTTGATTGAAATAATTAAATAACATACTTGGGAAATATTGACCACAGCTTTCACATTCACAGCAAAGCAGCTGAAATAAATATAATTTAACAATAAAATAAGTAATAAAAATATACAAATAGTTAAACACTAATAATGTGTAATTAAAAAAAATAACTCTTTTTTAAAAAGAAAATGCATTATTTAATGTCTGTTGCTTTACAAAACATACAAGTTATAAAAATATTAGCATATATATATGTATATACAAGCTACAAAAATATATGATATATATGACTAAATTATATAATGGAACTTTCTCATAATATAATTTATATTTATTTAAAAAACACAATCATCTGTATTAAAAATTAAATTTTTTGAAAAATGAAATATTTTTTTATAATACTTGGTTTATTTCTCAAATTTTTAGGTGGTCTAGAAGAATCTACAAAGCTATACATTCTATCATTTTACATAGTACTTCAATTTTCCTATCACACTATTACCCACATAATATATTTCAATTTTATTTCTCATTAAAATAAGTTAAAGCATATAGCTGTATACATTATAATTAGATGCTTTTCAGGATAAGGAAACACAAGAATTTTTGTACCTTTATTTAGAAAATTTTAATTTGATATTTTAATTCATTGGAAAAGCAAACAATATATTCAAAATTTCATGAGGCTCATTCATAAATCCCAACCAGCTACATCACAAGTAGTTTCTTATTATTATTATAAGAATCAACATCATTTTAAAGTACACCATCTTCAATACTATCAACCATTTCCTTATATAGTAAATTTATATAAATGATACATAAAATCATAAATTTCTCCTTATTTATTCACAGGTATTTTGATGAGCAGTAAACTTCAGTAGTTGTATTTTACATTTTTCTATTGGTGTTAAGTTGAAATTGAAAACCAGATAATAAAAAATTGTTAATCCCAAATAATATGGTTGATTTCTAATTTTTCTCAATACAAAAGTTTTATCTGTTTAATATCTTATGAATCAAATAATCCTATCTCATCTTATGGTTTTGTTCTATGTTAGTAAGACCACATGATGCTGGAACAGATATCCATAGTGAGCTTTTTAGTTTCTCCTTACCAATTAGCCCTTTTATTATGTCCTTGATGATGAACTTGAATCCATTGCTGTAGCTATTCAACAACTATCTATTTGTATCTTTTCTTTTGTAAATGTAGTTATATTGTCAGATTCAAAAAGTGCACTTCAAACTCTTTTAAATAATAAAAACATTTCTCAAAGAATCTCAGATAGTAAACTTTTGCTTAAGGCACTGACACAGAATTTCTTTCCAACATTCCAGAACCGTAGATTGATTTATGGGCAATGAAAATCTGATACATTGGCTTAGAAAGGAACTTTGATATAAAACCAACACATTAATCAACCACTTTCATTTTATATAACTAAATTATTTGTTAACTCTTAAAAAAAATCTTAAACAGGACATGGCTCAATGTGCTATTTATAAGAGATGGAAGATTCTGGGTGAAGAATTATTGCTAATTTTCTAAGACAGCAGTAACTTTGTCTGATTGAATATGAGTGTTTGCAAGACCGCATCTACAGAAATGGAATGGTGGATTCTAATCAATATGATTTTTGAACATTTAAATATCTGTGCTACACTTTTTTGTATAAGAATTTTGTTAAAGTGTGTTGGAGATCACATGAACATGGCTTGATTGCTCATTTGGCATTTATAAAATAAATGTTCAGAGGAGTTTCAATTTTGTAATTTTTATAGATGAAAAAATGAATAAAGCTCATTATTTCTAAATATAAGTAAAATATGAAGTTTATCATTGATTGTATCTTACTCTTCAAAATTTGTTTTAAATAGTAATTAAATTAGCTATTTTAGGTTTAATATATTTATATTCAAAGTAACATTTTAAATAAAGTTATTTTAATAATATCATTTGTGGTTCTAATGTTAATATCATAATCTAATACAACAAAAAGGAATATAGAAATCAATAATTTAATCAATGTGGAAGCAAACAATATTAAATGAAAATTGCTTAGCCCCATTATTTGGTTGAAATAAGATTTTTCATTTCTTCTTGCTTTTAAGGTTCTGTTAAAAGAAAACCAATAAGCAAAATAAAAAAATTATTAAAAAAATATTTTATATAGGTAAGAAAATCAACTAAAATTGAAGAAGGATAATTTTTGTATCAAAATAAATTTAAGATGAAATCTTTTTCTCAAGTTTCTATGATAACACAATATGCCATTTCTACATAAAGTCAGTATGCTGTAATTTTTAAGGGCAGTATTAATCATAATATTATAACATAAAAATATTGAAAACTAATAACTAAAACAATGTGAAAGAAAACATTATGAAATGAATACTGTACGGATTAAATAAAATAAACCATGAGAAAGATAATGGATCTAATGAATATTTTACTTTAGAAAAATCATGCTTAAATAATATTTTTCTTATATGTTTCTATATTATTGCTCGCCATTTGAAAGTGCTACATAAAAAAATTTTCTTTCAGGTAAGAATAATTCTTGGGTATAAAAGACTTAAGGAAAATGTATACTTGTTTTGGTATATGAATATGATTTTGACACTCCAATATTGATTTCTAATTTGTACTCAAAGAGCCATTTAATTCAAATTTCTGAAACATTTAAATTAATAAGGATTCTTAAGAACTTCTTACATCTGAACAAAAGATATTCAGTAATTGAGAATAACTTTGCCTTACATTTTTATGCATATATTGAAATTGCCAATTGCTTATGCTAAAAAATATGAAAAACTAACATAAGTAGAAGAAAATATAAAAATGTCCTCACTAATAAAAATTATAACTGTAGAAAAATAGTAAACTAAGCTTTTATAAAAATAGATTTTAAAAATTTCAAAAACTTAATCACAAATTTTTTGAGCAAAAATCTTTATAGGAACAATTCCAAATACTTATAACATTTTCAAAAAGCTAAATATAAAAAATTTGGCACTTACATATTATCCGTCGACCATATCTGCGATAAAATGTGTCATATGCAATACAGCACTATATAAATTACAAATAAAGATTTTATATATTTGTTACAATGAAGATATAAGTAAACTATTCTACTTTTCCTTTATATTTAAAAAAATTATTAAAATTTGCAAAATTTGATGATGAATTTCTATCATGAAAATAATTGACAAAATAATACAGAAATACCAAAAAGTCTTATAATCGAATAAATTTTCTAAAATAAAAATGCAGACAAAACCTTTATTCATTGCTTGATTTAATATTCAAATAATTTTATCTATTTATTTTAGTATTTTTAAAACTATAATAATAAAAAAGTATAATCAATATCTTTAGGAAAAACTTTTTTAGACTTAAAGTTTTTTATAATTAGAGTCAACAATGCATGTAGTTATCGCAATCTTAAATATAAATAAACTCTTATTCAAAACTGCTTTTACATTTTTTATTCACTTTCAATCTCATTAAATCTGTACATATAATTTGAATATTGGAACAAACTATAAAAATTACCTATCAAATAAATCTTCACTAATGTCACCAAATTTTTGCAAATGAGCAATACCAGCATTATTTACTAACAAATCAATATCACCTAATTTTTTTACAGCAGCTTCTGTTTCAGCCCAATTACTTATATCAACAGCAAGAATCTCTATCTCAGGAACCTTAGGAAAAAAACAAGCTATGTCATGAGAAATGTTGGTAAACCATAGTGTAACATAAATGAAATAATTTATACATTACTTCTTGCTTCAATGATTCTAAATTTTCTTTAGTACGGCTCAAAGCAATTACTGAAGCACCTTTCAATGCTAGCTCTTTTGCAATGGCTCGACCAATGCCTGCAAAAATAATTATAATTCATTAATTTGAAAACATTAAATTATGCTATCATTGTAAATAGTTTATTTCCAGCAATAGATATGTCTTTAAACTAATCAACAATATAAAATTGAAATCACTAATATTTGAATAATCTACATCAGCAGCTGTATTTTAATATAATCTTACATTCTACATCTAAAGTCTGTTCACATTAATACCTGAAAAATCATAAAAATAGGATCTCAAGGAAAAATCCAAGATATTAAGGCAAGAACTGTCTATATAGAAACTCAAAAATTTTATCATAGTTTAACGTTCCGAGGGAAGTTTGCCATTTTAAAAATTTAGAGCTTATGGGATATCATTAATTAAAATTTGTGTTTATTTATTATAAGAGAGATAACAAAAGTCAAAGTTTGAATCTTTAATTTTTGTAAATTATAAGTTTTAAATCAAGAGAACTTGAAGTCAGAAATTTTAAATTTGTAAGTTAAATTATAAAATTTAAAGTTCTAATAGTTTTAGTGAATGTTATTAAGAGTATTTTTTATCACACATGTAATTAATACTTTTTTATAGATTAGAACCAGTAAAACACATTTTTGTTATCCATTTATTATTTTATTATATACATAAGCTCAATTATAATATAACAGGTGCTTTTGTATTAAGTTATTTTAATTTTTAGTTAATTAAAAATAAACAATCACATTCTATTCATAAATATAATGAAATAAATTAATACAAAAACAGACATTATCTAAGTAATAATGTCTGGTTGTTATGCTCCGCAAATTTCCTAGCTTAATTAAAATGAATTATTTTCAATGATATTTGAGCTATTAATTTAGTATGTATGAATAGTTTTACTATAATGCAACAGAAGCATAATTTTATCAGAAAATATCAGATATTAAGAGGAGCAGAAGAGATGCAATATTAGATGAAATGTGTTGATATTTATACTTGAAATTTTTAAAAAATGAGCAAATATATCAACACAAAGTTATATTCTGCATTTTCATCTATATTTGTATTTTCCTTAATAACGAAATTATTTTACAGAAAAAATATTAAATAAAAATACACAAATACCATTGCTCGTATTTAAAAATTTACTTCAATCAAACAATAAAAAATATAAATTTACTAAAAATAATTAAAAAAACAAACAAAGTCTTATTAAATCAATGTCTTGTTAAATCTGTAGTGTTATTAATCATGAATATAATATGTTTAAAAATTTTTTGTAAAAAAAAAAAAAAAAAAATGCATTATTTTAATAAATGCTAAGAAATTATGAACTGAAATAAGATGGATTCAATATTTTTATTTAATGAGATTTCAAAAATTTGTAAAATTTAAAACTGACTTTTGCTTTTCATTATATTCACAATTCCCTTCATAATTTTTACTATATTTTCTTCATTTCCCTTTCATTTTTTTCTAGATGTGACAAAGTTTCAAAAACAAATAAATTTATATGCAAACACATTTTGTCCAGTATTATATCTATTAAGTAAATGGCAGTGGTGTTTTTATTTGTTAAATTTTTTAACACTTTTTTTTATAGTATATCTGCACAATAAGAAATATGTTTAAGATCTTTTTTATATTTTAGTTTAAAGTTATATAAATATTAAACTGAAAAATAAATACAAATTAAAGCTCTAAGCAAAACACTTTTCTAAATTTATTTTCAACATGATTTAAATTTTCAACACTTATTGTATCAAAAGATAAATTCATTGTTAAAATGTTCATTGATAAGTTTAAAATATTATAATGCTTACATTTTGTTATTATTTACAAATATTTTTAATATTCATTTACACTGAGATGATTAACATATATATGTGGATATAATTTCTCACTAATAGGGAACTGAAATAAGAATCCATTCTATTATTCAATTTAAAACAACTTCAAAACATTTCTTTAATGCAATTTGTTTCTTCAATATCTGTCATACTTTTATGTACAGATTAAATTAGCTAATTCTGAAATGTAAGAAAAAACATATAATAAATTTGAGTCTCTAAATTTATATTTTTAGAGCCTGATTAAGGCAGGAGCATACAGGGCAGTTGCCCCAGATTCCCAAATCAGCTGGGCCCCTAAATCAGAAAAATTTACTTTAAATTGTCAATCAAATAAAATTGTTTGCCAAATCGAATAGACAGTTGTTGTTATGAAATAGAGAGGCCAACACAAAGAAATTTTTGCCTCAAGCCCCAATTAAGCTAAGCGGGGTTCTGAATATTTCTTTTTAAATTAAAAAGAAAAGAGCTTAATAGAAAATTGATAATTTCCTTGTAAACACAATTACTTTTAACATAGGATAAAAAAGTAAGTGAATTATCAAAGACTTTAATTAGCTTTAATGGTAAGTAAATAATTTCCAGAATTCACTACCAAATTATACAAGGCATAAGGTTACCTTTTCACGAAAACTTGATATACAATGATACTTTTTTAAATTTTTCAGTAATTCCGCAAATTATGAAAATTATGTAAATAAATTTTACACGCTATTGAGTACCCTTGAATTCATTAAATTGTATTAAAAATACGCCTCACATCTATTTTTTAATAAATAATTGTGGTAGCTTAAATAAAATGCATTGAAGTACTCCTTATCAGCAAAAGATAAATTGGGAGTGTGTAATAGTAGATTTTTGTATTCAAACTAATGTCAGATAATAGTAAAAAAATAATTTGTACCTCTTCCAGCACCCGTCACTAAAGCTCGTTTGCCTTGGAATGAATTATTCATTGCAATAATTTATAATTAATAAAAATTAATGATAATATATAAGAACGAATTTCAAATTTAGACCCAGATTTGTTTACACAATATGTATGTGATGGTTTACGGTTACAACTAAATTAAGATTGCCTATTGGAGCTAAATGTTGAATTTTTTTCAAATTGCAAAATAAATAACTTAAGACGGAGTTATTTATAGCTTAATCACACTATTACATTATACTTTTCCTTAATTCTGAATTTTAACTATAATTTATGCATAACAGCAATAAAATCTTATTAAATAATGGCATTTAAAGTTTTTAAATGTTGGCAAATTATCAGCAGCATGAATAATTTTAATCTAGCACGAGAAACCATTCATTTAATTTTCTGATTAAACGAAAGACAAATTTGGATATATATTTCTAAGGTACAAAAAATATAATATAAAGAATTATACTGTTTTTAAGATATAAAATAATAATGTTATCAAAGTGTATAATCGTTATATGTTATAAAATCCTATTTGTTCAATTTTAAATTGATTTTTCCTGCAGAAAAAATAATCCATATTTTATGATTTCATTACACACGAGAAATATAGATGGCAGCACTTTCGACCATTGATTAATTAAAAATCGGTTAATATAATATATATAAATATTTTAATATTCGGCACTTATTTCAAGATGTGAAAAATTCTGCAAATGGATTGAAATACAAACGTGAAAATCTTTTAAATATATCCAAAACAGAAATAATTATAATAAAATTAATTTGCTTGTTACAAAATTTTTTCTTCAAGCACATACAAAAAATATAAATGAATAAATAAATAAAAAATAAAATAAATAAAATATACTTAAAGAGATTATTGAATATTAAAAAAGTTCTTAAAACTAAAAATGTATCTGATTTTTATTTGCTCTTTAAATAAGTATCTGCTTATAAATATATTTATATGTTTCAAAAAGTTTTAGTTGCAACTTAAACTTTATATATATTAAAAAATATTTAATGGAATCGTGTAGATAAAACTATTTTGCTAAATTTACCTATGTACAGATTTGATTTCAATTTGATTGATTTTCCATATCCATTAAACTGTTGACTATAAATTCGAACGAAATTCAAAATAGAAACATTCAAATAATACTTGGAATATATCTGTTGTAGTTTCTTGGTTTTCGTCATAATTTTCATCTTATTTACATAATAATAAAAGATTATTTTTATAAAATCTATGTAAAGCATTTTGATTATATTGAACTCTAAATTACAAATTTTCTGTCAGAGAAAGCGCAGCATGAAACAAGTTTCATTTTTGCGAATAATCAAAACTCTAAGCAATATAATTATAGTTTTGATTTTCATGAAAAAGTATGCTGCGTAATCAAAGTGGATGGCTTAGTACCGTCTTAAGAAATTTAAAGAACTTTACTGTGAACATCATCTTTATCTCAGAGTTTTTCAACATTGAGAACAGCTGATTCGAATGTTTAAATAGTTTTTGAATGATTGAAATTTTTTTTATAATTTAAGAAACCTTAAGAACTCTAATTAGCATATCCCTTGTTATCCTGCCCAAATGTAGATTTAATTCCATACAAAGAATATTAATGTCATATAACAATTAAAGAAAATTGAAGTATAGAAATAAAGAGGATAGAAGAATATAGTATGTAATGATTATAATGTCTGCTTTCTGTACACAAAAGTGTTAGAAATTATTAGCAAATAATAAAAGAATCACCAAATATTGATATTTTTGTTGAATTCATTCAAAGAAATATTAAAAAGGGTATATAATAGAAATTTTCTTTATTATTCTTATAATATCGAAAAATTGCTGCGAAAATATTCATTTTATTTCATTTATTCAGAAAGATTTTTCTTTGTAAAATATTTTCCATGGGTTTAGAAAAAACTCTAAGCGTTTGCAATTTGATATAAGAAATAAGGGACCACTAATAGAAATTTTCAGTGAAGTAAATATAACCTCTTTAAAATTTATTGTTCATAAAATAAAATAATTTCTTATCTCTTGAGTTAAAGTTTATTTTCATAAATTGATTTCAGTGAATATATAAGAATAATAGGTAAGTTATGTCTCTTCACTTGTAGGACACGTTAAAAACAACAAAAAAGTTATTAATAGTCAGAAGGAAAAAAAGGGATTTTATTTATATCTTCTTCATAAAAAATATAATTGTTAATGATATCTTTTTTAAAAAATGATTTTCTTTAAATAAAAAATATTGCTTTAAAATTCAGATACCATATTTCTATAATTTTTGAAAAATGTTATCTTTTATTATTTTTAGGAAGAAAATGCAAAAATTCAAGAATCTAAATATGTACTTCAATTATAGAAATATCATTACAATGGTTTTTCTGAGTTTATATTCTTTGTACTCCAATTTTAAGCACCATTAAATAAATTTTATAGTATTTTATCTTATATTCATAATTTATTGTAGTTTTAACTCAGTCATTCCAACTTACAATCAGTTTTTACCCATATTAGTTCAAGGACTAGTGGTAGAAATTAAACAATAATATATTTGATAATGGTGGGAAGGGGTGACATTAAAAATTATGGGACCTAAATTCCAAATACTTAATCCGGACATAAGGAAAGGGAATGAAGGTTATAATCATTAATATAATTTTTTTTCACTGTCAAAGTTGTAAATTTTTTTTCTCTGTGAAAGGGAGAATGAAATTTTTAAGAGATTTATTTAAAATATATAACTGAGGGCTGTGAAAGAAAAATCTCAAGAATACTTGTTCTAATTGAAATTTTTATGGAATCCCTAGGCTTTTAATTATTCATAAATATATTTTTCCTCACAATTTATATTTTTACAAAATAAGTTTAAAGTAATAAACTGTATACATTTTTTCACACTTAAAAAAAAGAAAAGAAAAAATATACTATTTTCATAAAAGTAACCCGAGGTTTCTTCATGCGAAATGTGGCATAAAATAGATTTTGGGCAATTACTCCCCAAATTGAAAAGCCATCTTATAATGTTACGAATATTTAAAAGAATTGAACTCTTTTTTAAAAAAAAGAACTTGTTAACTAAATATTTACAAGAAATATGAAATAATACTGTACTGAGGCCCGAGTTGAAATACAGACACTTAAGACCATTCTCTTATGTAATTTAAGTAAGAACACTTACATTTATATTTACCTTATATATTTTACATTTACTAATTTTAATCTATGAGTCCTACGAAAATATAACAGAAGTAAAATAAAGTTTTGAAATAAATATTTTATACGCAAATTGAATAATATCGATACGTCCTCGAATAAAAATACAGAACACAATAACGTTTTGATAGATCATATTAATAATAATCAAATCAAAGATCATAATAATGAAATTGAGTAACGAAAAAATTGTTGTCCTTTTAAAACATCAAAATAGGAAAAACATATTGTTGATTGTTTTCCGTTTCATCATGAAAAATAAGCATTATTTTTAAATCAAGCATAATTATTCAACTAGCTATAAACAGAAAAAAATGTTCGCCAAATGCCCCGCCAATCACATTTCAAATTTACGAAGAAACAAATTTTAAAATTATTAAAATATATTTCAAGGAACGTTATAGATTTATAAATCCTTCCTTACTAATTATGATATGATTATAAGTAAGAGTTGGTTTTTCCTTTTCCTCTAGAGGAATGTTATTAATAATCAGTTAATTATCTCCAAAATGGATTCGGTTTTCAAAACAGTTTGGATCTGGTAATGTCAATGAAAAGTAAGAGCACACACACAAACATGATTGGATGGGTGAGGAAGAGAAGCAAAGCAGAACGAAATGAGAATTAACGTCCAATCATCGAGTGTGAGCTATTTTTGTAACTGAAGCACAATCCATCGAATCTAAAAATAACCAACTCGAGAAGTAGAGGAGCAAATATAGAATGCTCATGACGGCTGTCGTTAGCAACACCACCACACCCTTTTCGCCCAAGGGTTGTTGGAAGTGGGTAAAAATTCTATCGCCAAATGAAAAGCAACAAGTCGTCTTCGTCGATTGCTGTTGTCAAACAACTGTAATTTCATTCTTCAAATTCTGAAATGGAAATATTTAAGATTATAAAACTCATTATATAGTTTAATAAATATCCGTGAATCAATTTACTCAGGTTAATATTCAAATGTGATATTTGTGTAAGTTAATGTTAGCAAACAACTACTCTTTTCGATTCAAAGTTTAGATACGAATTATCTTGAAATTAAGTTTGATTTTACGTAGAAATGTGCAATAAATCATGTTGATAAATAATAAAGGTTAATCATTTTTTAACTTAACAAAAATGTGAAAAATTTCCTTGTAAATGCATTGAGAGAAAAAGGATTAAATATTTGAATTTCGTTCTCTCATATTTGTAATAGCGCCATAAGGTCTACTGATGTCACAAAGTAAGTTCCGGATGTGACGTCATAATTCGATCGAACCGTAAGTTTTGTTTTAAATCTCAATTACGTCACGTAAAAATTTGAGAATGATGGAATACGTAAATTTTACTCCGAAGTATTTTATTGTTACGAGTGTTACTTCTTCTTTGAATGAAAAATAAATGTGTACAAAGGAAAAGTTTTTGGAGGGTAAATATAAAATAATGCAAATCATTTTCTAGTTTTAATTCTCCCCTTTTTCAAATACAGATTCAAAAAAATTTTACTGAAATACCATAATTAAATTTTTTTTAAATATTTCTTAATTCCGATCCCATGAGTTCTTATCCAAAAGAAAAGAATGTTAATTTGTTTTAGAATAACTAAAACAGGCCTTTTTAATTTTAGTTATTTGGACCGTCAGTAGACAATTTATAACTTTTACGAGTTTATAATATTATTTTTGATGAAAATAAAGAAAGAACTGCATGAATTGGGAATTTATGCTCTGTTCTTTTTTTCTAATGTAATATCTTTAAATAATTTAATGTTTTTTAAAATTTAAAATTATATTTTCAACTTGATCATAACATGACTTTCTAGTATATTATAGAAATTACATCTTAATTCGTTACATTTTATCATTGATATATCTTAAATTTTTTAAGTTTCTAAGTTTCAAATTGCCCAATAATTGTCATAAAATTATTATAATTGTTGAAATATATTTTTGGGTAAAAGTTTACTAACGAGTACCTTTTAATTTTTTGGCGATTTTTTTGACGCCATGAAAGGTGCCAAAATATGAATAAAAATGGCAACCCTAAAATTACGTTAGTTAAAGCGCTAATAATAAGTGCTGATGAGGGTTACCAAAATATAAATTTTATTGCCAATATTTATCGCCAAGTAATACCCGCTTTTACACCGAACCAATACTTTTGATTAAATGAAATAAGCTAAATTGGCTAATTAGTTAATTTGTAATTACAATATTTATAACACATTTCATTTCTAACATTTTTATATTTAATTTTTTAAATTTTCATTTCTATATCCATTTATTTTTGGAACATTTTAATTGTATTTTAACTAAGAAATACTAATGTAACGATGTGTTTACTTATATACACTAAAGTGCCACTGAATTAGGGATACCTATTTAGTAACGAGTTGGGCCTCCTCTAGCCTTAATAACGGCTGCCACACGACGAGGCATAGATTCAACAAATTTTTAGAAACGTTCCACGGGAATGGCTTGCCCATCATTGACTAAAACTCTCCATAATTCAGTAAGCTCCATTGGTGCTGTGTACTGGCCTTTCACGCCTTGTTCCAAAATATCCCAAATATTATTTTATTTTTATTATTTACAAATGGCTGTCGTTTGGCCGC
This sequence comes from Latrodectus hesperus, assembly GCA_037975125.1. Taxonomy (NCBI): domain Eukaryota; kingdom Metazoa; phylum Arthropoda; class Arachnida; order Araneae; family Theridiidae; genus Latrodectus; species Latrodectus hesperus. The sequence goes on along the minus strand of CM075860.1, from coordinate 71,877,861 downwards.
TAGGCCATTAGACAACGGGCTCTCCAATATCTTGCAACACGACAAGGAAAAACAGGTAGTGCAGAGCACTCGTCCAAATGTGAAGCAGTCATAACATGTCCAGACATACAAAGAGAACACGCAGGGGAGTCCACAATGTTAAAACGGAAGAGATGGGCACGGGGACAGTCGTGACCAGTCAGCATTCTAAATGTAGCAACTGCAGTCGCTCGAGGGAAGTCAGGAATAGTGTGTGGAGCAGAGAAGAGTACAGTCCAAGGCTTGCCATTCGAAAGGTGTAAGGCAGTATCACGGCGAAAGCGCCTAGAGATTCTAGAAATTTCAAGTTTAGATGAATGGAATCTCAGTTTCACAAGGGGTTTCTGCAGAATTAAGGTCGCCTTCTTGGCAAGGAGATCAGCTCTCTCGTTTCCCTCAATGCCACAGTGGGAGGGAATCCACTGGAAGGACACTTTATTAGGGAATCTCTCAAGCAAAGTCCTGCAATTTAGGACTCTTTGGTTCTTAACCTCTTCATTAGTAGAAAGAGCTTGAAGTGCAGAAATAGAGTCCGAAAGGATTACGGCTCTTTCAAAGGAGTTTTGTCGTATGGAGAGTTGTTCAAGTGCAATGAGAATAGCTTCCATCTCACCATCAAAATGAATCGAGAAAGTACCAACCGGAAGACGATAACAGAAAAGTTCACTAAAGATACCAACACCAGCGTCTTGAGAAAAATCAGAAAGTGAACCATCCCTGTAAACGTGCAGCCAATTATCAGGTGGATAACGGTTATGGATTGTCTCTAGAGCAATCGCCCGAATAATTTCGGGACCGAGATCCGACTTTTTAATTTTCTGAGTAAGATCCAACCTTACATCAAGATTCATGTAATGGAAGGGGCAAGGAAGGGTAAGTAATTCAGTCGGCAAATCAATATCCCAAATATGCTCAATAGGATATAAGTCTGGGCTTCTAGGTGGCCAATTTATGACAGAAAAGTCAGACGAATGCTCATCCAACCAGCCAGTAGCCAACCGAGACTTGTGAGAAGTACAGTTGTCTTGTTGGAAAACTTCATTACCATGTGGATAACAGAACAGCATAAGTAGATGGAGGTGATCACTCAGCAACTCTACGTAGCGAATTGCATTGAGGGAGGTTGGTACACGGACCAAATATTCCAAACAGTGCCACGAAAAAACATCCCAGACCATGATTGAGTCACCATGCCCTTGTACAGTTCCAATATGGAAGGCAAGATTCATGGCGTCATGAGCCTGGACGCCATATTCTTAGTCTCACGTCGGCGTTAAGTAGTCGGAATCGTGACTCATCACTCCATGCTATTTGTTTCCAATCCTCTACACTCCAGCCTCTGTGCTCTCTTGCCCAGGCAAGACGTGCAGCCCTGGCATGACGAGCATTGAACAATGGTACTCTCGTAGGTGGACGGCTTCCGAAACCCATACGGTGAAGCGAGCGTTGCACAGTCTGTTTACTGACAGTACAACTGGCACCGTCATTGAACTGGGTGGTAATTTGAGCTAATGTTTGGATTCGCTGGCTCCGTACAAGACGCATGAGCCGTCTCTCACCACGCACTGTTAAGGCTAATTGTCATTCGCAATTTGCCCGATCGCTAGTTTTTTTCCCACCATCCTTGTATTCTTGGTATACTCTTGACCTTGAAAATCCTTGCTGACTGACGATTTCGGAAATTGAATTGCCCATGCGTCGCGCACCTACGATTTGTCCGCGATCGAAAGCGTCTAAATCAGGCAGTTTACCCATACTGGCAGTTCCAACAACTAAATCAGAACAACCACAATGCGCGCTATATATGTAGTTACCACAGCGCTCTCACTTACGCTTAAATGATGCGAAGTGCTACGCAATTTGCATAGCCCTTGCTATCCCTAATTCTGTGGCACTTCAGTGTATTTTTCATGACTCTTATTCAAAATATTGGAATTACTGCCAAGGATTGAGAAAACTTAGGATTCACATATTGTTATGTAAAAAAGACTTTTATTCTAAATGAAAAAAATTAAAACTTTCTGTAGTTTAAAGTTGAGAACTACTTATTTCCTTACATAAATTTTTTATAATTTCAGTTGCGAATTTTCATTATAAATTAAACCTGTAGGTCATATCGATGTTTCACATTTTGTCTCATTAATTTAAAATTTTTAATTCAATGCAAATTTTTTTGATTGATTTTTTGCAAAATCAAGAAAATTTTTTAAGTGTAGGTGTCTTATTTTATTTTTCTTAGACTAAATCTCTTAAGCTATTTAAAAATTTTACCCCATGATCTTAATTATCATCGAATCCTTAAGAAGAAGATTGATTATACAAACCAATATCTTATTGAAAATTAGAGAAACTATGAAATTAAATTATATTTAAAAACAGAGTTTGAGTTCTCGTTATAAAAAATCCTTGTGATGAATCACACAAGCCAGCAACAGTATAGCGATATATAAGCCAGCACAATTGTTCATTCTCAAAAAATCAAAGAGTTTGCCATGTAAAGACTAATTCAGAATAACTTTAAGAAATATTTTGCACAGAATGTGCTTAGCATATTGAATAACACTTTTTATTTTGCAGTACTTTTCCAATTTTAACTGAACTTTTCCAGAGTTTTTTCTTAGTTATGGTCCCCTTGCAAATACTTTTTTTTAAAATGTGGATTTTAATTAAAGTTCTTTTAGTAGATAACTGAAAACATTTGAAAGTTATTAATTTAAATAGGTAAATTCATGATTCACATGCAAATGAAAAATAGTAAATCAAAATTTGATAAATTCATAAAGATTTTCTTAAGTTCTTACATTTCTTTAAAAGGCTATCTTAGTAATAAATATTTTAATAAGAAATTTAAATTTTTATCTGTTAATTTAAAAATAAATTTTAGATTCTATGAATGGGTCTTCACTAACAAAAAGACTGTTATTCTAATTTTAATTAATATGTTTAAAATAAAGATTTAGCTTCTTCATAATAAAATTTTTATTTCAATTACAAAAGGGTCAATGAAATAGTGGTCTTTTTATGAAAAGACTATCTCTCAGATTTTATTGTAATATGAAAAATATTTACTTGAAAATAATAGTTTAATTTTTCATAATAAGAAATTAAAATTGCAGCTTATATTGTGAGTGATATTATTGTAAATTGTTATAAAATATTAGAATTAAAATAATAAAAAAATAAGATGCGTTTTATTTAGTTAAAAAACATACTATGTAATCTTATGTTAAAAAAATACCAATAACATTTTCTTGGAATATTTAATGTTCAGTTTTTCAAAATAAAAGGTAATGTTCTAGAAATTTCTAGATTTGCCTTTTGTTTGTATACATTCCAAAACCCCAATTCGTCAATGTCTGAAAATAATTAAGACAAAACAGGTTACTTAATCGCCAAATCCAGCCAAAAACATTTTTTTCTCCCAGTATCCAAGAATCCTTTTGCGTGGGTGAATTCTCCTGATGACGTCACTATCCAACTCCCGTGACGTCCTCTCCTGTGACGTTTTGACCACGTGACTGCAGACGATTTTCTGAAAGCTTTCGTCTGTTTTTCTTGGAAATCATACTTCTAATATGTGGAAGAGCAGGAATTATCGCCATGATGCGGATAATGCGTCCGCTATTTTTGTCACAAACAAGCTCTGATTAAATGGCAAATCCCATTTGCTAAAGAAGCTGAAAAAGAACCAACCTATTTATCTCTTACTGTTACATTTTATTTAGGTTTGCCGAAAGAAAGTATAATGCAGTACAGTAATTTCATTTTATTTAAAAAAGGAAAGAATTCTGTACTATTTATGTAATAAAAATTTGTATATAGTATAATGTATTGGTATCTGAAAAGTAAATGAGGGATATTTTTGAGATAAAAATTATATATGTCAAAAAATTAAAGAATAATCAATAAGAATTGATAAAATATAATTTATAAAATGAAATACTATTTTCATTAATTTCGTAATCTCATATTTCTTTTAGAATATTTATAAATCAGTAATTTCTCCTATTTTTAGAGGTTAAATTTTCATATATATTTTTCAAAAAACAATATGAGGAAGAGCTATTGGTCATATTGTCCTTTAAGATACATATCCAAAATGAGGATCAAACTCTCTAATTTTAGAACCAAAGGTCAGGGAATTTACTATTCGACTACCAGATTTGCATTTGAACAGTCGAAAATGGTTATATATTTGTTTTTTTTTATTGTTTATATTGTTTTCTCTCTAATTTTTGAACCAAATGTCAGGGAATCAACTATTCGACTTCCAGATATGCATTTGAACAATGGAAAATGGTTATACACACATTTAATTTTCTTACTACATCAGTCTAAGCGCAGTTTTATTTCTGAATAAAAAATTACTCTAAATTAATTTTCTTTAAAATATATCAATAAAATATAGTAATAACACTACTTTATTTCTTTATGAATGTTGTTATTATTATTATCTTGACATTAAATTAACTTTAATACACATAGTGAGTTATTTAATAGTTCACTATCACTATTAGACTTTTTAAGCATTTAACTGAGATTGCTTTTGAAGTTTATTCATTCCTAATTCTAAGCATGTATATATATATATATATATATATATATATATATATATATATATATATATATATATATATATATATATATATATATATATATATATATATATATATATATATATATATATATATATATATATATATCATATTTCAGTAAAGAAGGATTGGAAAAATCTTAAGCATCTACTCTAATGGTTGTAAATACAGATAGCAAAATTACACTATCTGTCTCAATTTACTCAGTAGTGGTTAGATCAGGTTTAGAAATATCTCGCTGAGAAAAAGCAGCATTTTAACAACAATTTTCTTATCACCCAATGAAACTTTGAGCTGGTTAGCTGAACGCCATGGCTCTGGTTCTGTGCTCAGCAACATCGTTTGATGAATATCCCATTATGGGAGTGGATGTTTGTGATATGAAATTCCTATTTAAGAAGTAATGTGGAAAATACTAAACCAAACCTCTTTCTAAACATAAACATCGTATTATCTATAGGGCTTGTAAAAATGTTTATATGAAATTAAATGAATTTCACCACAATCACAGACGGTTCATTTTTGAGGTTTCTTATTATATTTATCTTGATTAAGTGTGCATTTATAATTATTTAAGGATATCACTGATTTCTTCATCAGTTAGAAGAGAAAAAAAGGACATGTTAATTTCGTATAAAACTTAAAAGCATATAATTATACATGTTCTCAAAACTTCAAAATAAATTGTTTATCAGATTTATTACATTAAATATGGACATATCCATAATTAAATGTAAGTGACTGGTGAAATTTCATTTCTTAAATACCGGTGATAATGGAATTTCTTATAAAAACTTTCCTTGCATTTGAAAAAATAATCTTGTCTCGTACACTTTTTAATCTTTTTACTTTTAAATGTTTTTATTTATTATATGTTATAATTTATAACAATATGTTTATTGTTTGAATGTGGTACAAAAATTTATCCCACTTGTAAAAAATCCTGTGACCATCCAGCCTCACCGAAACATATTCTGGATTGCATCGGACTTTCCCGGGAGGATTTATCCTAAGAACCCCTGCTAATCATTGACTTTCAAATTGTCAACATTTTAATGGAGTTGATCTGACAAATGTCATATCTCTTTAAAGAGGATAAACCAACAACAACAACATAATTTATAACACAAATTTTCAGTAACACATATTTTGATATTTCTATATAAAATAACTCGTCGAAATGCATTTGCTTATGCATAAACTCGCTTATATTATTCATAAGTTAGCATTTCCTTTTTGCGAATTAATTGGAATAAATTAATTAATAAAAATATTTGTGGTTTTTATTAGTTTTGAGATATTTTCTCATTTTTTGTTTTTACATAAAACGAAAGATCGTGAGTTTGAAGTAAATAAAAGATAAAAGAGTGTTCGGAGCATTCATTTAGAAGTTGGATTTATACAACAATACGGAGATAATTCGAAGGTTTTTTTCGCTAGTTACGGTTGTGGTAGAAGAGTAATATCAGCTTACGAAAGCGCGGTTCCTTGTGGATTTCGAATATTTAACCTCAATCAATATTAATGAATCTGTTAAGAGTTCTCTGAGATTCACCAACATTAAACATTTATTTACCATTTTGTAAACATTAAAAAAAAAAAACATAATCTTGAAGTATTTCGCAAGCCCAAATCGAGGCTTATGAAATGAAACCTTATGAATACCGAATGAAATTTTTATGAATAAAATTTCTTATCTCGAAATTATTTAAAGCTTTGTTCTGAAGTTTATTATGCATTCCATCCGTAACGTTCTCAAACTTTCTTACCGAATTCCAACTGTTATCATCTACTTTGCATAATAGTTGCTCGATTAGAACGCGCGAGAGTTTAGTTGAACGAATTTAAACAAGGTCCAGAGAGGAATGAGAAATTAGGTCAATGATTTAAAGCAATCATTCTGAGGCACAGCTGTTTCCGCTTTTCTCCTTATTTTTAGTTTTTGAATATTTAGTCTTTTCTGTGATGGGTTTTCCCCATTTTTCTAGCTAGCTCCTAAATTCTACTGTGGATCTTATTTTCTCCCAGTCAGTCATAGATGGCAACTGTAATAAAACAGACGATATTTTTGTTCTCAAGTCAAATTAACACACAAGCACGTACACATAGAGACGTACACTTATACACGCACGCACACACATAAGTGTATAAAGAATTTTATTAATGGATAATATATAACGAAAAATAATAAAAAAATCATGTTATTAGCGTTCAACAAAAACTCAACTAAATATCTCTAAAATGAAATGTCCGTTAAAAGTGTAAATGAATGTTATAACAACCAATAAAACTGCTTTTAAATTAAAACACGTTAAAAAAATGTTTATTTCATAATACTTCACTGGATTAAACACACTTTATATATTGGGAAAATAGAAGTCAATATTTTCTCACGTTGAGAAACCTTACTAAGATTAATGGTTAATGCTTCTGATTCAACAATTCATTGGTTCGTACCGTACCTAGTGTTTGCATATTCATAGTGGTTCCGAACTCATGGGACTCTGAATCGCTCTTAGTGACATTAGTAACTTAACTATATATATATATATATATATATATATATATATATATATATATATATATATATATATATATATATATATATATATATATATATATATATATATATATATATATATATATATATATATATATATATATATATATATATATATATATATATATATATATATATATATATATATATATATATATATATATATACTTATGATTACTTAGATACTTATGAAAAGACTATTACAACAAGAGTTTTTGTAAACTAAATTTGATAAAAATGAAAGTGTTGTCTGAATTACTTTAAATTTGATTAAAAGGTTCAACGTTAAAATATCTGTAGAATTAATAAAGTCGATGTTCCATTATAAAAGCGACTTATATACATATATTTATCGGATTTTTGATTGGTTACGGGCCTATATTATGGAGACTTAACTGTAATTATATATCTAACTTATTTGGAACAAGCATTTAACATTAATACCATATTGATTTCCGTTTTACATTTGATGATTAATGAATTATAAAATTTGATTTGAGGTATATGAAGAATTTAAAAAACTTTTCACACACAGATGATAGTTTCAGTAAATGCAAATGAATCTTTATTTTAATTTTTTACGTGAAATAAACAATAATTGCTAATAAGAAATTATTTAGTTGACTAAGCAAATTCAATTAATTTAAATATGAATAATTTATTGAAAAATGAGAGTATTAACATTCAGAATAGGAATGATAAAATTTAATATATTCAACTATTTAGTTTAAAAAAATCAAAAATAGGAAAATAATGAATTAAGATTATGTAATTATATTGCTATGCTCGCTTTTTTATTGCTGGTTCTTATGAATTTTATTATTCGAAACTAAGAAACTAGTCTTTCGATCCAGTTATTGGGTTTTCCCATTTCTCTATCTTGTTTAGAGATCTATGGACAAGTTTTCAACGAGATAAAGATGGCTGCCTGCAAAGAGGGGTCTAATTAGTGATGCATAACATTTCTTTTTTTATTTTAAAATAAAATAATTCTGTATGCTCGTAGCTAAATTTATGATATTATTAAAAATATTTTGAATTCATAATTTCCAAGTTAAAAATACCATAATACAAAGTATTTAAATAAAAAAGTAAATTATTGCGTAAATAAATTTACGTGAATAAACATATTAAGATGAAATATTAATTAGATGCTATTCACGAGTATTTAAAAGAAATAAACGTGAAAGCATTTTCTACATTTTATCTACATTAGTTTCAAAGTATAAGTACTTTTCCATTCCATCAAGTTATCAAAATATTGCTACTCTTACCAAATGAAGTGATATTTTAAGAAAATCAACTCACACACAAATATATTTTTGATTTGTTATAAAAGATATCCGTGATTATAGCTTTCTTTATTAAGTTTTCAAAATCGATTAATAAAATTTATTTAGCATTTGATGAATTGTAATAATCACTTTGAAAAAGACTTAATTTCAATTATCATCATATTATATTATTTTAAAAAAAGTTAAAGTTGTGTTTGAAATGATAACCACGAATTTGTTTGGATAAATTTTCTAATATTTATTAAAGTATTTTTTTATTTCAGTATATTTCTCCTAAAATTTATCTTACAATTCTCTGATGAGACTGCTTTATAGCTATTGTAAATACAATTATCTATATAAAAATAAAATATTATAGATAGTTATTCTAAACTTTCCCTTATTAAATAGTAGTATATATAATTTTATTAGATGTCTTCTTAAAAACTACTCCGATTTACTTAGTTTTCTTTTTTCTAATTAAAATTTTTAGGAGATTATTAATATTCAAAACTGCAAACTTTCATTTCACAGAATAAACATTGTGTTCATCACTTTGATTTGATGATATGCTCTAATGCATTTCTTAATTACTCCGTTAAGACTCTATGTGTGATCTGCCAATAGTTACTAGACCTGAAACTAATGCAAGTTTTTCATTTATTATCTTAGAATCATGTCTATTTCTAATCAGTTTAAGCTCTATGATTCCCATTCCTGCACTTATAAGATTATACAATAATATTCCGTCAAGCTTTCCTTTTACAGGATAGACACTGTGCTCATCACTTTGATTTGACGATATACTCTAATGGATTTCTTAAATACTCCCTTAAGACTCTATGTGTGATCTGCCAGTAGTTACCATAGGCCTGAAAAGAATGCAAGTTTTTCAATTATTATCTTAGAATCAAGTCTACTTTTAATCAGTTTAAGTTCCATGATTCCCATTCCCGCACTTATAAGATTATATAGTAATATTCCGTCAAGTTTTCCATCTTTTCTCAATCTAGTCAAAACTTATCCGCCATTATCTGATCTGTATGTAACTCATATTATCATTATTCTTGGCATGATTCCTAATTTGATCTAATCAATACTTTTCACAGTTAAGAAAAAAGAACACAACTCTCGCTGTCTACATGCTGCAGACATTCCAGTATTGACCGATGGATCTAAAACGCCAGGACATGTTTGCTATAGAGCCTGTTTTGATAATATTATTTGTTAGAAGCTCAAATCGCCCGATTTATTTTCACTGTTTATGACACAGTAAAGTACACATCGGAAATAATTACAACTTTAAATTATGTTGTTGTTGTTACTTATGATATTTCTTATGATATTCTTATGATATTTTACTTATGATATAGATTTTAAAATAGTATAGATTTTAATTTAATTTAAAAATAGTATAGATTTTAAAATTTTAAGCATATGACTGTCAGAAAAGTTATATATAGTGTAATTCACTATCGTAAATAATTAAATTACTTTAATTAGAGGAAATATAAATGAAAAATGTACAAAATACTTTTCAAATTTTAAAATATGGTTTCGTAGAGTTAAAAATTGAATGGCCGAAATAACGATATATAACAAAATAACGAAAGAAATAAAATGAGAAATTTTAAATATATTTATAATTTCCAGCTTTTTTTCAACTAATGGGATAAGTAAATTGTAGCCAAAAAGAAATTTAAAGAAGGAAAGAAATTTAAAAAAAATTATAAAGAAAATCTTTATGATTTTTATAAAAAAATTTGTTTGTTAGTTTCCTTCTAGAAAGCTTTCTTTCACTAATTTTCTTTTAGAAATCTTTAATTTAAAAAAGAAAATTCGAAATATTTTTATTATATATATATATATATATATATATATATATATATATATATATATATATATATATATATATATATATATATATATATATATATAGTAAATTTTAAAATGTTCGAACAAATACAATGCGTTTTGGAACAAATGTAAATTATTTAAAAAATAATTTGATTATAAATATCATCTCAGTCTATCGGTATTTTTAAAATGAGTTTTTTCTTTAATTTTTCAATAATGGACATAATTTATTATTATATAATAAAAAAACACATGCCAATAATACTGTTAGATACTTGTAATTAATTTATAATAATAAATATGGATAGATAATTAATTATGATTATCACACAACAAACAACATACTTTAAAATTCGAATGAATTAAAATTATTTAAATTTTAATTATAAATTTGCTGCATTTATGGGTGAAATTTTAAATATTTTCTAAGTGATTTAAGCCAATTTCAAACAAATAATAAAAAGTACGCTTGCGCTGTAGACCAAGATGGCCTGGTTGGTGACGGTGCCATTCTCATTATCAAAAGGCGGTGAGTTTGAGTTCCGATTTTAACCCTAAATTGATCTTGTTCATTTAAAGGTGGTGGCGGCATGGTAAATAGGTCGTGGTTGCAATGTCCTTGATGGGAAATGATATTTCTGGGGATAGCAGTTTACGTTGTAGCAGATTCTCTTCTTGGTCGTTGCTTCTAAATTACAAAGCCTTTCACCCTTCTGTTTCCTATTAACTGAAAGAACATAATTGTGGGCTAAGTATGGTAAAATATAAGTTCAACAAAACATGTGTATACCTTAAATTAAGACAAAAACGAAAATGTCTATATGATTAATAACGAAAGTTTTTTTAATCGTTTCATTTGAAAATATGATTAAAAAATTTATCCTAAATCCAAGTTAGAAATCTGCTATAATTAATATCAACAAATATATGTTGTCAGTTATTATTTATATGTTAATCAATTTAAACGTTATTCATCGCTTTTTAATCTTAAGAAATTTCATTAAAATGCTAAGTAAAATAGCAGTTGTATTTTGTCTGTTGTTTACATTTGTTTTGTTTTCATTGTATTATGATAAGTTGTTTTTATGCAGTAACAAAATGCTTTTTATGGATAGTCCCAGTCACGCATAGATGTGTTCTGGCGTAGCTTGTTCAGAGAAACAGTTGGAACAAGTAACGAAATTTTTGGAGCCTTCAGAAAATTTTAATGATCTGAAGTTAACCAATTCGAAAGCGCGCGAGAGTGTTTGTTTCTGTCTTTTAAAGTCGCATGTAATTTTAATCCTGCTTTTTTAGATTTGTCAAGTATATTGCGTTTACTCTTGCAATCTTCTTGGCTTCGTTTTCTCCTTTAATGAGAACTTTAAAGAAAACTTCCTGTTTTTTTAGGATGTCAACTCTAGTGATTTTGGTGAAAGAAGTAAACAAAAATCTCATAATGATTAATATTTATAAAAATACTATACAGAAAACTTTTTCTTGACTAATTATACCCTCCCTACAATTCCAAGAAAAAAATTATTCACGGTTTTAGAATAACTCATTTTCTTTCTTTTTGTTGATTTTTACCAAGGATATCCAATTGAGCCAACATTATCGAAGAATAATGTTAGCTCAATTGGGGAAAAATTCTTTGATTTGGCAAGAATTTACCCAATTCTTGCCTTCTTTGGGAAATGTGAGAGAAATCAACTATTTATGGAAGCAAATGTGTTTCTTCTGACAAATATATTCTTGTTGTGGATTATGTATGTGATGCAGATCGTGTTGTCTGTCTGTTATTTGTTTTTGGTGTGTTGAGTGGATTTCTATACAAATGTTGTAAGCTGTGATCAACTATAGTTTTCGTGCATTTTAATGAAAGGAATTTTATGAAAGACAATTTTCATCTTTTCTAGGAATTCTTATTTTATTTTATCAGATATACAGATTTATTTATCATATTTAAATATTTTCCTTGCTTAATAAAAAATACTTTAATATTTATTCTGACCATACTGTAAAATTGATTAAAAATTATTTTTAGAAGAAAAATAGAAATATCAACTATTTTTAAATTATAAAAATATAAATATTTCGCCTCTCAAAAGTTTTATTCCTTTTTAAGAATTATTCTTATACGAACAATATATTTTCATAATATGAACACATATTAATACTTTATTTTATTTGAAAAAAATATAATGAAAAAACCAGCTCATTCATAAAGTTCATGAAATTTTTTGCAAACATTGTTTTGTTATAAGACACAATTTTCATAGCCTGTTATATATATATATATATATATATATATATATATATATATATATATATATATATATATATATATATATATATATTGTTAAGATTGGAACTAGAACTCTTAATAAAAATTATTCATTCAAGTATCATTTAATAATTCAAGCGTATTATTAATTATATTCATTAATTACAAATATTATTAATTATATTCATTAATTCAAGTGATCATATTCTTCATTTAACTTGAATATTTTAAGATGTTCATTACTTGTGGGCATTTCTTGTTTAATTGTAAATTTTGTTCATTAGACTATATATATGAACATTACACAAAAAAAAATTCACTAAACTAATTTTCTGGCAAAAATTCTCGTCAATTTAATTTTTTAAATTGATATTTTGATAGCTTTGCTTTTGACATCAGAAATTAATTTACATAAATACTGTTTGATCCAATATCTTTCACCAAATCAAAAGAAAGAATTAGATTTCAAGATAAAATCAATAATTATATTTATTAATTTCAATTGAGCTGTATCAAAAATTTCATAGATCTAAAATTATTTGTATATTTAAATTAAATTCTCTCTATTCAGAATGGAATATGTAATACAAGAAACAGTAGCTCTAGCTGTTTAGTTTTAGTCATTATAGGGAACATTTAACAAAATATATAATTAAAATTAATTAATTTTAAAATAATATCAATTAGTTTTTAAAATAATTTTAAAATAATATAATATATTTAAAATAATATTAATTTAAATTCAATATTTTGAATGCTTAAATGTCTAAGTTTATAGCGATTTTTTTCGTAATTTTGTTGTTTAATTTTTTTTAAAAAAGTACGTTTTTTACGTAAGTGAAAATACAATCCATTTAAACAGAAACATTTTTCAGTAATAAAGTTATCTGAAGTAATTTGTCGAAACTGATGTTTTACAAAACATTTTAAACAATATAGAAGTTTCTATGCATTTGTTTAATTATTTTTTTTACAATATTAACTTTAATAATATTATTTAGGAAAAAGTTCTCATACTTTCTATGAACAGATGTTCTTTTTTAAATGATTTGCTTTCTCATAATGTTGACAAATAAGGGCAAAGAAGCGATGCATATAATAAAATATGAATATTACGTATAATCATCGCCCACATTATGGATTAAAATTCTTCGCAGTACAACCGCGCCCTTAGGTTAAATAATTTCATAATTAACATAAGCTTTAAAAATTACTCTTCAACAATATTATTTCTCTAAATGAAATAATTTATAAAAAAACAGTAGGAAAAAATTTTTTTAAAGATGTCTAACTATTCACAGTAAACTACATATTAACATCTGTTAAGTCGCTATTTTCCAAAGACCGCAGCAGAAAGAAGGTGTGACTTGCTATCTTCAAGATAGATAATCTTTTCCCGTTCCACCCTTCCTGTAGGTGTAATCACCCATGTGGTTGAATCACTGATAAATACCAAACGATAATCTAAGGTTCCATCGCCATTTTTTTTCGAATATTAAGCGGCTATCATATACATAATATGTAGTATACACATGGATATGACATATATATATGATATAGATATCCATATATACATACATACATATATATATATATATATATATATATATTGCACAATTTAAGACATTTGTCCATAAATTGACATTTTATCAGTTTAAAGATAAAAACGTAATGTTTAATATATACTGAAAATCCATAAAAAATTCTCTCTAGGTCATATTTTTAAAAATTAAAAATTTCAATTTTAGTAGATTGATTTCAGACAAAAATTTTTATTAAAAACAGAAGTTTGGCATATAGAGATAGATGAGTAAGAGAAATGAAATTTTTAATAAAGATTCTAAAATATGAAAAAAATTTAGAATAGTCCTCAAGATTTATAAGAATTGTAAACATATATTTCTAGGCATAAAGATAAATCATATATGTTCTTACTAATATTTTTCTATAAGTCAAGATGGGAAATTTGTAAGATTTTTTCTTACTTACTAAGACATTTTTGGAAGATTATCAGTGGATATTCATTTTAAATAGTTAAAGAACATTATATGAAATATTATATATATAAATTTGGAAATCGTAAGAATTATTTATAAATATTTGTAATTTGTGTGTGTGTGTATGGGTTTCAACGTAGTCAAAGACTGAAAATAAAAAAAAATATTCAAAATTAAAAATTACATTTGAACAACTTGTTTGCTGGAAGGCTGTTGCGATGTCCCGTGTAAGAAGCAGAAAGGTTTATTATCATGTTTCTGACGTTGGTAGAGGCCAAATTGTGGTCTTCGAGATTACGGCTAGTATACCTGATTCTGTTGGCCGATATCTCATTACTTTATGCAGAATATCAAATATAAGTGTTTAAAATAGAACGCTCTATGCTGGATCAGAGCAGACAGTTACCTGTAGCATTAATGAACTGTGCAGTTATGCTAGAGATCCTAGTCAATAAATAGAATAGGTTGCAACAAAACATATCCCTGAGGCCATGATGGCCTGGTTGATTAGGACATCGTTCTCAATATCGGGAGGTAGTAAATTCGAATCCCAGCTTAACCGAAGATCCGTCGTGCTCGCAAAATGCGGGAGGGGCACGTTAAAACTGTGGGTGGTTGCAATGTCCTCCAAGTTAAATGATACCTCTGGGATGGCAGCCAAGTATTGGGGATCTTCTGCTTAGTCCTTTCTTTAAAATCACGAAGACTCCACTCAGTTGCTTCTATCTAACTCTAATAATAATATTCTGGAGAAAATTTCCTCCTCTTCCAGATCAAAGTTAAAATCTAAGGAATGGATCATTTGATGGTGCCATCTATCGGAGGAGTCTTAGAGCAAAGATGTACTTTTACCTTCGCTCTGGTCAAACGAAAGACGCACCTTTCTGACTTAATTGCGCATAGCCGTCGGCTAGCGAGACTTTCTTGTCCAAGGGTCATAAATAAAAACAGCAGTTTGTTTCACAATAGAAATTCTTTTTTACGTACTAAAATCTTTCATAAGTAAAGTTCTGTTTACGGTAAAGCTACAATTAGTAAAGCTACAGTTCGATTGCAAAAAATAAATAAATAATGTTAAAGCCACTACTGACTATAACCAAGAAAGTATCAGTCGAAATATAGACTGAAAAAATAGCAAATAAAATATATAAATGTAAACTTCTTTAATATAAATTTGCGCAACTTCTTACGCAAAAGAAATAATCTTGTAAAATTATATTCAGAATAATTACACTGTACTGTAGTACTTAAGTGAAATGTGAATTATACTGAGAAAATACTAATTAAAGAGCAATATTCTATTTCGGTGGCTCAAATCTCGCGGTTTGAAATTTTTGGAGATAGCTTAAGGAAAACAGATAAAGATATAGTAACTGTTAATAGGAACATTATTTTGAAGGCATAGCTGTTTAGCTATTATTTAAAATATTTGTAAAAGATAAAAAGTTAAAAACAATAATGGTGAAAGCAACAATTTGTAATATTTTGTTTCACTTTGTAATAGTATAGGGTGACTTTATCACCTGCGCCAGCGAAATGAAAAAATGCTAATCAAAAAGTGTCTGAACTCTTTTTTGAAACCTTTTAAACTTATTAAAGAAATTGTAAGCAGTAAAATAATAGTGTGCATGATTTTTTTATTTTTTAAAAATAACATTTATTTTTTTAAATGAACTTAATTTAAAGATACGAATTAAAACATTCTTTAACTATAGAATTAAATGCCAGTCAATGTAACAACAGTGAAGAATCAAATAATAATCAAAAACTTACTCTAAATCTTGACATATACAATCACAAAACTACTCTGCATATTTTTTTGTCACCTCTAACCTCGTTTCCTCCATTATTAACCCTTACTTTAACCCTGTCCTCACGGAGAGGGTAATATAAAATAAATAAATACATTTTTTGAGAGCGATTCTTTTTGAAATAAAAATGCCTTCACTCACGTAAAACGTAAAACAATCCTTTTTTTTTTTCAAATCGGTGGAAAATATCAAAACCACAAAGAGAGAGGTGGAATAGAATCGTGATGGTTTGTTCCGGTATGTTACCAGTTATCACTGTTAAACAACAGTTCTCGCGGATTTCTCTCCTCATCTTTCACACCCTTTTGTTGTATCAACACAAATTTCCCAGTATTTTTGTATGTTTGCCTAAGAAATGTTTCTACAATAGAATAAAAAAGCAAAAAAAATTACCTTCCTCTGAGCGTGATAGATTTCTTTAGCAACTCGTTTTTCACCGCTCGTATGATGTTTATCGTACTCTTTTTTTTAGAATGAAACTTTTTCTTATCAGTCTTCTTCTTCAAAAAAAGATTTTATTACGACACAAAAACCGTGAAATAACTTGATGTTTAAAATACAGAATATCGCATATTATTACGAATATGAAACGTAACGTTAGATGAAGTGGCATCTACAATCGACATAAAAATAAAAATTCAATTTCATAGTTAAATTTTGATAAGTATGTTTTAAGCAACTTTGTAAATATAGAATGAATATAATAATAGAAAATTTTAAGATATTGTAAACGATAACGTAATATTTTAAAATATGTGGTAAAATGTTAAGTTCAATGTTTTTCATCCCTGGCAGCTTGTTTGTCATTTGCTGTTTCAGATTCTGAGAAATAAATTTTAGTTAATGAAAATACAAATAAAGAAAATCTCTTTTGCCTATTTTAATAATTTGAGACTGTCTAGTCCCTTGTATGGTTCTTTTGTAAAGAATCCTAATTTTTTTTTATTTATAACTCATTTTTATGATCATAACCAACCTTATAAATTGATTTAATATGTTAAAATCTACCATAATTTTAAATTGGAATTAATTATTATTCATTTACCAAGTCTTTATTAGAAATGAATTGAGAGGGGCATATTATTTTAGTATTATATTCAAAATTCATAAAAAAATAATATATATATATATATATATAATTATTAATTTATTAAAATTATACTTTGTTTTAATAAATTAATAATTATTAAAATTATTTTAATAAATTACAGTTTTGATTTCTTGTTTAAATTTATACTTTCTTAGTGTCATCATTTTTTATATTTTTTATTTTATTATTTTATTTATTTGTATTAAGGATTTCAAAATATTTCTAATTTTTAGTTGCTTTTAATTCTTATATATAATGTCTCTTATTTATTTTATTTTCAGCAAATTAATTATTTTTTACATAATTTTAAGGCTTTCAGTAATTATAATATCGTTTAAAAAACTGAATTTATTCGATTTTATTCAATAATGTGAAATTAAAAATTTTCAGTCTCATAGTTGTCTCAAAGATTCCACATGGAACAGGAAATCTAAATAATTAGCTTTAATTTTATATGTACATATTTTATGCTAGTAAATTTATGGCCTCTTGATTTTATTTCCTAGAAATCAACAAAAAACATTTCAACACGATACAGTTTATTCAACTTATGAGCAATCTAACACAAAAAACTGACATAAAACTACGATTTGCAGTCAGTTAGGAATCAAAACAGCGATGACATAGCTTCCGTGTAACTGTATCTTTACCCGTCAACATCGTCATCTAAAATATAACAACTCAATCTTTTTCTTTTTTTAACAACTGGTATGTTCTTCCTTTCATTTGTTTTACATCTTGAGTACAAATTTCTCATCGGGAAGTGGATTTGCCGTCAGAAATAAAAATAGAAACACATCCCATTGACTCAACATCAAATTCTCGGAAGGGACTACAATAAAAAAAATGATAATAGAGTGCAAAAAATGGCGCAAAAAAAAAGAATGTACCGCAATCCAAATAAGCGTTTTACGTGCGAGACAAAAGGTCCCAAATTTAGCGAGCTAACATGACAGACTGATTGATACTTGCAAAAGCGAACCCTATTTTCTCGTGGACATGTTCCATCGTTCTCATAGTGGCGGCTGGCTCTTCATTAATCCAAACGCCATTAGCTGTCATCAACCGTTAACTTAGTTGCCGCCTTGTTTCCATGTAACTGGCTCTTCGCTGGAACTTTCGAAATGAGCTGCGTGGAATGTTAAGAGATTATTTGTCGTGATTATCCTGAGAATGGAATGTTTTTCTTATTGAATATAGACACCGCGACGATGAGTTTCTTTCATTGGCCCAGTAATGAAAACATTAATTTTTGTTCTGTGATCAACCAATCAACGATTTCACTTGTCAGCAAGTTTTTGTTAAAGTTCTATAATCGGAAGTTTTTAATAAATTAATATTTTGTAAGAATGGAAAAATAATTAAACTGATTCCTCCAGTCGTATCAAATTTTTCATTTTAATGAAAACTGCTTAGAAAAAATTATTCTTAATCGGAAAAAAAATGTTTCTATAATTACAGATATTGATTTAATGAAAAGCATGTATAGTTTGGATTTTTAAGTTCTGACAAATTATCTTGCAATTTCTGGTAATTTTAAAATTTTTATAAATTTCAGTTATCCGAAAGTAAAGATAAAAATTAATGCAATTCATTCATTGAAATCTAAGTTTGAGATAACTTTCTGTCACAAACATATGTGAGAGAATTATTATCTGTATTTCCATTTTGAAAAATATATTTCTAACGAGATAAATATTTTCAATTTCATCATATTTATTCCAGAAAAATTTAATTTTCCAGCGTCTGTTTGGTTAATCAGTTACTCCATATAGCTGGATTTTCGAAAGACAGACACACATACAAAGGTATATATGCATTTAATTTAAGACACATAATTGTAGATATCTATTTACAATGATAAAGTTTTAGAAAATTTATATTTCTGTGAATAATAGTTCAATCTCCGATTATTCAAAGGAAAAGAGAATTTTCAAAAACTATTACGTAAAATTCGCATTTTAATAAGTTAAATACATGCAAAGAATCGATAAAATTATTTGTATTTGGGTAAGTTTTAAGCAGTGTATGGTTATTTACACACATTGTGAGAAAGTTACTATCTTGACTTTTGCAGATAGCTCACTCTCTCTCTCTCTTCTGAAACCTTGATGTAAATTTATAATTATTTTTCAAAATCAAAACTTTTTAGCCATTTTTATGTCTTATTTCAAATTTGTTCCTCATGTAGTTGTAAGCAAAATCTATTGCATCTTCCTAATGTATAATTTTTTTCCTCCAAGTATACTTTCTAAAGTATTCTTATCACTCACAAAATTTAAAATGGATGATTTATATTATGCTTATTTGTGTTGTAAAATGAATCTTATCTAAAGTAACTAAAGCTCTATAGGTAAGATTAAGTTTATATATTTATCACGAATTGTATAAAAGTGTAGAAATGTACACTACTGGCCATTAAAATTGCTACACCAAGAAGAAATGCAAATAACAGAACGATATTTATTGGAAACATACATTAGAGTGCAAAGAACAAGTGATTAGATTTACAGGAAATTAGGATGTATAGATCTTGAGAAATCAGTACCCAGAGCAGCCACCTCTGGCTGCAATAACAGCATTTATACGCCTAGGCATGAAGTCAAATAGAGATTGTACGGCATGTACGGGGATCTCAGTCCATACAGCTTCAACACTATGCCACACTTCATCGAAAGTAGTGGATGGTGAGTGATGGCGTGCCAATCACTCGGCAACCATTGACCACACGTTCTCAATTGGTGACAGATCAGGAGAAACCAGGCCAGGGTAAGAGTCAAACCTGTTCTGTATCAAGGAAGTTCAGAACAGTACGGGCAACATGCGGTCGTGCATTATCCTGTTGAAACAAAGCATTAGGGAGAACTCGAAAATAGGGCAGAGCCACGGGCCTTAACACATCGGAAATGTAATGGTTACTGTTCAAAGTGCCGGTAATGCGAACAAGAGGTGATCGAGACGTGTATCCAATGGCATCCCTACCATCACTCCAGCAGATGGGCCAGTATGGCGATGTCCAATGCAAGCTGGCAATGCGCGTTTTCCACGATGCCTCCAAACACGGATGCGGCCATCATGGTCCTGTATACAGAACCGAGGTTCATCTGTAAAGATGACGTGATGCCATTCCCGCGTCCAGGTGCGTCGCTGATCACACCATTGAAGGCGCTCCTGTCTTTGACGCAGCGTCAATGGTAGTCGAAGTCATGGTCGCCGTGCAGACAATCCATGCTGCTGCAAACGTCGTCGAACTGTTCGAGCAGAAAATTGTTGCATTGCAAATGACTCCATTTCTCGACTCAGTGTTCGTGACGTGGCTGTACGATCCCTTGTGATCATACGGATAAGATGTCTGTCTTCTCTGCTGTTAGTGATGGGGGAGGGCTGCATGACGTTCCGTATGATTGTCCTGAACCCATCGATTCCATATTCTGCTAACAGTCATGGAGTCTCGACCGACGCGAGCAGCAATATTGCAGTACGATAAACCACAATCCCGGTAGGCTATAATCCTTCCTCGATGACACGATTTCTTCATATTACACGAGGCATTACAACAACTTTCTTAGCCGAAAACAACGTTGAAACGGAAATTCAGTATGAGAAAACTGCTGTCAAATCTCTGGTTTTATACTGTAGATGTCGCTACTGTCACCTGCTTTGTATGAATGCGCTGAAAATATAATCATTTGCATATCACAGCAAGTTCTACCTGTCATGCAAATTTCACGTGTGTGGTGTGCCGCTTTCCTGGTGTAGCAATTTTAATGGCCAGTAGTGTATTTGAATCTAATCCGATAAAATAATAAAAAAGTAGTGGGAAATTTTTATTTCTCTTCAAAATAATACACTATTAAAATTTTCTCTTGTGTTAATTGGTGTTCAGTGACTTGTAATCAGGATTTGATTTTGCATATGTTGTAACTTGAGATGGCCCTAATCTATGTACAAATGAAACCATCAATTTATAAATCGAAGATCACAATAGTTTAATGATGGGACAATGCTTAGAGGAATGAAAGGTTCCAAACTCCATTCCAACCACTTTTCTGCATGCATATTTGTTAGGGTAGACTATTGGGAGTTTTCCTTGTTTCTTCCTTTGCGATACATGGTAATGGCCTTCTATTTGTGAAAAATTTTCTTGCTAGGAAGACGTGATTAATTTCCATCAGCCTTTCAACAGAATTAGACTGCAGTACTTCGGGTTATGTGTGGTCAAATTTTATAAAATGTTGCTTAACGATTTGTGATGAGTCTTACATATTATTGTATCTTAATTTACAGAATTGCAGCTGAAACTATAGAAAAAAATGCCTTCTAAATTAATATAGTGTCTTTATTATTCGAGATAAAATTAAAATGTTTCATACTTTATAGAATATATCAAAAATAGGTTAAGATATTTAATAATAGCAATAATTTTATTGACATATGGAACTTAAAATCGTAATAAATATATCTAGCAGATATGCAGTTCATTTAAAGCCGAAGATATATTACTTTGCGGAAGTTTGAATGTAGAATTAAGTTAATGATTACGAAATTTAATTATAGTCGAAATTTAACAATAGTTTCTTCCCGTCCTCCCCCCAAAACGATTAAAAATTAGATTTAATTCGTTTCATCAGTAATTTTTGATTGATTTTAGATACTTCTTTGTTAGTTGAAATGAAAGCAAATGTAAGTATTAGCTGTAAAAATTAGGCGCTATTAATAATTTAACTGCACGTATATTTTAGGATTTATTTTTATTGTTATAAACACATTTATTGTCTAATCATGTCTTTATGACAAGATTTAATTTTTATCTTTTTAATCAACGACAGTACAAATGTTTATAAGCTACTCCTTTCAAATTAAAATGGTAAAATATTTTCATTAGAAAAAAAAAAGAAAAAATAGGAATGAATTTTTTTTAATTTTTAATTTTTTTTACAACGTATGTTTTACAGGAGTATTGGTATGTAAAAACGTAATCGTAATGTAAGCAAAAATAAAACTTCCGTGCTTATGATTATTATACGAAGGAAACAGGATATCAATAATGGCATCAAAAGTATTATTTTGAAGAAGATGGCCAAAAAATTAAGGCAATTTTCAAAAGATTTTGTATAAAAAATGTTTTTAAAACAACATATTATTTTGTGTATTGGCTTAAGAAATGAGAGTAATATATTTCCTCTTTCAGAGAGATAATCACCAGATTTTAATCTATTCATTTTGTTGCTTCTTATAGATAGTATGTTAAAATCGCGGTTATAGCTAGTCACGCTCTCCATTTGTATGTGAATAGAGGTCACGCTATTAAATTCTTAAAATGTTCCGTCGTTTTAAAAAATTGCTTATATCACTTTGTTGACAGTTTTAAAATAAAAATACATCATAAAACGATTTCGTAAAAATATGTATTAAAATTTGGATTGATTTGGCTTAAAGAATATTTGAATTAATTTTCTCATAGTATCGAAATTCATAAAACTTAACTTTGGCAATAGCTTTTATTGTTTTTATTAAAATTCCAATTTCATACAAAAGTAGTCTAAATAAGAATAGATTTAAATTCTAATTCTAATTGAATTTTCTATACTTCATAGCTGTATTACGTTAAGTTTAATTAGCTTGTAAAACACAATTTGGAACGTTTTATATTTATTCCTATCAAACTCTGTTCATATTTATTTCTACCGCCAAGTAAGGTTTGATGGATCTGAATTTCATAATTTAGTCAATCGAAATATTTTATTTTAGCTGCTGATTTTGGCAATTTAAATAAACAAGCATTTCAATTTTAATTATCATCTGAGTAACTTAATAACTAGTACAAGAGTAAAAATGAAATGTCTTCATACTTCCGTTGGGGATAATTATAAGTAGTAGAAGTCACTGAGAATAAACTCATCAAGGACTATTTGCGAGGGTAGGAAATGAAATGAAATTTATTTCCGTTAGTTTAAATGAAGTGCAGAAAAAAATACAGTATGTAATTAATAAAATCATATTATCTAGTAAATAAATAAGTTATAGAAGTAGTATAATAAAAGTATGAAATTATGCTTTATTAATGTATACTTTACCAAACAACTTAATTAACAGTATATTAGACTGTTTTTTAATTATATTTCTAATGAAAATTTAAAATTAATACAAAAATATAGTGTATTCTTTTTGTATTTTTCTTATTTTTCCGGTTTTCATTTTTATCATTTTTAAAATTTTTTCATAATTTTGGAATTTAATTTTAATTAATTTCAAATTATTCTATCTTATTTTTTAGGACAATTATCTCTAATCTGAGTAATATTCAATCTAAGACTAATCCCAGACTAATCTGCATATTATTCCCTCTAATTTTTTTAATTGTCCTAAAAAAATTCAATCTAATTTTTTAGCACAGTTAAAAAATTTGGAATGAATAATATGCAGATTATTTAATCTAAGCATACGTAAGAAACATATGCAGATTTTTGAGTAATCATTACTCAAAAATCTGCATATGCTTTAAAAATAATAATTAAAATTACAATATAAAATTACAAAAGTGCTTCAATTTTTTTAAGTATACACCTAATTCTACACGAAACGAATAAATAGAATATTATAATTAGATAATGTTCTGTATATTAGTAAGTTTATGAAAACTATCAAAAATTATGACAAAAAGTTTATTGTTTTACTATTTAAATTTTATATAAAATTTTTCTCTCTGAGTGGAGTAAAAAAATTATAAATCAATATAAAAATTTAACTTTCTTTTAACGTTTGATTGTATTGATATATTGATATTAAAGAATATATATATATATATATATATATATATATATATATATATATATATATATATATATATATATATATATATATATATATATATATATATATATATATATATATATATATATATATATATATATATATATATATATATATATATATATATATATATATATATATATATATATATATATATATATATATATATATATATATATATATATATATATATATATATATATATATATATATATATATATATATATATATATGCACAAGAATAATAATTTTCTAATATGACAGACTTACATATTTGGATAATATTATTAAATATTCTTTCAGAAACTTGCATATCATATTTAAAGCTGGTTTCTGTATTTTAGGTAAATACTTTTTTATTTTTGTATTCAATGTTTACGTCAAATAAGAATATAAATGACTTGAAAGTTTTTTTAACAGAAGGAAATAAGTTTTGTAAATAATTGTGAAAACACAAATTTCGGGACTTTTCCTTACACCTCAAAATAATTACACAAATATAAAAATATTTTGCTGAGAACTACACTTAAGCTTTTCGTGACCTTAGTTATTGATTAATTTATGAAGGACTTATAAAAGTTGCGATTAACTATAATTAAATATTTAGTATCCGTTTTACAAGATCATCTATTTTATAGCTTCGCATATATCCAAGGAACGCGGAAACGAGTATGTATAATTCTCTGCTAGGGTTATTTACGACAAATAAAAGGCAAATTAGCAGCATTTCTCTTTCTCCTAGGAAGACGTTAAAATTAGATATAATCTGAAACTATTTTTATAATTTATTAACATTGAATACAGGATATTATGATATTCTCTAGTAAAATTTAGTGCTTTTTTGAAAATAATGCATTTATTTTAATGTTTTGTCAGTAAATCTTATAGTCCCAAAATATCAATAAAGCATGCTCCTGTTTTTTCCCCCCTACAAACAAAAATGCGATTACCAAAACAAAAATGCGACTTCCATCAATTAAAAAGCTTGAAAAAAAGTTATTATTGTCATTGAATTATATTTATAATCTAGGCACGTAGCGTTTGATAATTGTATTCGGAAGCTGAAAACATAAATCAGATTATTGTTAACAATCAATCAGCTGTCTATTTTTCTTTCCAAAGAAGAACGATTGTGCTCAGTGTTGCCATTCACTCGAGTGTAAAAAAATTCACCTATAAAGGATTTGAATTTTTTCTTTCTTTTCTGCCTACCAAAAGACATTTTATTGTTCGTTAATATCAGTTTTCTTGCACAATAATCCATCGAAGATTGGAGTTATTGTTAGTGGTAAAATGAGCGGCTCGCCCAGATGAACCACCAACAAAAGAAGAAAAACAGTAATTCGTTTCATCTTTTTATTTTTCAGCTGTTTATTACTTTCTAAGTGAGGATATTTCACTCCAATTGCTGTGGCACTCTTCCGTGACTCAACCGAGTGATAAGGCATGCTTTTCGCTCTATTGTTTCATTTTCGCCATACTTCGTTCCATCTCTTGTTATGACGTCATCATGGAAAAAATTATATGTATAAACGCTTTAACATGGAAGAATTTCATGTTGCTTCTTTTTCTTGATGGAGAATATAGCGGTATGATTTGTTGTGAAGTTCTTATGCTGAATTTTAATAAAAGAGGATGAAGTTATTCAGTAACTACTTTAAATTGTTTTCCTGTTGTTAGAGAGAATATTTCTTTTCTTCTTATTATTTTTTTTTTGCTATAAAAAAGAGTAATTTCCAATTCTACTTTCATACTTACAGCATAATAACGGACAAATTTTATATAAAATAAACAAATAAATTTGTAATATTTGTTTAGATGAAAAATTTTATTTATTAAAATTTAAAATATCATTTTCTCAAAAACTTTAAGAAATCAATTTTTTTTTACTTGAAATTGATTTATTTTGCTGAAAATGATATTTGCGTGAGAACTGAAATAAAACGTAAAAATGAATAAAATATGAAATTCAATAAAAAGTAGAAAAATAATTAATTTTGCTTGGAAAACGGCCAAAATTATATCTATAAAATGAAATAATAACTATGAAATATAGCTGCAAATAATTTTGTTGAATACATTGTATCACCGATATTTGATTCTACATTTTATTTGTAAAATATTAAGGCTTTGGTAAATATATTTTAATTATGCCATTTACAAAATATCAAAATATTGGTTTTATTTCATATTATATTTTAAATAAAATATTTTGTTGTAGGTAAAAAATTCAAAATACTATAAATGTAGTTACAGTATATAAATGTTATATTAATATATATATATATATATATATATATATATATATATATATATATATATATATATATATATATATATATATATATATATATATATATATATATATATATATATATATATATATATATAATTGATGAGTTCGTTACTTTTTCAGAAAAAAAAACTAATGACTTTATACAACATAAATTGTTATTAATAAGGTATCTTTGAAGAAAATTTTGATGTTTGAGCTAATTTGCAGTATAAATATAAATGTATATTTTTAATCACAAAACATTCGTTTTTTTAGATATTAGCTGTTTTGGTTTCCATTCACATAGCCCTAAGCGACTATTTTTAAAATGCTCATTTCCACCTACGGTAGTTATTAGTTAAATTAATTTTGAACTAGTGGTATGCAATTTCCCTATCGTAAATGAGAATAAAATCATATAACTTGTGATTGGTAAAAATATTACCCCTTTGATTTATAAGAAAAATATATTAGTTTTATGCGTAAACTTGTCAAGTAAGTTTCTTTGTATATGTTATAAATATATTGTTTGGTAATAAAAATATGCTAAAGTATGAAATTTAACAATCGTTATTAAAATGTTCCGAAATTTCCTTAAGGAAATTTTCAGTATATTATTTTGTTTTTAAAAGATATACTTTGTTTTTTCTTATAAAATTCTTTGATGTTTTCTGAGAAATTTATTTAAATTTTATAATTTTATATAATGTTTAATATATATATATATATATATATATATATATATATATATATATATATATATATATATATATAATCACAAATTTCTGCTTCAAAAATAATTTTCTCTTTATTTACATAAAAAGAAAGTTCCAATCGAAATTATCTTCTATCATTATTAAAAATTAATTCAAAATCATAAACACAAGTTGAATTCATATTTAGAAGTAGGGAAATGAAAGTAGCAATGAAAAATAGTTCGATGTTCGTTCAAGTATGATTTAACTCACTGGACACTTTATATAAATCAGCTCAATGGAGTGCCATTACTTCTTTCCCATGACGTGACACCCACCTTTTCATGCCGATTTTCATCTCCATAAAACTTGCGTGTTTGCTTCGAAGAGGAAAATTAAAATACATTCGGTTCTGACACACATTTATTTTACTATCAACGAGATACACAGCGTTCATTCATTTGATACATAAAATCTTTTTCTATAAAATAAATCTTCTTCTCATTCACACAGCATGAATTGTTCCTATCTATAACAGCGTAAAATAAAAGACGCACGCAAAGCTGATACTTTGCGACAGCGATTGGTTATAAAAGGGATCCATATAATTTCTTATACCAAAATAATTATGTCAAGCATAATTTTGAAAGCATTTTTGAAATATAGTAGTTTCTGGACAAGATAAAATTCAAATAAATTATTAGCTTAAAATTGTTTTTCAATGAAAAGGCATTAATGATTCAAATACAATGTTTTCTTAGTTATAGTAATCATAAACCTGGTTGTGTTATAATAAATTGTGATCCTTATAAGCGTTCAATTATCTGTAGATTACAAAAATCCAAATTCTTATAAACTGTAAGATTACAAATATAAATTGAGTTTAATTATCACTATTGAGCTAATTGTGGCATTATGATAAGATGCCACAATTAGCTCAATAGTTAATTCAATTAGCTCTTTTCTAATCAATTATCTCTTTGAAGCGAAAGTGTCTGGGTTCGATCCCAGATACTGTTGAGCAATGGAAGATAGTTATTGTATTTTTATTTTTCTCAGAAACATTTGTCGGAGAATGTGAAAAGGAGTTTCGAATAATTCCCATTGTCTGTGAATCTGTGCTTTCGGAAAAATTTTCAATAGAGAATGGGACGTATCATGTAACTGGATCCTAAATGCATAAGAAAGGTTTTCTGCTGTTAAATTATCCATTCCATGGCAACCATGTCAATGTTTTCAAAGGATAAATAAAAATTATCTAAGTGAATTTTTACTTGAAATTTCTTATATAAGCAAATACAGTAAATTATTACGTAGTCTAGTTCTAAAATATATAATAGCTGATGAAGATGAACACGTGGTCAAGTTTTTCAGCACAAAAAATTAGAAAATAAAGGACTAGAAGAGTATTAAATAGTTTAATAATAATGCTATTTATAATGCAAGTTAAATATTTCATTATTGAAAACGTTTGAAGTAATATTTATTCGGAAAATTTTATAATATATAATGTTTATAACATTCGCTTTCTTCTTTATTTATACAAACACGACAGTTCTGCGCAGATCTTGAACACCTCGATAAGGCATGTTTTTCAGCATCTTTTATCCGCGGCAACTCTCCTCCAATTTGTAACCTTCAAAATACTGAGACTTTTTTCACAGTCGCCAAACCATCTAGTTGGTGGTCGTCCTCTAACCAGGATCCTATAGGATTCCAAATCTATTAACCCATGGAAGACTCATGATGCATTTGGTCGGCTATAGAGTCTGTATAACTCTAAGAAAGTTGTGCTACTTTTCCATTATGACCCCGGGCGATAATTCAGTAACGTGAAAGAAAACAAAATCGTAAATTTCTATCATAAATATTCCTTTTGTAGGCGTGAATTGTTTAAAAAGGTTTACGTTTCTAGATATTTCTACTAAGAAATAATGCAACATTTTATAAATTAAATAATTATCACTTATTGACTAAACTTTTTTTAAACGCCAATGTTTATTTCTGGCGGACACTGTTTAGTGAACGGTGATCGATTGCGTAAGTATAATGTGATAGTACGTTTTTTTCAATGAAACAAAATAAAATTTTGGTCTATTTGGCTGTTTTTTGACTTTGGGGATTTGAGACCGTAATCATTTTTATAACCGAAAAAATTATCACTAAGCAATTTTTTGCACCAACTAGCTTTAACTTCATTTAGCATGTAACTTGTCTACCATTGTTCATCAGTTTTTAATAAACTTTTTCACAAAAAAAATTTGATTGGTATATATTAGATTTAAAGTAAAATTTTGAGCCAATAAAAGCATCGTATCTACATTATACTATTTTTACTTCTCCGTATGAAACATGCTAATTTTTTAGGATCATAAGCGGTAGTATAATGGAAAAGTACCAGAGTTGTTTTATGCAATAAAATTAACACCAGTTACTTTCAAAATAAGTATAGTAAAGCTTAAAATATTTTGAAAGACATATTCAAATGAATTTAATTATTATGACTCAAAGGCGAATACTAAAATAAAAATGAATCTTTTTCGCTTTAGATAATTATAACAGCTATATAGGTGCAGTAATTTCAGTTCAAACATAAATAAAATTTGATTGAAAGAAATTCTTTCATTACTTTATCAACTACAATCAATATTATAACACTCAAAATGAAAATCGCAAATTGGAAAGTTTCTTGGCACGCACACACACACACACACTAGAATATTCAATCCTTAAAGTTTTAATCATTAATTTTGTAATACAAGTTTAAATATTTTATAATTTTAAACACTTATTTTAACAACTTTTATTTTAAAAAATAATTAATGTTAAACTTTAATTGAAAAACTATTT
The DNA here is from genome assembly GCA_037975125.1 of Latrodectus hesperus. Classification (NCBI taxonomy): domain Eukaryota; kingdom Metazoa; phylum Arthropoda; class Arachnida; order Araneae; family Theridiidae; genus Latrodectus; species Latrodectus hesperus. The sequence continues at coordinate 71,847,760 of CM075860.1, read as the reverse complement.
ATTACTAAGAACATCGTTGGCTTAAATAAATAAAAATAAAAATTATTATATGAAAATAAAAACAAATTTGATGCTGAGTTTTCCTAGCCAGACAAAACGTTTAAATTCAATTTTTACTTTTTTTGAGGATTGACTCCCACATACAATCATGGAAAAAAAAACACAGTTGGTGCTTATGACGTCATCAAGCCATTATGTCTTCCAATTAAGATGGTAGCCGATTGGTCAGCACTTTGGGTTTTAGCTTAATCGTTTGCAAATTCAAATCTTTTGGCAATTTGTAGAATTCGGAACACTTTTTAAACCCTATTCCCTGTTGAATAAGAACTCGTGTAAAAAAATGTATATAGAGTGACAAATTAAGCGAATCAGACAACAATTATGAACACTAGAATATTACTTTCTTTTAAAAGTAGAATAATAGAGTTTAATAAAGTGTTCAAATATCTCATCTGCTCTCGATCGTGACTGTAACGGCGTCGCGTCCCGCAAGCAACTCTTCCCTACAGAACAATATGAATTACCTATCATCCAGTTTTGATATCAGTTGCCCGCGTTTGCAACAAAACAATGAGAATCATCGCTCTCACCGTGGGAAAAACGCGAGCAGAAGATCTTCTAATGGCTCGTCTTGGAGCATCCCTTGTGAGCAGCAACTGATTTCCGGGTGCGATTACTGTTTATATGCCCCCAACTCTGAAAACCGTCTCTTTAACCCTTTCCTTTTGATATTGTTTTCTTTCGTCGTTCGGGTTTTTTTTTTGTTTGTTTGTTTTGGCATCAGTCTCGGAGAAGGATGGTTCCAAAATGGGTTCAAAGATCATGAAAGCTGTAGGAGATGGAAGATAGTCGTAAAATAGCGACCGTCGATCTAGATAGACTTTTTATTTATTTCATTTTTCAAACTGCATAATTTCTTAAAGGAATTCACTCAAGACCACCTTATGTATACATTTAAGAAATATGATTTATTTATTGTTGAAAAAGATATCCCTAGTAGAAATATATTTTTAATACATTTCTAAAAATGAAACCTCATGCCATTGCATTAAATATATAACTGAATAAAAAATTAGAGATTAAAACTTTTAAGACATATACCACAACCACTAGCAGATATAATTAAAAAATTCTTCTATTGAAGAAAAATCGGAAAAATATTGCGAAATATCAATACCTATTTAATTAAAGTAAAAATCAGTAAGACATATTTCTTTTTTTATTTATATATATTTTTATATGAATGAGAAGAACACTAAGCAATTATTCACTTAATATTTTTGAGGATTTAATTATGCATATGATAATATAATGGTACAAAATTTTGTGAAGCTAGAGTTGGTAATTTGATTTTTTATACCAATAGAAGAACTTTTCATACATTTTTCGTTATAGTGGGTTGGTGCCGAACTTATTCTTTGATTCTAAGCACAAAAATGTACTTGATATTTTTATTAAATCAAATTTTCCAAAAGGATAATTTAATTATGTTTGAAGATTTCAAATAATTTAATGGCGAGATCTTCAAATTTTGTTGAAATAACTTTTCTAGGACGATGAATTATTGAAAATATATACTTTATTGAGTTTAATTATTCTAAATTTAATTTCCTCCTTCTCAACAACAAAATTGCTAAGTTCTTTAAAATAAAATATTTGGGAATGTAAAATATCTTTTGCAATACGTTGTATATTTTTTCAGATTCAAATGAATTTATCTTGCTTAAACTTTGTTTTTTATTTCGCATGCAATAAAGAGCCTTTTTGTTTTGTATTTTATGGAATTAACTTATTGAAAAAACAGTTCCATTAATTAGGACAAAATGTTTTTTTAATACTGACATGAATTTAATTGATAGTTAAGTGTTAATTTCAAAGATTCTGTTTAAAATAACTGTAATGTTTCTAACATTTTATGAAGTATGTGATGATTCCTTAAAAGTCAAGAATATTAAATTTAAAGTAATCATACTTACAATGTTTATTTTTGAAATATTTTAAACGTATATATATTTTCCTTTGATTTTAAAATGGTTACGTTTTTAGATATTTGAATATAGTGCCAAAATATATTTTAGAGCGTTAAAAATCAAAGTGAAAGAAATGATTTTAAAATCGAGTATATTAGAGCACTAACACATAAGAAAATTTTCATTCTTTTAGAAAGTATTTTAAAATTTATTTTAATGTGCTTTCTTTCAAATTTAAAACTAGGTGTGATATTTAAATTGCAATATAATAAAAAAAATATATTTCTGGATATGAAGAAACATTTGTCGCCAAAAAATTTTAATAATTCATTAGGATATCATTCCTACTAGCTTAACTCTTTGAGGCCGGATGTGTAAAAGACGTATCGTATTGAAGATCACCCTAATGTCTTAAAAGCGACCTAGGGAAAATTAATTCCTATTCATCTGCTACAAAAACAATGTATAAAATTGGACATGAATAACCCTGATCTACTACCAAAGAGCAATGAATTTTCATATGTCCGCCAAATGGTCTTGATAGGCGGTTTTTCTGCGCCAAAGAGCATTGTTTCTACGATTATTAACGTCAATGATAAGACGTTGCCGGAAATAGCTTCAAAATCCTTCATAATACATGGAAGTTACTCCTCGCTTCACCAAACCTTGTTGAGGGGTCCTCCGAACAAACAAAGCGAAGTAAGGAAGTTCAGGCGATTGACCATTGGCGACTCTTACAAAAGAACAATAATGGAAATGATGGGTATGGTAAAAACGTCGCCAATTTTCCCGACGCCATGTGTCACACGTTATTCACTCTGAAAAGGTGATTTCTATTTGAAAACTGACTTGTGTGGCAAACAATGGAAAATCTTAATTGTAATTTAAACACACTTTTAGAATGAAACTATCAGAATTGATAATCCTTGTCAAGACGAAAATAAAGAGAATCTCTTGGTTATAGAAATAACTTCCAAGGATTTATATGCAGATTAATTAACTAATGCAATAGTTCTGATAAACAACTCCAAAATAAGATTCGGATTTTATGTAGACTATTGCAAGTTATGGGTCATTAGATCAATAACATATTTCAAAATCAAGAATTGCTTATTTAATCAACCGATTTTACATGCTGTTAATTGTTTTTATTTCTTTAAAATGAAAGTAAAATTTAAAACAATTAATATAAACATTTAATGAATCATAGGGTCTGCGTTCATAATTTATATGTTATTTGATTGTTATATTTTTCTAATAGTCTTGAAGAGGAAGATATCTTACATGCTATTGTCAATTTTTATTTATACAGCAAAATTTCAATATATCCTCATTGCACGGGCGTATTCTCAATAAATATCAGAAATAATATATATATATATATATATATATATATATATATATGTATGTATGTATGTATATATATATATATATATATATATATATATATATATATATATATATGTATATATGTATGTATATATATATATATATATATATATATATATATATATATATATATATATATATATATATATATATATATATATATATAGTAAATAAAATAATTTATATTTGTTCATTTTTAACAAATTCATGCATAAAAATTCGAAAGTTTCATCTGCAATAAAATTATATAAATTAAATTGTTGTATCAAGTAAACGTGTCATTTTCGAAATAGTTGGATGAAGTTAAATATTTTGAGAAAAAATACTCAGTCAATTTTATAAGATGTTGTGTGGTTATTTCACTAAATAGGTGTTTATTTTACTTCAAAAATATTCTCTTATAAAAGAAAGAGACTGAACACCGAATATTAACGGGATTTTGTTTTTGTACAATTTTTTTTCAATTACCCAGAACAACATTTCTACAATGGTAAATCAATTGTCATAAATGACTTGTTGAGGTTAAATAGACGCTTAAAAATTGAATTTTTTTGGAATACGTCTGAAAAAAAATGTATATAAAATATAACTTCAGGAAATTATAAAAATATATGAACTTCCGATTTTTAGAATTTTTACGTATATATTTAATTTTTATTATTGTTTCATTATTTCTAGCGTTTTTAATTCTTCACAAAGTCATGTTTAACTTATTATAATTTTATACATAATCCTACATTGAGAGAATACTTTCGATTAAGATTATTTTTGAAAGTAGTCTTTCAGTTCGTATTTTTGTGGATTGTTTTTAGATTCACACATTATTTTAAGGAAAAAATGTTGCTACATTTTACAATAATATTTAGGTATATTTACTTTAAAATGTTCAAATTTTTCCTGACTTTTTATTTGTATTACAAGAAACACTTTACTAGCTTAATGGAAAAATTGTGTTTTTGATTTTTTTAAATTTTAAACATAATATATGATGGAAGTATATCAGCTTAATAACTACTGGAAAAATTGCATACACGCCACAAAAAACTGTGTTTCTAGTAGCTTTGTAAAAAAGAAAAATAATTTTTATTTTTAATTATGACTTGAATTGAAATCTAACCATACTTCTTTATCGAGAGAAAAAATTCTCATTCATATCAACTTGGGAATCACATACATAAATTCACTAACCAAAATTTTCTACAAAGTTCTCTTACATTTTTAGACGTCTAGAATTTGTATATGTAAAATTGGCATGTTTTGTTTGTCCTTCAAATTTTTGTTCAGGTTTGAAATAAAAACGATTGTATGACACTTGGACTGAAATTTTTATCAGGTTGTTTGGTCTATTTAAAGTACGTTTAACTTCGAAATTTCGATTACTGCGTTTGAAATTAACTTAAAACATAATTAATATTTATTTGAACTCACTGTAAAGTTAGTTTCTAAAGTTTCTTATGATCCGATGAGTTTAGTTTAAATGATGTAACACTGCTGTTTCTAAAACTCTGCTTGCTTGAAGAACATAGAACTGGACTTGAAGAACATAGAAATGAACTTACAGAACATAGAAATGGACTTGAAGAACATTGAACTAGACTTGAAGAACATTGAACTGGACTTGAAGAACATAGAAATGGACTTGCAGAATATAGAAATGGACTTGAAGAATATAGAATTGGACTTGAAGAACATAGAAATGGATTTGCAGAACATAGAAATGGACTTGTACAGAACATAGATTGGAGCACCACACTTCAAATACATTGACCTCTGAAAGTATAAACTAACATCATTCAAAACTCTTACCCTCCAAATACTTTACCTTTTATTTTTTACGACAATTCCAATTGCTATGTAAACAATACAGCTCGATGCTTACTGGCAAATCGCATCTTACGTCAGACCTTAACTTCTTCAACGATCCATTTAAATTCCGTTTTGCTCAATGACCATATTAACTACCGCGCGAGCAAGTAAACGCAAAGATTTTTTTTTATCCCTTACTTGTTCTTTGTTTTATTTTTCTTTAATCACGGTAGGAAGCTATCATATGGGTAGTGTTTAATGTCTATTCCTCTTATAATGAAACGTGAATTGTGAGGTTTTGGTAAAAAGCTGGGTTGGGCTTGACGGAGGACCATTTTTTTATGAACCATTTTTTTATCCCCTTCCAATCACAGGAACTGCTCTTTATCGTTGCATACAGTCACCTAGCCTCATTACCGAATGCGGCATTTAACCTCTTCTAACATTTGTTATCTCGTTTCCGAATAAATGTTAAATATCATCGTTTAAACTCGTATTGCCTGCTTCCTGGTAGGTTTGGATAGATGTCTCAAGGGCCCTTGGATATATTTCGGTGTGGCCAAAAGATTCGAAACCAAAAAAAAAGGAGTTAATCATTCGATTTCCTTTCTATTTTTATCTACATTTTGTTTTTATCCATCTATTTCACTATAAGTGAATATGGCCTTATTGATTTTCTTGTAAAATATCTTGTAATAAAATAGGGAAAACATTGCGCATAAAAATATAAAAATCAATCCGTTCTGAAAATGAAACAACTAATGAACTAAAATTCAGTTGATCTATTATCTATTTTTAAAACATATGTCTATCTAGAACTTTTAAGATAAAAAAATGAAATTGCTCTTATGTATATGGTCATTCTCAAGCTCATTCTTTAAGTTAATTTTTGATGTAATCTTTAATATCTTTTCTTCCTTTACACAGAACTATACCAAAAAATTACCATACCATAACGATGGTCCTTATATTCAGAGTTTAAATGAGAGCAAAAATTTCTTATTGAAACTTTTTTTAAGAGATATTGATAAAAATATTTAGCCAAATAAATGGACCACAAGAAAGCCATATATTTTTAAATGTTTCTGAGTTCATACTTTTGAGGTGAAGCTAGCAATTGAAGAGCCTATTTTTTGCTTAGACGCAGTGTATTGACGATTGTTGATAGAGGAAAGGCAAAGTTTTTACCTAAATTAATCAAATATGTTACCTAAATTAATTTCAATGTTTTTTTTATTTCAAAAGGCAGGGCAAATACAAAGAATGACACAAATAAAACACATGAAAAATCACAAAATGAACATGAGACGAAGACAGGACAGGTGAATACAGTACATAAACGGAAACGAGATGACCGGAGTCATTGCCCCAAAACTTCTCTGGCTTGCCAATAAAGCGATGACCAAGAGCTGCCATGCAGTGCAGCACAGTGGTGGAGGTGGGTTCGATTCATGCATTCTGTCAATTTGCAGAGCGGACAGTCGGTTAATTTCAATGTAAAATTAATTAAATTTTTCTTGTACAAGAAATTGCACAATAAATGTTTAATCTCCAAAAAATTTTAATTATAATGTCATAGTTTTAATCATTTTATATCTTTTAATAAATATTTTAGTGCAATTTTAAATATTTTAAAATTATTTAATGATTTAAAAGTCTATATCCCAGAAATAGAATTGTACTTATCATGTATTTGCATTCCACTTCAAGCATTAAATTACCAGGTTTGTAAATATTATTTTTCTTAAATTAGAGAAATTTTTAAAAAATTTACCTAGGCTTATTAATTTTGTTATATTACAAAGACATTAAAATAGAATTCCAGTCTTTACTAAAAGTAGGTTAGAAAGCTGTTTTTTATGTAGATTTTCCGAAAATCTTTTTGTTTTGTTATGTGGATTTATTTTTAAAATTTATTATGTAGATTTTCAAAAATCTACATAATAAAAAGATTGTAGATTTTTTCTAAAATTCTAAGATAAATTTGAATAATTATATATTCAATTATGATTTTAACTGTTTGTTACAAAAGATTTCAAGTAAAAACTATTTTAATTGATTTTTGAACTTTTTGTACACATATTTCAAAATTTAATTTTCCAATAATTTCTAAGCATATTCAATTAAAATAACTATATCCCTCTGATTCAATATCAATCACAAACTAAATCTCTTTTTATTCCTAATTCGCGCTGCGTTATCTGTAGATTTACATTTTAGAAAAACAATTGTGAAAAGGCCCCAAATAAAGTTGATTCCTTTTACAAAAATAAATGAGTGTCGTCTAAAATTTATTATTACAGTATTTTACTCTATAAAAATTAAATTTTATTTATTCCATTTCTAGACCATAAAGCGTTGGTGTTTGAATTAGATAGAAATCTAGTTAGATAGAGATATAGTTTACGTCTAGAATTATAAAGCAATTTTTAATTCTCTCTTATTTTAAAATAGCAATAATATTTTTCATATAATTCAATAATCATTTTTAACATCAATTTTATAATGTTAAATTTACAGTACTAATAGCACAGAATATTAGATGAAGCCTCGTAATTTATTATTTAGAGAAATTTATTTCTCCAACGATTTCGACAAATCAACACTTCAGATTTACCAAAATCATTTTACAAATCTGTAATTATTGTCACCTTGTGTTGAATATCTTGATTGTGTATAGTAAAATAGTATAGTTTATGAATATAATTTGATATAACTTTATTTATAATGACGTAAATATTAAATTTGCTTTACATTGTGAATTAATCTCTGATATGAATTCTCACTAATGAATTCTCAATAGAGTGAATTAACTGTAGAATGGAGCCTCAAAATGATTGTGGAGAAGCAAACCGAAAATAGTTGATTAACAACATGCATCTAAGGAACGAAATTAATTCCAAACTTACACCGAGGTTTTGAAATTTATTCACTACTTTTAACAGTGAATAGTAAAGTTCCAATTATCCATTAAATAGGATCTATTATATTATTAGAGTTATTGTTTAAAACAAAAACCTAATAAATAATATTTTTTAAAACTATATTTGTGAAAAACAACACGGAATAAATGCAGAATAAATTTAATGTTATTTTTAATATGATAATTTTACTTTAATTTATGTTAATAATCACTGTTTGGAATAACATTTTGTACAAGAACTTTGAAATCGGAAACGCGAGAAACTAAGAGCATTTGAAAAAAGCATTTAAAAAAATTTATATAAAAGAAAAATCCTATTTAATTTTTTTGTCATTACCGGTAAATTAAATGTATTTTATAAATTGTTATATATTTATTGCTTTATAAAAATTGATTATATAAACTGACTTATCCCATATTCTATATAAATACCAATGGTTAAAATGACATATCATCATATTTTTATATTTCGCAGATATTAAAATGTCACATCAAATATAAAAATATGGTTTTTCAGTTCAAATTATAAAATATAAACTAGAATTTTATCTGTATTTTGATATTAGAATTTTCATTATTAAAATTAGTAATTTAAAAGAATTTAATATTTTTTATTTTTAATTAAATTAATAAATTTAATTAAAAGTAAAAAATGACTAAAGAAAATTAATAATTAATCTTTTTTAACTTGCTGGTTTATATAATTCTTTTATATATTTCCTATTTCATTAATCAAAAGATTTCTAACTAGCTTATTATTTTTCAAGATAGAATAGCAATATTCTCAGAAGTTTTTAGTCTGATTTTAAAGAAACAAGTAATTTAAATTGTTTCATACGATCAAAAAATACGACATGCTTTAAAGTAATTTTTGGAGAAAAATAAAGAGATGTCCATCATTTCAAAAATAATCTCTTCCCGTCTCCCAAGTCTATGTCTGCGAAACACTATAAAATTGGGAACAAAATGGGTTTGTTTTTTCGCAACTGGAGCACATTCGCTGGAGAAAAGTCGTTGGCTACTATTATATTAAAACAAACAAACAAAGCGAAAGTAGTTTAAAACAAGAATATAAATAAAAAAGGGCACTTCATGTAGCGAGGTTCCCTTTTAAACTCCGTGAGTTCGTGTCCGTCCGGGTTGATTATCAGATGATCCCAGGATGATCCGGTGCAGCATGCTGTGATGAGAGAGGCGGGGCATCATCATCATCACCCGGTCGGGGTCAGGTTCACTGGCCCAAAATAGGCTACAGTTGTTGGCAATGAGAAGCGATTTCTCTCGCCAAATGTGTTTGAAAGAGAGATGATATAAAGTTGCAATGATTAATTACTGAAATCCAATTCCGTGGTTAAAAATAAAGTCATTTTAAAGAGTATTCTTATTATTGTATGTTTTGCAACATGACGATTGCTTTAATCATAGTATATTTATGTATTGAAAACACCAAACATTTTTAGGAATTCATATCGATAAAGATTTTTATTTTAAAAATGAAATATTAAAATTATTATGGTATAAATTTATAAATTAAAGAGTATTTTTGTCTAAAGAAAATTTAATTAATATATTAACTAAATTGTAAAATAAATTAATATTTGATTGCAAATTTCATTTTACATTTTTTAGTAAATATGTTTTTAAAATTTGTTTTCTTAAATTTTTTTGTTTAAACAAACTATTTTAAACAAACATTTTAAACCGCATTTCATTTAGAATTTTTAACATCAAGCGAATATTTTCTGATTGGTAAAAATTCGATTTTTATATCCGACAAAAATGATTCGAATTTTAATTTCATCAATTTGACAAAAATTGCTCTTATATTTCTCTTTAATCTAATATTATTTTTTAAATTAAGTTGATTCAATTCAATCTTTTTTATTTTTTATTAATTAACATAAATTATTGTTTTGTGCTAAAATGTCCTTATTAGCTTATCGGCTTAAACTCATCAAAACGGGATGCAGTTTAATTTAATTTTTCTAATTACATTATCATATCACTCAACAATTTATGTAAATAGAAATGATAATTTTTAACTTGATTATATGACATTTAGTGTATATATATATATATATATATATATATATATATATATATATATATATACATATATATATATATAATTTACAATAAATAAATAAAAATAATTTTTTCAAAGTATTGAAATATGTTATTGAATAAAATAAATGAACAATTAAATGTCTTCCTTTCTTAAAAATCTTTAAATACATTTATCTGTAAGCATAATCTATTAAAATTCTTAATAATATTGAAACGTTTTTAATGTGTCTAAATTCTTTCCCGAAAATCTAGAAAATATAAATGACTCGCACTATAAAAATGTTATTTACTGTTCAAATAAAAATTTTTTATCATAGTTTTTCAATATAATTTTGAAGAATAAAATTAAAATATCATTTTCTTTAACCTTGGTCCAGATTCTTTGAAAATAAAACTTTTTTCTTTAATTTGAGTCTTAGTCCAACTAATCCTCTTCAATAAAAAAGTAAGCTATAGTTATTAAGTTCACTGGTTGAATGTTACATGACTTACTTAGTTTTCCTTAACTTTTTTTACTTTTAAAATTGATTACGTAATATGAAATAGATTAGGAAATAATACAATGGATTTAATGTTTTTTTAAAGTTTTTAAAGCAAAATAACTGAGTAAATTTTATTGAATAATAATAAGACTAGCAATATTTTAATCAAACACTTTATATTTTTATATATTGGATTTATTTGTTAAAATTTTTACAAAATATGTACTCTAAACTATAATGTGAAGAAATTTATCTAAAATATTGTATATTTGAAACTGAGAGGTTAAAGTGGGGGGGGGGAGGTTAAGTATTTATTTATTTTTTAATCATATTATTTATTGTTTTAGTTTTTAAATAGGCAAGAAATATATAGGTAATTTAAATAATTAAATATATTTATCTGGTTTATAAAATTTATTAAATTGAATTTAACGTTGGCAGACAAAGATCTATTAAATAAAATATTAATACTTTTTTAAGAATGATTGCAAAATGTGCAAATTACCAAAATTGCTATTAACTAATTTATTGTAAATTTATTCATTATAAAACTTCAAATTATTTCTATTTATGCTTAAAGTGTTTTAGTCCACAACTAAAAGAAAAAATCATAGCTATAATAATTGAAAGCATATTATATTGTTGTTACTAATTTTTCACTTGGGGTGAAGTCGGATATTGACACAAGATCATGATTAGATAAAGCTGGACATTGTTCTTCAAGGCATGAATTGAGGATAATCTTAATTATCTTAGGAAAGCTTGTTTTTATAGTAAATTTATTTTTATAGTTACTTAAACCAATTATGTAATCTGACAATCAAAATTATCGTGATTAATTTACTGTGAAATTTTATTTTTAAGCGAATTTTTCTGATAAATATAATGAAAAAAATTCTTGATAAAAAAAAGAGCTGATGGAGTTACTTGACACTGAAAATGTCAATGTTAGTGGAAAAATACGATGTTAATATTAAAAACTGCTTGTTTTAACAAAATTTGGTTAAGATATTTGCAAAACCATCCATGATTTTATTCTTCATAGTGATAGGTAAATTCACATCATACACAACGTTTGCTGCAATAATTATTTAATAACTTTCTCCATGAAATACAGATGAAACATATTCGGTTTAAATTCACAAAATATAAAAAAAATAATTTTTTGATTGGAAAATTTAGAACTTAGCAGATGTCATTGTTGTGAATATTTTTATGTTCAAATCTGGAAAAAAGCTTCATCATTATGATTGCGACATATTATAATAATTATAATAACATAATTATATTAACATATTATAATAATTATAACATGTAATTATTATATAATTATATAATAATAATAATAACTAAATTATAATATAATCATTCAAAATGCTTTTTACATGCATTTTCATAGTTTCACATATTTGAAACACCGTAGAGCAAAGTTCTAAAATGGTGTGCTTTAACTTTTTTAAACATTGTGCTTTAATGATTTAATTTGGCATTTCCTTTCCAAGAGTGGTATTTATATTTTTGTCATGAGTTTGTGGTTATCACTAAAATAATGTGTGATGATATCTCAGGAAATAACTACATTTAGGATTATCTATTTTAAAAGCAATTTTGTGTAGTTTATTGACCTAACAGTGGTACTTTTTCAAACACAAACACAATTTTTTTTGCGCAGATAAACCACGTGTCTTCCGAAATAATGAACATCGCAAAATAAATTAAATGCGCCAAATGTAACAAAACATGTTTTTCTTATGCATACTATCGAAATGTGGCTATTATTAAATCATGAAATCAGAAAATAGCTTATAATTTCGTTCTAGATACCTCATTTCAACTAAAACCAAAAGAAAAATCATTGAAAGAACATTCAGAGTTACAAACTAGATGACGTCATACATTGTGTAAGATTGGAAATACTAAGCATCTATTTTGGAAGACGGTTGCTTAAGATGGGGGAATGGAAAACAACTTCTTTTCGGCTCTTTTGAAGAGCTGCTTTGCAAATTGAACGTAACGCCCCAAAGGTGTAAATGAAACCTGATAAGAAAAAAGTAATAAAGGAAAACATTCCTATGCCATGATGCATTCTTCCAATCTGGTCCAGTTATGGAATAACATATTAATTTGTTATTGGACATCAATGACAATGACAAAGGAATTTTCCTTATTCTTTTTTAGTGGTGATGCAATTCTAATTTTTTGCTCTTTTTTTTATCGATTTATCTATTGTAGAATGAAACAAAAATGCTTAATAAAGCAAATTTTGAAGAGAATATTTAAAAATGATAATATGTAAATAAAAATGTAAATTAATTGAATTGTAATTGAAATTTTTAAAATTTTGTTCGATGAAAAAGAATTTTTTATTCAATATAAGGTCAATGATTAGCATTCCTGTTCAAGCGATCAGCGTTCAAATCTCTTAAAAAAATAATTAGCAATGTTCTTAGGAACATGCTAGTTGTTATTAGATATTTTAGCTATATTTCCATCCCCATCCAAATCAAAATTGAAGGAGTGGATCCTCTTGTGGTGCCATCTATCGGAGGAGTCTTAGAGCATAGTCATACTTTCACGTTTATAGTACTTTGGTTAAACGAAAGACTTAATTTGGCATAGCCGTCAGCTAGGAGCTTTTCTTGTTCAAGTGTCATAAGTAAAAACAACAACAGATATATTTTCTTCTAATATGATTCATAATCATAGTATGATAGAGATATAATATTTTAGGAAGTGTCAAGTGGATTCTAATGTACTTAGTTTTGCAACATCTTTGCATAAAGTTGAATTAAAAATAAGTACTCTATTTTTTGAGATTTCGAAGTACATTCTCCCGAATTTCAAAACTTCATAAATTTTAAAACTTTTTTTAAGAAATAATCTTTTTTAAATTATTTTGCAAACATGTACCTTGGCCAAGATGTTGTTGTAACATAATACTTCTCTGTATCGTGCCCAGAGTTGGGCTCTGCGATGGAAGCAGCTGGGTGCAAGATTTCGTAATTTAGAAGCAGGGGCCAAGTAGAAGACCTCTAATAGTGAACCTACTGCCCGAGAAGTATCATTTCACTTGGAGGACATTGCGATTAAGGCCTATTTAACATGTCCCATTCGCCTTTAATGAACTCCAGGGATGTTCGATTAAACGGAGATTCGATCGCACTACATTCCAATAATGAGAAGGACGCTCTAACCAGTGAGCCCTCTTGGCAAAGGTGTTCAAAAATGACTCTTAGAGCGAACAGTTTGAGACTCTCAGTTCATAAACAGAGGTTCACTTTAAAGATTAAAGACACATTTGTTCTGTTCACAATACGGATTCCGTACGCTCCAGTGATTCTAGAAAGAAATCTCATGAGTGATGAAAGTGAAGTCTTAGACCAAAATTTTGACAATTTTGTGTCAGTATTTTGAATACAATTATGCATAAAATGAAAATATATGTGATCACCATGACCTTGTGTTTGGATCTTGCTTTTCGGAGTAAAAGGTTTTTCTTCGATTCGCAGCACTGTTAAAAAACAGAAGATAGACTCTGCATTTCTTTTGGTGTGGATGCTAAAGAGACTTGAAGGTTTCCTTTCTTTCAACAAGAGTATGGACATAGTCAGTTAAAAAATGTTCCCATTTTGTCGTAGGGACTCGTTCTTCAAAATCTGTACTATTACTATATGACTATCTACAACGCGTTGTCAAATGAAAATATAACGCGTACTATAAATTTCCTAGTTATCTGTCAGAAATACAATGTTAAAATTTTTATTCGAAAGCTTTCTTCCAGAGAGAACTTTTCTTTTCAATATTTTTGTAGCGTTATATATACATTTTTTATATTAAATATAAATATGGTGTTCATATAATTGTGGTGGGTTATTGCATTTTGGAGTGTATAATCGCAGAAAATATTTCCTTCACACCATCCAGGAAGCGAAGTAAATGTTACTTTTTACTAGTGTTTTGCATTTCCAATAGATCTTAACCAATTAGCAAATTCAAATAAAGATGATAACCATTAACATTATATATATATATATATATATATATATATATATATATATATATATATATATATATATATATATATATATATATATATATAGCTACTAGAGAAAGTTAATATAGAATTTTGTAAGTTGTATAAAATAACAGTTGCTTTATTTCAACTTAAAAAAATAGAAAAATAAGCAGACTATACAAGGCGTTAATTTATCATGCGATATTTAGAATTAACATAAAAGGTGCTCCGTACATGCAATTCTGAGGAAAGATCGATATTCCATGCTTGGTGATAAAATATCAAAAGTATATTTATAAGTGTTTCAAGACTTCAAAACTGATCTGAGGGTCGAACAAAAGGATACGAAATTTAGGCTTGCTGTGGCCAAATGTTAGGGCATTGCTCTCCAAATTGGAAGGTTCCGGGTTAGATACCAGCCTCAATTGAACAACAGGAGATAGATGCGTGGGAGTTTTTCGGATTTCTTCCCTTGCGAATTACTTTGAAAAGTCGTCCCGGTAAGCATTTACTAGGTGGATGATAAAATACTTTAAAGCATATTTTGATGGTTTCTAACATGGTGCGAAAGTATAGGAAGTTTCAATTAAATTCACCAAAAAACTTAAATTGTGTGTAATCTATACATAAATATACGAAGACAAGTATACGAAGTTTAAGCTTACCATTCCTTAGTGACAGATTATCCCTCTTCAAAAAGGAAGGTTCTGGGTTCGATTCTAGCTTTCATTGAACAACGGGAAATTGATGTTGAGTTTCTTTTAAACGTGGACATCTATTGGGGTGGGTCCTTGAGAGTTTTCCGGGTTTCCTCCCTTGCAATTCATATGTATGAAATGTTTCCGTGGAAGGAAATTATGCGGTAGACGATAAAGTGCCTTAAAATTCTTAGTCTGTCCACAACGTGGTGTCAAAGAAACCTTCGATCAGATTCATTAAAAAACATAAATTTGTATACAATCACTCTCTCCTTCTCTGTATATATATATATATATGTATATATATATATATATATATATATATATATATATATATATATATATATATATATATATATATATATATATATATATATATATATATATATTATTTATAAATTTCATGTATTCACATATATACACCGTGTCTTTTATTATATTGATTATGAAAAATACTCATCATTTTTCCCTACTTCGCTATGCAAAAATTTCTTTTTTCCGTTTGCTGTAAATGGAAAAGTATAACGTGAGTAAAATTGCAAAATATAGTGATTTAACGATTAAGTGGCATGATAATATTCATAATTTTGCAGTTTTCAACTTTTGATTCAGACTGAAATTATATGCTTTTATTAAAATAATAAATACTTAATTATAAAAATAACAATATACAATTTCATATAATACAAATATGACTAGAAGAATAAGTTTCTTGATCAAAATATCTATCAACTTCTATCGCTGCTTCTTGATTTATACTGCAAAGAATCGTTGATCACCCCTTCTGATTACATCACCTATCAAAAACAAGAAATCAACAATAGAACATAAAATACTTAAAGCTATTTAAAATCAAAAATAAATAATCATAAAGTAAAATTCATTAAATAAAACATAATTTTAAAAACATTTAATACAGAAGTCGGTGGGAAAAATAAGGAGAAAATGACTTTTTTAAAGTATTTTACACTTGGTGCTGGTTACAGTGAAGCTTATTAGAATGTCTATATTTTCTAACAAAAATTACCCAGTGGGCACCTGTGAACTAAGTCACGGAGCCGAGTAGCGTTGCCCGTGCCACCCCACCACGAACCAGTTTATAGCGTGGGCCACATTCATACATCACAGAAGAAAGGACAGATAAACACAGAAAGAAAGTAACATCCGTGGTCGAACTGGGATTCGAAGCCGGGACCCACAGCTCAGGAGCCAAGAACGCTAACCACTCAGCCATCGGTCGGCAATTTACATATTAGTATGAGCTTTTTAGTATAAGCTTTCTGAAATGAAACATTCGTTGAAAGAATTTATTTTATAAATCATAAATCTCTTAAGGGAGTACAATTTTTTTTTATCTGTTTAGTCAATATCATACCGCGTTAATAAATACAAAATATGTCCTTATAATTACTTTCCAAAAACATGCAATGTGATCTCATTGCTAAAAAAACTTAAAACTCTTGCAAAAGAATTACATCACTAGAAGCTTTATTGTAGTACTAATTTCTGTTCCAATGTAAAAAATAGAATTTTTTTCTAGTCATTTATGTTCAAAGAATTTCTTTTTAAGCAGGTAAATAAATTCAATTACCTTCTCCGAAATTCTGTTTCTCCAATCTGAAACTGATTTTATTTTATGCAGTAATAAAATCAATAGAAAGCTCTTTTAAATGAATAAATACAGGAAATGTAATAAACACTGTCTCACAAAATACCTTAATGAATGCTTCACAAAATACCTTAATTATTTAAATCTCAATTAAAATAAATGATTTTATCTATTTTTATTTTGATTATTAAATGAATTTGACTATTAAAATGTCGATTTTTCAATAGTCAAATTAATAAAAGAATTTGACAATTAAAAAAGACATTTTAATAATCAAATTCTTTTATTGCTCATGTAAATGATATTTAAAAATATCTAATTTTGTTCTCTTTTGAAACAGGCTAATAAGAAAAAAGACACTATTTTGGTGAAAGAACGAATTTGGAAACCGACCTATTCGAAGGAATATGAGCTGACCTGGTCTATGAACTTTTAAGTTTCGCAGAATTTAATATCCCTCCACTAGTATGGAGCAAAAGTTTGGAAGAGAAGTTATTTATCAACGTCGTGGATTACCGTAAATCAAATTTAAGAGTTAGGTTAATTTAATGGCTTAAGATAACATAAATCAAAAACCAGATGAAAAAAAAAATAACCTTTTTTTTCAAAAATGAAAAAAAAAATATTGGAACAAGATTTGCTGAGAAAAATACCGTAATATACTAAGTTGATTCAGGACACAAAAAATATTCGTATTTATTAAACGCCACTATTATAAAATTCAGTAATATATCATCTTAAGAACAATACGAACTATCGCATCCTAATAAAATATATAGTAAACATTATAAAAGTCTATATTATATATACATATATAGTGTTTGAATGTAACATGTTTTGGTGGAATGAGAACTTTATATATATATATATATATATATATATATATATATATATATATATATATATATATATATATATATATATATATATATATATAGATATATATATATAGTACTGTTTATCATATTTCTTAAATTGTATATATATATTGTTAACATTAAGTTGTTATATTACAATATTACTTAAAAAATAATGAGTGGCCACTAGATGACAGTACTTAATATGTCATTTTAAGAGATATGTACATGTAATTGTGTGTGTGAGCAGAGAGATTGTGTGAAGGAGCTAACTAAAAAATGTCTGTAAATAAATCTTTAAATATTTGTAAATTTTCTTTCTTCCCCACCTAAGCTACTCACTTGTCATCTGATAAATAAAATAAAATGATATATATATATATATATATATATATATATATATATATATATATATATATATATATATATATATATAATGGAACTCCTAGTAACCGTTTATGTTAATATTCTAAGAATCATTAATCAGGCATTGATTACAATAATCAATAATGCACATTTTTATAAAAAATAATTAAGTGACATTTATTCCAATAATGATATCATTCAAAAAGATATTTCAGAATTAAAAACAAAACAAAGAGTCTAGAATCACAGACAGTGCTGGAGGCAATAAATTCTAGACTACGTCACCTGATGGGAAAGGGAGAGAAGCGATATGCCGTTATGACATCTAATTTTAACAATGATGCGAGGCACCTGTGTTACTGCTCATATCTACTTTTTAATGAAGAAGAAGCCAAATATTTAATATTTTATTAGAAATATGCACTGTAGGTTATTGAAGCTGTTATGTGTCCTCAGAGAGGGAAGAAATAACAGATTGGTTTCTTTCATTCTTTATTGTCTAGAAAAAAAAAAGGAAACGCTTCCGACAAAAAAATTGGTGTCAAAATCAGTTCCGTTCAAAACTTTTGACAGCTCTTCAAAAATGATAGTAAAAAAAGAGAGAATAATAAAATATTTTTTATATTCACGAGAGATGAGAAGAGTTGCTGTAGCGTTAAATTATTGTTATTTTGGAGATGATGGTGTATGGAATAAAGGGGAAAGTGTTTGCTTAATTGAGCGTAACGTTAGTATGTGTGATGTTTCCGAAACGCTGTGGTTGACCATGCTTCAGAAGTAATAGCGGTTTCTCGGAATGCTGTTATGTACAAATACAGAAAAATAAAGTTTAAAAGAATTTTTAACTGCAATATAATTTGATGTGACACTTGAATTATTTATAGACAATTACATTCTTTCCGAAATATACTTTATATATTATAATAGTGCAATACAGTAAAGAAAGTGGAAAAAATATTTCTTAGGGTGCCTTTTGGGAAAAAATTGGCTATTATTATTTTTTTTTTTTTGTTATCAAACGTGTTTTTTTTTCTTTTACGTTTTTAAAGAAACAAAATAATGCCTAAAACAAAATGCTACGATACAAAATTTTAAAGGTTACACAAATTTTACATACCTTTAAACGTACAAATACGATTTTTTTTAAATGAAAAGAAATATTTATCACCAAAATCAACGTCACTTGGCGCTAAATTGGCGAAAAACTTAGGGATACTCTAAAGTATAGGCCACACGTAACAAAAATCAAAGTGAAAAGAGCATTTATTGATCACGGAATGTTTGTTATTTTAGCTTAGTTTCGGCCTTCTTTGTTACTTTAAAATCTTTTTGGATTTTATTGAGTATAAAGTACATACCTTCCATCTCCAATTATGATAGATATTGAAATAATTTCATTAATTTTCACCTTTTTGTGGAAAATATTCATAGTTAATCATCAAACAATTATTTAAAAATCACTTAATACTTCCGGCCAATTTATCTATGTGTAATTAAGAGTTCAAATACAGTGTTTAAAAAGAAGTCTCAATGAAACATAGTGGAAGCTGTTGATGATGTGAAGGATATATATTTTGATGTTTAGAATCTTCTTTAAAAATTGGTTTTAAAAGGGTATATAAAAGTTATAAAATGATTATTGTATTAATTAAATAATTAACGTTCACAGTTTGATTATTATATTAGATTTTAAGAAGTTTGTAGTATTATATTTTTTAAAATATACACAAATTAGTTCCTATATATTATTGAAAGCAATACTATAAGTAACATTTTTAAAGAAATTCCTATTTCTCAAGTATAGAAACTTATTAGTTTTTAGAACTCATAAATTTAAAATTTCCAACCATTGTATAGTACTCATAACCCAATTTTATTGTACTATTATTTATTTAAAAAAACATAATAAATATATTTAAACATAAAAACAGCCTTAACTGTGTTAATTGATTTCTTAAGAAATCTTGAATTAGGAATGAGAATATTTCTTGAATTCTCTTCTTTTACACGTGTAAATAATATGTATTTACTATTCTATTGTTACTGTTCAAAATATTATTCGTTGTTTGTTTGTAATACGTTTCGCCTGCCTGACTCTGCCTGCCGGAAAGTCGCTAAAAACAAGAAATTTGGAATATAGTTAAATGACAAGATCAATATTCAAGATGGCATTCGCTTCTAAATTCTCAACCAACACCAACGGAGAGTCAAAAAGACTACAAGTCGTTTTATGTGCCCCAGACTCCATCAGTGAAAACAAAGTATCTCGGGCTGGGCCCGGAATCGAACCCATTACCTCCTGATATGATAGCTATACCTCCTGTATGGAGAATGATATCCCCAGCTGAGAAAAAAATATTTGTTTACTTTTGTGTAATGTGTACAATTCATGAATTTCATTGGACCAAATTACACAGAAATCTTAATTTCCGAGTAATATGTGCCAATGAAATTCATGCATTGTACATATTACATGAAAGTAAATTAAAATAATCAAAATACACACAATTTCTAAAAAATAGAAAAAATCTTTTCCTTTAAAATAACTAATCAATATAATAATTTTAGGGGAAAATATTTTTATATTTAAAAAATGAATGTGATTATTTTTAAAAAATCTTTTCTCTAAACTTGTTAATTTTAGAGTATTTTCAATATCACAATTTAATGTTAGTTAAATTCAGATTTAAATACAATATTTCAATCTCTTTTATAAATTTTTTACAATTTATTCTCAGTAATTTGATTTCTAGATATCAAAATTATAATGTATATTTTAATGAATTTCATTGTTTTTACATTGTATATAGTTTTATCAATATTTTTCGTTGACATATATTAACTATTTTGTCTCGTTAATATGTATGTAGACATATATATATATATATATATTATATATATATATATATATATATATATATATATATATATATATATATATATATATATATATATATATATATATATATATATATATATATATATATATATATATATATATATATGAATGAGATCAAAAATGGTTTAAAAAAATGATGAGATGTCGTATAAAATGGAAACGTGGATTGAATTATGAATAATGCAAGTTAATTCAGTTTCTTTCCATGCAGAAGAAATCTATATAAAATCTAGAAGCATTCATTTAAACTTAACAAGTTTAAACGAATGGATAAGATTTAATTGGGTTCTATATACAAACACAAACTGAATTTTAATATTAACTACTTATAATATTAAAGGCTTCTCCATTTGTTTTTTTTAAAATATCTTTAGACAGATTATTTTTATTATATACTTTTATAAATCGAAAATTTTATGTATTTAAAGAAATAACAATAATTTTCCTCCATTAAAATACTCTAAAAATACAACAGATTTAAGTACGTATAAACTAAAACATATATTGTCCTTTCGGGGTGTTACATAAATGTGCTGACCGTTGAATGACTATCGCTCTTAGCTTCAGTTCAGCAGTTCATGGATTCGATTCACCTTCTTCGGCTTGACTACTTGTGTAATGCTGCGTAGTAAATTTATAATTATAAGTCTTCGTCGATTTAACTATAGTGATCAAAAAATGAGAGTAGAGTTAATTAGCTATTCTATTTATGTAAGAATTTTCATTAAATCAATCAAAAAATTATCAGTGAGAAATAGTTTTCTTCTATAATGGAGTAAAAATAATTTTGATTTATAGCAAAAATCTAATGAAACTTGATAAAATTAAAAGAAAAATACCTAATAAATTGTTTGTGAGATATTTATAAAAAGAATTCTTGCCTTTGTTTAAAATACGCTGCTTGTTTACTTTCTTAAATTTGATTTTAATTTTAATTAATGGTTCATTTTAATTGATATTTGGAATTTTGTGATGAGTTTGAAAGTTCTCTCAGATATTTCAAAATAAAAAGGTTAAATATGCATTTTTTAAATTTTTGAAGAGTATCTTAAAAATGTTTTTTGTTATACAGAGTTCCTTAAATAGTAAAAGAAAGAAAAATAATTTTTCTAAAACAATTTTTTATATTTTTTTATGATATACAATTTAACTTATACAAAGAAAATGGCACATTTTATACGTAGAATTTCTGAACGATACAAAAAAATCGTTTGCACTCGCAATTTAAAGTACTAGTACAGGTGTGCAGATATATGACGTCACTCAAATCGATGCATGAAGTCGAGAATATTCCATGGATTTTAGCTTTCTCTGGAAACGGTCTTTTGACGTCTTCGAAAATTAAATAACGAGATTGGCTGGCTAGAATTTTCATTCATGAAAATCTGCACACACGAAGTACATGTACTGGTGGAGTACACGTATTCTCTATTTCGACAGCATGCCCTCTTGTGGATCAAAGAGAATAAAATCGTGACGTCATGATATGAGGTAATGACGTCTATGGGAGAATGACGTCACATATAATAGGGCCTGCTATTTTTGTATCTTTCATGTATTATCTACCCGAGTTGATTTACTATTTACTATCCACACAGGTGGAAAATTTATCTTTACCGATGGAACCCAACTGTTGCAAAGAAAAGATTCTTTATAACAATAATAGTTTATTTTCAAATTTCCTAGAAACTTATAATTCTTAAATGTTTACATTATATTATATTATATTATTAAATTGCTTTTTCCCTATATGTTACAAATAGTGATTAAAATTCGGCACACAGTATGGTAATTAAAAAAGGAAACAATACAAATAACAGATTTTATTTATTTTACTTATGAATAGAAATTAAAATTGATTCTTTGATCTTAAATCTTTCGAATCTTTTGTCTACGAATAATGCAATATAAAACAATCAATAACATTAACATAATTTTTCCTAAAATTTCTTAAATGAAGTAAAATTCAAAGTAATTTTTTATAGAAAATTAACATGATATTTCTATTTTAAAAGATATTAAGTTATGAATGAAAGGAACTTACGAATCAACAGGTATTCATATAGAAGTTTAGTTTAAGAGGGAATCATTTTTCGTGTTTATAAATATTGATTTTGAATAGTCCGCTCCGTTATATATATCATATATATGTGTGTGTGGGTATATGCGTATGAATGTGGAGGTGTACGCGCGGGGATTATTGATATTTTAAACAAAAAGTCTCACTAATTTCAAATTTTATCTTTGCTGAATTGGATCACTTACCATAGATTTTTTTTAGATTTATTAATTATTTCGAATTATTCCATAAAATGTAATTAAAGTAACCTATGTTTAATAGATTAAATATTAATAATATACAAAAGTAGAAAAAATACACCCACTTATTTATGCCATTTAGCATAGCAACATTAATACTGTATACCATTTATTTTGAGAGTGTGATGTAATTTTTTTTAATTAAGATATATCACATCGTTTATGTTGAATTCAGTAAGCAAATATTTTTATTTATAGTACGTAAATGGTCAATATATCTTAAAAAATACAGAAGATTTGTATAAATTAAAATTGGATGAAATAAGGAATTCAACAGTACTCTAAATTTGTTTCAGTCTTAATTCAAATTTAATTCTCAAATTTGAAAGTAGATTTGTACCTTTTTTAAATAAAAAGATCTGAATGTATATCATTCCAGTAACGATATTGGAAATTATTCACACAATTTGAAAATTAATCAATTCATTTCAATCAAATGAAAGATAATAGTAAATGATATTTTAAATGTCCTTTTTATATGACTATTAAATGAACAATCAGAAAAGTTTGCCTATATTTTTCTGAATTTAGATGTAAACTTTCAAAATTCCTCTCATGAAATGACTTATGTATATTAAAGAGCAATCTATCTGTATTCTGTAGTATCCAAAGTTCTTCGATGGGACAGGAATGAAGAAGAAGGGTTTTGCTCGGGTGTCGACTTCTTTACACGTCAATGGTTCAAAATTACCTGGCGATCGACTGTATTAAGATATTTTGCATGATGCTGTTTGTTTAAAACTAAAATCCCCATCCAGATCTTTTCTTTAGAAATAACATTATGCTTTCTAAAAGTTTATAACTAAAAATCTTATTAATTATAGACTATCAAATTGAAACATTAGAGAAATTGTAAATAAACCAATGATGTTAAGTGGACAAATATATCCTACTGGAAATAACAAATGGATAAATTTTCAAGAAATCTAGAAGCTAGATGCCGAGAAATCAATATCCAGAACAACCACATCTGTTGAGGATAACCAGAGTTTGATGGCACGTGAAGGTATAATTGATTATGAAAATTCAAGAGAAGGTACAAATTATTGATTGTAATGGGTAGAGCCTATATGGACGAGCCAGACATTCCACAATTATTAAGAAATATGCATAAGGTGCTTGTCAGGGCATTGGCCGATCATTTTTCTGTCTCAAAGAAGGTATGTAAAATACTGGTCGTGGTGAAATATCTATTTGAAACATTTCACAGGGATCTAATAAGGGCAGAGGTGTTTGGAGGCTCGGTCTCATAACCGGAAGGTAGTGAGTTTGAATAAAACCCAACCAAAGATCCATTGTGATCGCTAATATCGGATTAAGTACCATATTAAGTATGTCATAGTTGCAATGTCCTCCATGTGAAATGATATTTTTATGAGTGGGATGCCGAATATTGGGTCTGTCACTCCCAAAGCTATCACTTCAAAGATATCTTCTGCATGGACTTAGCTTTTAAATTATGAAGATTCCCACCCAGCTGCTTTTCTTTAAATGGCAGAGCCTAACCCAGGGCTTGGTACAGGAAAGCATGCTAGTGCAACAACAGAAACAATAATGAGGATCAATGCATGCCTCATAATCAATGCAATAAGGATTGTGGTTAGGGATGGTGATGCAATAAGGATCGATGCGAAAGGAAAATGAATGCCTCAACACACTAGAAATACAATAGTCTCTATTCAAAATATCGTCATTGCGGTCAATAGTTGACCGAAATGATTTTCCAGTGACACTCTGCGCCATCATTTGAAATTATGGGCCAGATGTTGTTGTTGTCTTATACCACTTGATCGACATAGACATCAATCAAGTCCATAAATTTGTGCGGGTTATGATGAAGGGAGAGAGATACAGCTTCAGGAGGAAAACCGAGAGGCACCAAAGTTTAAAATCTGACTATTCCCTCAAACTTGAAAAAACATTTAGTTGAGGAAGCGGCTGGAACTTCATAATTTAGAAGCAGGAACCGAGCAGAAAAACTCCTGCAACCACCAGAGGTATCATTTCACTTGGAAGACATTGCGACCGCGATATATTTCAAGTGCATTAGCTGCCATTAGTGAGTGTGACGGATCTTTGGTGGATTTAGGATTCGAACTCACTATCTTGCGGTAACGCGAGCGAACGTCCTAACCAATCAAGTCACCACTGCCATGGGCTAAATATAATGATGTTGAATGCTTTATGGTAGTGCTTTCTCCATCATGCTGACAGATACGAAAGTATCTATAATAACGCTATAAAAAGATCGAGATACGTATGAAAACACGACATAATTCCATTCCGGCACATTTATGACGTAGAATTTTTGAAACCATTATCTATAAACTAAGACTCCATGCTGCTGAACGCATTGTCAACTGTTTATATAGACATATAATGTCTTTTGAATAAATCCATTTGTTAAAAAAATTCCTTCAGAAAATAGCGTGAAACTAAGTACAAAAGTAAATAACTGTTGTACTGTATTATAATATTTGAAAGAGACAGTATTCAGAAAAAAATACAATTATGTAAAAATAATGAGATCCATCAGAGATTAGACATTTTTACTACATGAAAATTACCATAAAGCATATAAACTGTATGAGCAAGATAATATCGAACCAATTCAGTATACTTATTCAAGAATATCAAAGCATTTCAATATATATATATATATTCAATTTTTGATCAGTAAAATCCAATGATATAACTCTAATAAACGCTCGCGTTCCATGATTTAATGCATCTTATCAAAGAAATGCATACAATTTATAAGACGCTAAATTATCATACATCCCGCTCTCAAGAAGGTATTTTCAAACGGATGAGTTATGAAACGACCCTCTTCACCTGCTCTTACTATTTTTGATGAATGGCCAGGAGACAATGCATCACCATCCCTAACCACAATCCGCCACTTCCGTGATCAGAACACAAACGAATCGGAGAGATATTTCACTTAATTGAAAACAATCATAATTCATGAATTCATTACAACAACAAACAAACAAAAGATGAGAGCGGGCAACCGTGGTAGCTAAGGGAAGGGTGCGCCGGCGCAATAAAGATGATCCAGCGCAAGGAGTGCCCGGGCAGGGTTAAAAAATATAGGAATCTCATAGATAACCAGTTCCAACTACCATATGGGTTTTTATCGCTTGACCAGTGTGTCTTCCGAATTGAAATCATGAGCTGGGATCATGGATCAAGACGTAAATATATATGAATTTCTCTGACAATCTGGAATTTCTGCAGATTCATTAGAATTATTTTAACGAACATGATTTTTAGTCATGGCAGCCAAAGAGGGAGCAAATATTTTTTATTTCTTGCCTTATATTTTAAATTTTCTTTAAGAAATTAATTCAAGAAAGGAAAGTAAAATTATCATTTAATTGCCAATTTATAAATATAACAATTAACTATAGTTTTTGATAGGAAAATATCTGTACACATAATCCTGTGTAGAAAGAGTTTTATCTATGAATGTTAACAATTATCTCATCTTTTCAAATGTTCATTTCGCGTGTCTACTGGGCATTAAAGCGTAATTAACGTTATACAAAGTCACGCAATTAACACAATTATTAGCGATGATCTAAGAAGAGTATGTAACAACAATGAAAATAAGTAAAGTGAAATTTAAATCCTAGATCAGAATCTAAATCAAGTTCTAGAATCACACGAGCTTTAATTGACAACTTCTTGTCTAAAGTTCATTTTGCCATTGGCGGATTGATGTTAGAGAATCTACTTATTTTTGATGTATAAGCCATCTAAACATGATCTTCGTTAGTAGGTTAGTATTAAATTACCTTAATTTAATCATGAAAACACCTCCTTTACTAATCAGATTCTTAAGCCAAAATTGTTTTTTAAAGACATTTAATACAGACAATATAAATCCATAATTTTGAGAAAATTTCCTTATACTTTTGCTTATTTCAATTTTTACGAGAAGAAAATTTTATTATTAGAAAATGAAGAGAATGGGATTATAATTTCCATATTGCATATGAATGTCTGTACAATTTTTATAAATCTAATTAATTGTTTATTTATAATATTGTTTAGAATTTTAGTACAATTTTTTTAAACTTAGTATCATGCCGTAAATAAATATCTGCATCTATAAAAACCTCTGAAATCATTAAATTTCAAAATTACAAAAAAGAAAGACATTCTTGATCTTGTTCTTCATTATCCCATTCTTCAGATTAGTCTTCCAAATTAGTTACGAAAATAGAAACAAAATGAATATTATGTTCTTAATGCCTTAGTTTTGTTGAATTAACCGATTCAAATCTACTAAATGAGTTTTATCTGCATAATTATTATGAAACAAACACTTGTTGTCTTAATTATTAATGTTAATTAAGTAATTTGATTTCGAGACAATTTGTATAAATGTGTTCGTTCCAGAATGACATCTGACTTGTTTGAATTCATTTAAATGACTCATGAATTCATTGAAATTAAATATATTTTCACCAAAGTTTCGTTTTTCAATGCTTGATACACCATGCCAAGGTTATTTTGGCATATTTAGAACTCTAGGAAAACAACTCAAAAGTTATTTAACCTGTTATGATCTATATAGACAATTAAGCTACTGCCTCTTTCAATTTTCTTTTAAAAATTTTGAATTCTTCGACTAAAGTAAATATCCTAAATTTCTATCTAGATTCTTTTGTAGGTCTCCTGTTTGTTTGTTTGTTTGTCGCTCAACGGTCATTTTTTGCACACGAGGGCTAATTAGACCGGGACTTACGGCTTAAAGTGGATTCCGAACCACTACAAACATCCATGCCCAAGGTGGGATTCGAACCCACGAACTGTTGAACCGAAGGCAAGAGCGCTAACCATTCGGCTACCAGCTCGGCTTGTAGGTCTCATCTTAAAGCGTCGCCTCTCATTTTCTTAAAAGGCTATCAGTCTCTTAAACACAGCATGTTTTATATTTTCTAGCATGGACACACAAATCTAGTTTTTATGTTTGAGTCACATTATCCAAGAAAAACATTGAATTTTGCCTTTATAAAAGATGTGGAGGAAAGAATGCTTTAATCTACTGTATAATGTATTTGTGATATATGAACATTCTATGGAAGTCTGTCAATATGTGTGTGCATGCAGAAAACAAGAATGCAACATCCATTGTTCAATAGTAGCTGGGATGGAATTTGGGAATATCCACTATGATGGGTACGGCCCAGTTAAATATATATATTACACTAAAATAATTAAAATATCTAATGTTAAATATTAGAAACTGCTTGTGTGATTTTTTCTTAACACATTTACTTTACATTAACTTTTTAAAAAGAAATTTTTAAACAATGAGCCATATTCTTTTATTGCTAGGGAGGAGAAGCTATAGAATTTCTAAAGGACCCTCCCTAACAGATACACAAGCAGAACGATATATGGTGAACTCTATACATGTTTTAATGTGCAAGAGAACTTTTCATTGTTCTGCCATGGTTTGCCATGAAATATAAATTAATGATCATCAATAACGTTGCTATCTACAGTTGTCGGAAATGTTGCCAAATTCTTGACATACCATAGAAGGTATGTCAAGAAATACTAATGAGCTATAAGCACACCACCAAAATTTTATCTCTACAATTTTAAATCTTACTTATTTATAAAATTTGTGTTAAAATCAAAACATAGAAACTGTTTTTTAAAAATGAATAGAGAAAATGAAAATGAAAATAGAAATACCGGTTTATTAAATGAAAATTGATAATGAAGGTAAAATTAAGGTATATATATATGTGTGTGTGTGTATTACATTAAGCTGACACGGTTCTTGGTTTACGCCAAATATTCTAGTATACATTAATTCAATAATTATGATTTTTAAGGAAATTTAAAGTTTCTTACCCCTATAAAATAAATTTATAAGAGTAATAAAAAATAGACCATTTTCTAGGACAATTTTTAAATTTTGCTGCCTATTAGTTTATGTAAAGCTCATTTACGTAATGCTCTTCACTGATTTAACTAAAAAATATTAAAATTTTTACTTAAATTTTAAAAATGTAAATTATTTTCATAAAAATTTGATGAAAAAATCTTAATTGAATTAATAAGATTTCATTTTCAGAAAAACATTTCTTTACTACCATCTAAATTTCATAATTTGTACGCAATTTTAATATTATTTTAAATATTTTAATTTACAAAACATATTTAGCAATACTAAAAATGAATAATCAGCGTGAAATTTATAAATTAAAATTTAAAACAACTCACTGTTGTGAGTTGTTTACCATTTTAGCATTAGTTTTTGTAGAGCTAGAAAATATATTTATTTATTTAAAACACTCACATTAACACAAAATTTATATTTAGCTGCATTATAAAATCTTCAATTAACAAAGTTAAAAAATGACATAAAAATAGTTCAGATCTGAAAAATGAAAGGATTTTTTTTGTATTGATATTCCATACATCTTTTGGAAAAGCAATTTGTGACAACTTAGCGTAAGTTACGTGATGTTATATAAGAGTATTTTTAGAAGCTTTCCCCCTCTAACTCCGAAAAAAAAATCTGGGATTCCCCTCTGCTCATAAAATTTCGTTCTGCACTGAGATTTTGATACAATGTCATCTGCGAAGCCATTTTTTTCACGATGTCCCATTTTCAGGAGATGTCTCTTTTATAAAAAGACATGTTTATGAGTCTTCTAGAATTTCGTTGGAGTTCAATTTTTTCCAAGGCCACTTCAACACTGTTCATGGGAATTTTATGCTGCTTCAACAGTTATTCTCCCGCATTTAGCCCTCTGTTTTATTTAGTAAGTTGACGTAACCTGCTTTTTGGAGACGGATTATTTTAGTTGCATCAGCACCGACTTGTTCTACATAAATCTGGAGAAAATATTTTTTTTACCTACAATTGTGTTATTTATTAGTAGTTTGCTTTTCACATTGAACAAACAGCAAGAGTAGGTATTTTTCGTTAAAAGAAAATGAAATTTGATTGATGGCAACTTCATAAACCAGTGGAAAATGTGTTTACTGTTGTGATATTACGATTTGATACGTTGATAGCAATAAGTTTAATAATAAAAGTTTCTAAAATCTAGAATTTTTGTTTTAATCTTGATAGCTGTAAATGTAGTGAACTAGCAAGTAAAATATTAAAGACGAAAAAAAAATTTTTTTAATACGGAAAAAGTCTTCAAAATGGACATATAAGGTCTAGTAAGGTGGTTGAACACAGGAACATGAATGATTACGATAATAGGAATATTAGAATGATAGATATAAATCACTGGAGATCGGGTCGTCGTACATACAAGTATATATATATGTATATATATATATATATATATATATATATATATATATATATATATATATATATATATATATATATATATATATATATATATATATATATATATATATATACATATATATATGTATACATATATATATATATATATATTTAAAACACCCGAAGAAAATTTATATAATAATAAGTTTTTGTTTAGTTATTTTGAAATTGAAAGAAATCCAAATGAAAACGATTTATTGTTCGATTCTTTTTTAATGGTTAACATCGAATAAAGTTAAGAAAAGCAAATACATTTATCTAGGTGAGAATAAGGAAATAACTGACAAGAGAAGAAAACGCAAGTTTCATGTAACAGTTTCAAGGTAATTGAAAGTTCGATATACTGTTACTATCCTCAAGAATTTACATAAAGGGAATTCATTTGCATGATGAGCAGTAACGGAAATATTAGTTCCAGCTTCTTCGTGACATATATAATTTCTTTTTTTGGTAGTTTTAGTTACATAGTACATCAAGACCAGCTCTAGAATAATGTGGTTATATGCTCCAAATATCGAAAAAATATCATATTTCATTATAATAAAGATATTTTGAATGCGATAACATTATTATGGTTTCCAAAATTAGCTTCACAAATAAAATATTAATCAATAAAAATTATTGTGTGTGTCCGATATTATAAATTTATTCTTTTTTAAAATCTAGAGAAAATAAATTTTAGGTCAAAATTTCTACTAGCTATTAAAGAAATTAATTATATCCTACATTACTCTCTTAATGTGCAATAAATTTTAAAACTGACAACAATAAATAATTAAATTCTTCAATGACCGATATTATTCTGCATAGCAAGTTCACTCTAATGTGATTCTAAAATACTATTGGAATGTAATTCAAAATATGCTGTATTAAAAATTATGCAATATTATAAAAATGGTTAAAATATTATAATTTTGATTGGGCAAAAAAAGTATGCTTGAATATAATTCATAACTGTCAAAAAAAAGTCATGAGTAATATAAACTATTACTAGTCATGAGTAATATAAACTATATTTTTGCAAAAATATCTGTACTAACAGCTAGCTAAGTTATCTAGATGAATGCTAATAAACAATGAAATCTTGAGCAACACATATTTAAAATAAGCCATAGGTAGTATCTAAGTGAGCTAGAGATTTCAAATTCACAGATAATTAAAAGCGCTCAACCTTTTTCGATTAAATGATATTTTACTGAAAAGTACATTAAGAAGTGCTTGAATGCGTTATTAATATTTGTCTAACTACAAAAAGAAACACAGCATAGACCTTAGTCGCTATTTAATCGAACATACCTATTAGTCTACATACAAATCGAACTGATGATAAATTTCTGTCTTGGCAGGAGTAAATCAATGAAAGTATAGTTTGCAGTCACTGTAGTCCATGGTCCACAAGGTCACAAATGGACGAGAAGATAAAGCATTGAAGAAAGCAAACACATTTACTATTATGATGCTATCATTTATTCAATGTCTTTAATCAGTAGTTCAGCCGCTCAACTTGTCTAGTGGTCAGCGTACCTGACTGCGGAAAAGGGAGGTCCTGGGTTCGAATCCCGGTTTGGACATGAATGTACTTTCTTTCTCTATCTATCCTGTCTTTGTCCTTTCTTTGTATAAATGGGTTGTGAATGATTGCCTACCCTATAAACGGGTACCTATGGCATGTGTGTTCTGGGGATGTCGGACTCTACACCAAAATATTGTTCAACTGGAAAAATGGAGCAGCGCCTCCCATAATGCCAGCCTAGCTGGCACACGATAACAACAACAATCAGTAGTTCAATACTGTCAATATATTATCATTAGATGCTTCAGCAATGCTGGACTTAGATTATTTAGATTTATGATAATTGCCTTAAATTTTCAGCAAGAGCAACATTGACTGATTAGTATAAATCTCGAACAATCCCTAATCTAATTGGAAGAAAGTGATCCTGATCCGAAGGAGAATCTAGTTTTTTCTATTATTTAATAATCACCATATACGGGTGTGAAGTTCGATAGTTAGTGGCCTAATCCTTTATTTGTTACTAAGGGGGCTATAACTAAACCATCTGGTATCTGGCGAAAGCCCTTCTGAGATATAGTTGACATACAATTACTTTGATAACAATTTACAGCAAGTGCTACTGATTGCCAGTGCCATAAGCCCACACAACTGTCATGTATCAGCAAAAAGCAATCAGTCATACAGTGATCTACTCTCTCACTCATGTTTTCGCATACAAAATGTCTTTCGAGGATCCCAATATAGCACGTTTTGCGTATATGCAACTTCAACTGTCTTGAAATACTCCTGAACTAGTTAATCAATTGCTACATTTATAAATGAATCTATTGAAAATAAATATAATATTAATTCAATATATGTATTTCCTAATATTAGCTTGAAGTGAGCTTGAAGCTATTCTATGAATAGTTTTTATTTCAGTGAATAGTTATTATCAGCCAAAAGTTAATTTCAGTAGTTATATAAGCTCATTGCACTGTATTTTAAAGGATAGTAGTTAATAAATGTTTTCTTTTTTATGCTTTTAAATTATTTGTTCATTTTTACAAACTCTACTCATACTGAACTTTCCATCACGGCTTATTTAATTTTTAATATATATATATATATATATATATAGTAGCAAGTTTTAAACAAAGCACTTAAGATGGTAAGCTAAAATTGAAACTGGTCACATCTATTAATACTAAAAATTTTAGAAAATACTGAAAGAAAAACGTTACAAGATATTATATATATAAGTAAAAAAATTAATTTTATATATTTAAAATAAATGATACAAAAAAAAGATTTATTACTTTAAATAAAAATAAAACATTTTACTAAATAGGAATTTTAAATTTTCTTTTCAATACTTTTTTAAAAATTTTTTTCAGCAACATTTTTTAAGTTTATCGAAATTTCATGCAAAATGGTGTAATGACAGCATGCCGTATAACGCTACATAATGGCGAGATTTTAAAAATAAACTTTGAAATTGTTTCAATAAATATATTTAAAATGCATCACAGAGATATCACAAAATATTCAGGCATTAATTTCTACGGATGCATGCAAGTCAGTAAAGTGGGAGCGCATGTTTTATGGTATTCGTTGTTTGATAATGGTATTGTGTATGATTATGCCTACCTCAAACATGCAATTTAAATTTCAACCACTGTCCATAACAAAAACTTAAGATTGTTCATTAAATATAAGAGCTGCAGAAGCTTATAACACTTTGGTGCCTACGCTCGAAAATTAAGCACGGTAAATGATCCAATAGAAACGCTGCCATTTAACGATAACTATGCAAGCGGAAAGAAATACAAATGTTTTTTCTTCCGTAATAAAAGAAAGGGGACAAAAGGTGCCGCTCATCAGCAAGTCAAAAACCGCCTAAATGGACACGAATTACGACGATACGCAAAACATAAGAATTCATTCATTTTAATCAAAAACACTGGTTGTCGTGGACCGCGAGCAAAAAAGCAATACTCTGCTTAAGCAAAGGAATAATTCCTATCCATAACCAAATAACTGTCGACAGTCACGAATTTTACGGCCTTTAGATATAAACCCATTCATATGATTATTAACCTGAGCACGGCATTGGACACAAGTGTGGAAATACCACGTGCACGTGGCCACCCCTCGGGCATGCATACACATTCCAGCGCGCGTATACACACACGCTCGGGAGTAATCTTCCCAGTTTTATGAATGGACTGGACGAAGCCGGTTACTTTTTTTTTGTTTTTCATTATTATTACTTTTATCCCTTTTACAGTATGCAATGAAGAAAAATATTATGAAAACGAAGGTTATAAGATAGATAAAAAAAAGTTTTATATGCCTTAGCAGATAAGAAAAAAAAAAAAGACCGCGTTTCACAATACGACGTTGACACTTTCTGAGCACCTGTGAATGGATAGAACCAGTCTTGGATGAAATAGAAAGACATTTAGTGTTTTTTTTTATTGTTTCTTTAAGGCTCTGTTAGCAAAAGGCGGTCTCCGAAGTGCATGAAGATTGCTTTGGAACGGAAATTCCTTTTCTCCTTCTTTCGGAGTGGACACAAATGCAAATTCTACCTTAAATATTTGCTTTTCTCTTCTGTGGAATTTATGGACGAATTCTGGACCATTACCATGTGCAAAGTTTGATTTAAAAAAACTCTTAAAAATCATTATGCACAAATTAATTCAGCAGACCGCAGTTTATGGCTCTACAATAATAAGGCCTTCAGTAGTTAAGATTTATCATTGTGTAAATATTAATTATTAAAGGGTTACTCATTGAAGAGATATACACTCTTCATCTCATACAGATCTATCAAATTAATTTTTGAATAGTGACTTTTAAGAGTACACACATGTGACATACTTGCATTTGTTTCACTGAAATCCAAATGTAGTGACCAAGTTAAAAATTAGAAAATATTTTACAACAATAAGGGAAATAAAGTTGTTTAACAGACAAAAATAAATAATTTGCTCTGAATTCCAATAAATTAATATTTTTCAAACACATGACTTAGTACCTGATTGATTTGCAGTACAAATGAAAGAGGAAACGTGAGCTTGGAGGAGAAAATTGTCGCTTTTGTATTTGGAATGTTAAGAGTTCGAAACCAAACCGAAATGAAGATTACAATGTTGAGAAAGATTATGAGGATTAGAGAAATTAATACACAGGGTACTTACTTTACAAATTAATACAGTATTTATAAAGGATATCCATCCTTTGGTGTGTCATAGTTTGAAAAAGAGGGTGCTAATTCAGATGTTAATTTTGTCATTTAATAACTGTTTAAAATTACTCTGTTGTTGTCTTTATTTAGTGGCTGGAATATATAACTTACCCTACACTAAAAATAGCTAAATTAATATACAGTAAAACATTGTTCATATATGTTATTGTGTAAATAACGCTTGGCATTTTGCATTGATCAGCAAATACCGTGAAATTTATCGCGTTGATTAAAAATATGGAAAAACTATTTAAAATCTTTGGTTGTGATAAATTTGCTAACAAAGAGCTTAATGTTAAAAAATAGTCAATTTAATTTGCTTACTCCATCAGTTTATTATTTAAAGTTGCTTCTTTAATTGTGATGTAAAAATACAAACAAACTTAAAGCCTACACGTTTGAGTTATGCGTTACGAAGTTGAGTTTGGTTTGTTACGTTTATTAATTTCACATGAGAATTTATTTGCTCTAAAATTAAAGTGGATGGGTAAATAGAATCATATTACGCTAATAATCATATGCATTAGTGCAATTCTGTTTCCTAGTTTCAAAATAAAATTCCCTTTTTAGAGGAATTATCTTTGAGACATTTTAGTATGGATTCAGATTATCTGCATTTCACTAGCTTCTCTGACATTAGAGACTTGAAACTTAATCGCTTCGGTTTACCATTGAAACAGCTTAAATTTTCTTCTCTTATTATTTCCTGTTTCCTTCAGTTTTGTACTTTTTCTAAACTAAGAAATTCAGTTTAATAAGTTTAAAAACAACACAAATAATGTGTTGAATAAGAAAAATTCCCTCATAAATTTAAAAGTTAAAATAATATGGCTAGGCAATATTCATATATTCAACATTTATAATGTTGTGTTCAAATTATCTATATAGAGGAGATACATCGCTCAGTCTTTAAGTTATGCTGCCATTCTGGTTTTAGAGATGTTTATCAATACTCAAAAACTATCTTAAATCATAGAATAAATTTTCGTATTCAAAACTTTATTATGCAAAGATATCCCAAATTATTCTATATTACGAGACCACTTGTATTTGTCAATAACTGTTAAATCTGGTTAGAAAAATTATCTTCCAAAATTAGTGAGCATCCACTGATAACACTTAAAAAACCTGTTCAATAGTCTGATAGACGAATGAATAGTCTGGTAGACGAAAGAACAAGTGAAATTTAATTCAAATTATATAATATATTCGATAATAATGTAATTCATAACTGAAGAAAATTTACGTTAGTAGTTTTGTAAGATATTTGGTATGATATAGGCAATTTAGTTTGGCAATTTAAGATAATCTAGGAAAATATGTTAATCGAATCAGTATTGTGGTATTTTCAACTTAACTATTCATTTAAATTTTAATTGGATACATATGAAAGAGCATTCCTTTTAATCTCAACGTTAATACATTTAAATGATGAATTAGGAGAAATCTTATTTGAAATAAACTGTAAGATAAACATATAAAGAAAAGGTAATGTATTTTATTTTCTTATTTGCACTAGATAAATTTTACAAAAAGATAATGAAATTTATAATTACAAAAAAATAAATTTCATGAAACCATCATTTGTATATTTTGAATATTCAAAAAATTTTAATTTTTTTAATATTGTTAATTATTTACATAATATGGACAAAATTTTTCATTGGTTATAATTATTTATAAATGTTTATAAGTTATATAAACATTAAGAAATAATTGAAAACCACTGAGAGAAGTTTGTAAAATGTATACAGTTTTTCATTTAAAAAGGATTCGTCCTTTTTTAATCAAAAAAAAAAAATTTTTTTAATAAGAAATTGCTTTAAAATATTATAAATTATGAAATTCCATGCAAAAATTTTAAAACTTAAATTTTATTTAACAACGCAGCATTTGATTTATTATGACAGATCCTTTAGAAATATTTTCGTAAGAGTAATTATAAAGAAAAATTATAACTTTTATATATAAGCGTCTGAAATCATCTAATTCTCCGAGAAACCTTCAAGATTTGAAAAAGAAGCAGTAATAAAAAGAATATTCGTCATAGAACTTTGTTTCGTAAATAAATTATAATAAAATCAATACATAATATGCTTAAGAAGTTATTTTTGATGCAACATTTCTCATGAAAAATGAAAAAATAATTTATCTCAAAAGAGAGAGAGAGAGAGAGAGAAAGGAACAAACCATATTTTGCGAATATGGTAACGGCAAGTGCGTTCTTTGACGAGAAAGTTAAAGCAATCCTGGATTTCAAAAAGTATTATTTGTGATCAATATCAACCCGAGACATTCTTTAGATTCAAATTATTGAGTCTACGTCCCGAAATATTTTACCACTTGAAGACTCCAATATATAATATATATATAATATATATATATATATATATATATATATATATATATATATATATATATATATATATATATATATATATATATATATATATATATATATATATATATATTTCTGCTTTATTATAAAATATGGAACTTGAATCATCTTTCATTTCTCAGCATAAGTATACCTTTTGGAAAATCCAATTATTTTAATGACGGATGATTATTTTTTCTCAAATTTGAGCTAGTGAAGAAACCTGAACGTTACATAACGATTACGTACTTATATAATGAACTGTGTGTTAATAATTAAATTGGATTTTTAGTTCTTCATGTATCCTTCATCGGATTATTTAAAAATTATGAAATCATGAAATTTATCAGAATTTATGAAAAAATATTTTGAAAAGTTTTAAGATTAAAGAATGATGGGAATATGAATACAACAATTTTGAATAAATAATTAAGCTTGTGTGAAAAAAAGAGAATAACGCACCTTTCTCAAAGTTATATTCAAGTAATGTGATGAAAAAAATTGCATAATCCCATCTATTATTCATGCAATGTGATAAATAGCAATTAATAGTGATAACATTGTAATACAAAGCATAATTTTTTCATCACTTAATAAAGAATTAGTGTTTTACTTGAAAGCACACATTATACAAGAATTCACTGTATATTATTAAAGATATTTTCATATTCATGCAAAATGAAAAAGAGAGGTATCAGTATGGAAAATTAACAACAAAATGTCTAGCAACGCTCGAAATCCATCTTCTTTTTTCTACGTTAGTCAAACCAAAAAGTATGATAAAGTCTCTTTTCTTCGGTATTATCAATAATTTTTATCAATACCTGAAGCAAATTTTCAATGAAATTTTATTTTAGAAATGAAAAATTAAATGAAAAATACTGCTTATAAATCATTTTACGGAAGTAAAGAAGGAAAATTTTATTTTGGTCACTAAGATTTTTTCGTTCTATTTAATAAATAGCCTGTTTGACATTATTGGAGAGTACAATAATGAATGATCAAGAAGTTAACTGGAACCATGACCAAACCAGAGTTTCAAAAACAACCCAACATTTAAGAAGGAAAAAAAAATTTTTAAGAGCGAGAGTTTGAATGTAACGTATGTCAAATTCTGCACACCTTTCAGCTTGCAATTACAGTCGCTTTTCTTGCGAGTGGATCTTTGCCCTCCCCCTCCCTCCACCACTGCCCGATTAACCCTTTCCCTTAAAAGAAAAAGGAGTGAATAATGTCAGGGAACAAAATCATAAATTTTATTTCTCTTCTCGGCAACTTCCGGCCCCGAGGCGCTTCACGCGGTTGACGTAGTGCCGATTCCCGTCCACCCTTCCTCTCCACCGACCGAATGGAAAAATAACTCCAAAAAACCCCTTAAAAAACACCCTCACTCTTTCCAAATATTTTCCGGGGAGCATTTTCGGACGTGATCTTTAGAATGAGCAACCTATTTCCATCTTGGAACAAACCTTGCGCGGGTGGTGGACGTCCAACTTCACAGATGGCAGCCGCAGACACCTGTTGATGCGACGCGTGCCTTTACGAACGCTGGACAACGCCTTGGCTTTTTACTGTTTTATTTTATTTTAGGCCTAGAGGGTTCGCAGACCGTCCTACGAATTTGGGGCGGAGACCGCACTAACCTTTGACACGAGAGTCAGAAGATTTGTTCGTTGTACCTCGGGGGGAAAGAACTTTTTTTCCGAGATTTACTTTTCAAGAAAAACACGTGTCTTAAGTGTGCACACGGATCACGTATTACTAGTTTCTTCTGTTTTTATGTTCCTGGCAACCCCTTTTTAATAGTTCACTCTCCCCCACCGCCTTCTTAATGTCACTCATACGATCAAAGCTAAGATACGGGAGCGATTTAGTCGGCCTGTGGAACGTGCTTTTTGAATTTTATGCTCAAGTACCAATTACTTTCTTTCAAGTTCTTTTTTCTTTCTTAACAGTAAATTGTTCGATAAGAGAAAATACATTTCCTCGAATAAATGTTCCCTCTAAAAATGTTTTGCACAAAACATTCTTTTTAGTCATTTTTACATCAGTATGTGCTAATTTCGATTTGAAATTAAGAAGTAGTTTGGAAGTATCACTGAAACTTAACTGCTAAAAACTTTTTTTTTTTAAATTACTGCTTGTGAATTTTTTAATGATTGAAAAAAAAATGCAGTTGAGCATTTTCATGAAAAATGCATCTAAAAGTGCACTATATTTTTCTTTATTTAAAAGAAAAATAAAATATATTTTGCACATCTAATAAAACTTTTCTTTGAGATTTTAAGAAAGTTTCTCTCTTTGATAATGTTGCTTTTATAAATAAATGTATACATTTCCTTTATTTAAAATAAACGTACAATATAAATATCTGTTATAATCAAACAATATTTGTTTTCTCCAAATAGTCCATTCACACACTGAACTTACTTACAATTCGCTCAATCACAGCAGTTGGCTCAATCACAGTACTTATAGGTCTAATTAAGCTAAATATTAATTCAAAATGAAAAATAAGATACAAATTTAATTGAAATTTTAAATGTGTTTTTCCAAAGTCACTTTGAATTAAAAGTATGCCAACATTAATGAGAACACAATAATATATGACAGCGATCTATATTTGCAATATCTATACTTATTATTTCTAATATATTTTTATATCTAATTATATCTAACTATATCTAATTTATTTTCGTTGTGGTATTAGTGGTACTAAAAAAATCAGACTTTAATCCAGTGATTATTTTACCTTTGTATATATACATTCCTTTTTCATACAGTTATTAGTAGAACATTTTTCTGTCTACTCAATGTTCTAGAATAATTCATTTCAGCCCAAACTAAAGTTGGTATTTAAACTATTATTTTGGTACAATATTTAGTCAAAAATAAGTACTTTAGCCCCAAATTAATTTGATGAGCAAAACGAATTATTCTTTTTCCAAAATATATTCATCTATTTATACAATATGATAGAAAAATAGTTCTAACATCGTTTCCAATTCCATCTGAATTTTGATTTGGCAATGATAATAAGTAGTAAGAACTGAACTAATTTCATTGCTGTCATTCATAATTAGAAACCTAGTAACAAAGAGGTAATTCTTGTGTTTGTGAATTTTCCATAAATATATTTAAGAAATTACAACGTCTATAGGCTATATAGAATACAAATTTTTGGATTTGAATTTTTCCAAGTGATTAAATGCACAAATTTGCAAATAAAAAATGTATAGGCTAAAAATAAATTGATAAGAATTCTAATGTCTTTTATCCATCATTTGAATTTTGGATAATTCTTTTCAGTTCAAACGGATAATTTATTTTTGCCATCCTTTTCAAATCGTAATTTAGTGATAGTTGGTTGAAGATAAAAATTTTTATTTATTAATTGCTGGTAGTTTAGACTGCTTTTTATAAAATACTATGCTTAAACTTCCCTTCATCTTTTAAATACACACACATTTTTATAATTATATTCAGGTACTTTATTTAAGTTTTAATAGATATTGACAATTCAATGTCAGTTTTAAGAACGTTTCGTTGCATTCTTTAAAATGTTAATGTTTTGTGACAATTTTCAATAAAAGACATTACGCTTTTTTTCTTTTTATCACTTATAAGTTCTTTTTTCTAAGTTATATTTTTAAGTTCATTTTTTTAATTCAATAAATAATATTATTTTTCATGGCTTTATATTGTAAGATTTGAATCTTTTAGATTATTTGAATGAAATATGAAGTTTTTATATCTTGGAAGTCGTATTTAAATTCATATTCCTAACATTTTTCTCCTTAAATGTATACTCAATTAAAAGTATAAAGAATCAGTTTCCTATCTACTAAATGGTAAAACTCTTAAAGCCACTAAAACAAGATAAAAGACTACTTGTTGATAAAGAATTCTTCTTAAATATCAAATAAATAATTAGTAAAATAAGCTTTCATGTACTTCCTCAACTTACAAATAAACTTCTATTTTCCAATGTTTGCTTATACGATTTTAAAATACAAATAGTCTTTAAGATTAATTCTAGTCCCCTTTAAATTTAGTTTTAAAAAATTAAGAAAAAACTTAAACTAAATGCCTGTTAGATGCTAGATTTTTCATTTCTCCTGAAACAAATATTGAGAGAGAACATTTCTTTTAAAAAGATTAAAATAAAAGTTTTATTAAGATTAGATTCTATAAGCATTTAAAGGAGAAGAAAATTGGGAATCAAAGAAACACAATAAGAAAGGTAGAAAAATAATAATCTTGAAAGAAATACAAGAAATAAGAAAAATAAAAAATATTAATGAAATATATAGTACAAGATCTTCAACAGAATTTAAAAGTAGGCTTTCCAAGAATCTTTTCGAAATTTTGTTAAAACGAATTAAAATCCTAAGGTATTATATTTTCCTATCTGAAATTTTCTTTAAGTAACATTTGTTTTCCCAAAAGTTCTCTATCTTAGAAAAAATATTAGTGCATTTTTATTTAGTATTCTGTGAGTGTTTTAAGAATAATCAAAATTTTACTATAACCTTTTCACAAGTATATATATATATATATATATATATATATATATATATATATATATATATATATATATATATATACGTAAATACTTAGAATGTGGTGGTTATTAAATATTATTGCAAACAGATCTCCAAAAAATTATAACAAATTTATATTAAAAACACTTAAAGTTAATATATGTTGATAGAACAACACAAAAAATTACAAAAAGGTTTTTTTTTAATTTAAAACTTTATCATAGTTAATTGATAATCAAAATATTTTTTTCTGATATAATTCTGTTATAAAACCTTCCTTATTTTTATTGATTATTTTATTAAACAAAAATTAATATTCTTCATTATTCATAATAATTTTCAATACATATCACAATGAATATTTATAATTTTTAAAGAGATACGAAAAATTTTTAAGTTTATAACTTCATTCTCAGAACTTTGAACATGCCGTATCAATCTCTATTTACAAATACAATAATCTATTTCATGTGCAAGGGTGATTACAAAACTATTGTTAAGCATAGTTAAAGCCTTCATTTATAATTTGGATAGCATTTATGATGTAAATTTTGTTTATCTACTAACAAATTTAAAAGTGAATTTACACCTTTATCCCTAGTAGGACAGAAATTAAAAGATTTATTTATTAAATATTAGCATTTTGTTTTTACTGATTTCTTATATAGAAAAAATATTTCGTTTAAAGGAAAAACAAAAGATACAGATTCCTAAATTTCAAGATATAGTTGGGCAATGATAGACTGTATTTTTTGCAAATTATAAATGAAAGTCTGGCAATCTGGATACTAACACAGCATCTTTTATTTCCTTTTTTGGTTAATATCATTAAATTTCAAAATCCAAAATTTTCCGTCAAAATAAATTTTTTTGATTATTTATTTGAGGAAAGTTAATTCAAATAAATATGATAATATTTATTTAAAAAAAGTTTATGTTTATTTAAATTAAGGACTGTTAGATAAAATCAATTTAAGTGAATATCTATTATTATATGTAAGAATACTTTATTTGAATGGTAAGTGATTGCTTATGAAGAAATATTAATGAGAACCATTATAATATGATTTATTATAAATAATTTATGACTTAATATTATAATTGAAAAAATATTATTTGTTATAAACACAAAATCTACAGTTGTTACAATCTTGGAAATATATTCCGTTGCAAAAAAAGGAAATAAATAACTCAATTTAATTATCTGATTGGCTTGAATTATGTTTACACAATCAGGGATTAAAATGAGTCATTTTAAAGTAAATGGAATAAAATTAATAGAAGATCAAATTTCAAAATCAATTAAAGTATTTTCTGAGATGTTTTGAAGGTTTCCATGAGGTATATTTTTCTAGAGCACATTAATTATCTTCAATACTTCTTGAAATAAAAGGTAAATTGGGAACATGTGTTGCGCGAGTTAAAAATGTAATGCGGATTATCAGCCTATCACATATATAGTCATTTAGATTCCCAACGAATCGCTTCTTTTTCTACCCCAGGCAAGATAATTCCTTTTAAAGAGTGTGTAAGCCTTTTACTAATCTTTCTCTAGAAAACGTCACAATCTTAAATCCCACGCCATTGTACACTGACATACAGACATTTCACAACTTCACCTTCATTTAGGGGCGCCGGTTAAAATTATATGAATGAAAACGAACGTTGTAAAGAGAATGAGGTGTGTGTGTTGACAACAAGTTTATGAATGAAATCAGGTATACTCTCTCCTTTTTCACTTTTTGTTGTGAATGAAAGCTGACAAGTCGGCCTTGCGTAGGTACATTATATGGGTCACTAGAAAAAAAGAACATTTTCTATAATTACTTATTACGAAAACTATCCCAAAGTAGATTAAGAGAACAAAAAGTAATAATTTCTCAACTAGTGGCGCCAGATTAAACATATGACGGCTTTTCCGCATTGAACTGTTAATATGGATTTATTTTGTTAATTAATTTTATAACCTTTGATTGCCTTCTATATGTTTATGCATTATATCCTCATTTGATCAAGGGAAAAATAATAGTAACCATTAAGAGATTACAATAAATATACCAAGAGATAGAATTATATTTGGAAGGCAAAATAGTTATTTATAGTAATTACAATTAATATTATTTATTTCATTTAGTTAAAATTTATAAACAAAATTTGTTCAGCATTCTGTTTATTCAAATATTTATCTTATTTATTAGTATAAAATAATTTTTAGGATTTGAGCACAATTTCTGTGATTGTGTTACAATATTTTAAAAATTGATTAAAAGTGCTTGTGGTTTAACAAGATTTAAATAGAACAACCATCTGTGCAATTCTTTCAGTTTAAAAATAGAGAGTAATTCGAAAAACGCACATACACACGCGCGGGCACGATAAAATATCACAAAATAAACTAATTAAATCGATATTCACAAAATCGAATGTTTAGAATAGGAACACCAAACTTAAAGTTGATTATTTTCACAAAGAAAAAGTATTTCTATGAAAAAGACTTCA
Source organism: Latrodectus hesperus (assembly GCA_037975125.1). NCBI lineage: Eukaryota > Metazoa > Arthropoda > Arachnida > Araneae > Theridiidae > Latrodectus > Latrodectus hesperus. The sequence continues at coordinate 71,802,853 of CM075860.1, read as the reverse complement.
TAAAAGATTTTTCCTAAAATTTTAATAAAATATCAATAAAATTTTTGTATAATATATATTCATAAAGCTTTCATAGTCATAGCACATTATATGAAAATTTCATTAAATAAATTTGAACTCAGTGTGCATTTCTAAGCTCGAATATTTGGGCACAAGAATATTCCAAGCTTAAAGTTCCTTGTTCTTACTGAGAAATAGAAGCTAAATAAAAAATATATATGTTAAACACATTTATTCACTATTATAATTTGATGCGATATAACTGAACGAAATCGTAAGGAGTAATTGACAGTTTTAAATGCATTTGCAGTATATAGTCATTATTGAACTTACGCATAACTTTTATGACTGAAATTTTACGAAGTCAAATATTAAATTCAAATAGATACAATTTCTTAATTACACACAAAATAAAAATATTATTTACATATTTTAATACATTAATATTAATCCTTTAATTTAATGAGACTATTTTGTTAGTATATATATATATATATATATATATATATATATATAGTGTGTGTGTGTGTGTATTATTTCTGACTTACAAAAGTTTAAAACAATTTTGAAATTTTATTACAAATTTATGGTTGGAAAACAATTAAATGTGATACCTTAATTAAAAAAACAATATAAGAAATAATTGAATTTTTTATATAGATGGCGATATTAAACACACACAATACTGTTGATTTATTTTAAAATTCTATAGTAAAAGAGTTACTCATTTTTTTACCTTTAATTGCAGTTCTAATGATAAATAATCACATTGTAAACCAAACATTTTATGATATTCACATGAGAATTGCACGTAGTTGTAAAAACCTAAAAATAATCAAATAAATCCCATTACTTTATAACTAATTTCCCAATAGATATTATTCTTTCAGTTTAGACATAAAAGAAATTTTTCTTAAAATTATTTATTTTGTATTTATTATTCATAAAATTACTTAGTATTTTCAAATTTGAAATTCAAATAAAATTTGAATTTTTTAAAAACATAAAATTAGTTTTATAAAAAATACTATTAAATACACATGAAATAAAGTACAGGTTACAAAATGGATGAAAATATGCAAAACCCATTGTGTTGTATACAGTACAAATATGCAATAATGAAAATGGGAAACATTTTGTAAAGAAAATTTAAAAATGAGTAGTTATGAATATATTAATAAAATATAAATAAAAAGTCATTTACAAATCCATGCTTATTATTTGCAATGATAAAAAAATATCAACTTTTTCAAAGCACATTAGTAAAATTACATTTTAAATGAATAACTTTTATTTTGTATTTTGATTTCTCTGACAGTAATATTAATAATGAAGTGAATTTAAATAAGTTTTACTTCCATTTATAATTTATTATTCTATATTTATCAACTTATAAGCTGGTTAATCTGTTTATTTATAAACATGGAAATACGCACTTTTATCTCCACTGTATAGTTGTAAGAGATCAAAAGTACGTTTATAGTAGAGCAAAATTGAACTGCTTATAACAGTTTAATTTCTTTATGCGTAGTGGCAAACCATAAAGGAATCATGCATTGAGAATGACACAATCATACTTACATTTCATTATCTGACTGAGAAAAAAATCTTAACTGCACTGCTAAAGCTGTTGAAAATTAAAATAAATTATTAAGAAATGTTTTTATTTGCAAAATAAAGCTTTTAAAGGGAAACAATGTCAAATTAAATCACAAAGCATATCATAACAAAAGACAAATATCATCATAACAGATTGGTTAAAGTTGTATACTCCTGGATTAAAAACTAAACTTCCACAATTTAGTTTTTAAAAATATACTTGGTTGATGATATATATATATAATACATAAATCTAGTACTTTCCGTTCTGAAGATTGCAGTCTTACTTCTCAGACATGATGAGTTTATGATAATCATCAACACATTTTAGTATTCTACATTTAAATGTATTTTTGTTCATCTCAATTGATAGTGATTTAAATACAATATATGACAGATGATATCCGGATGAAAGATATACATTATTAAGAGATTATGGGAAAGTATTTTTTAACAAATTCAGCTAAGCGGTATATTCTATATACAAAATTAGGAGTATGTATATATGGTTAAATGCATTCAAATTTAAATATACTCTAGATAAAGAAATTTAAAAATAGAATACATAATTTAAAATTGTATTAGAGTAACATAATAATCCATATATGACAAATAATATAATACAAGCTGATTGTTCTTATTATATACCTGCCTTTAAGAAATTTTTGGGATAAAATATTGATTATAAGAACATATTAGGTATATTTTTTCCTTTAAATGTTCATGAAAACGTATTTCAAATTGGTTTAAAAATGGAACTATTAGAATTTATATTTTTAAACAAGTTTTAGATTTAAATAAAGTTGTTTTGTATTGCCTGCAAATAATAAGATAAATTAAAGTTTATAAATTGATTTATTAGATGTAATAACCCACATGAATTATGCAGTGAAATAAGAAAACATGAAATTAATATTTGAATTAATATTTTTCTAATTACATTTTTTATAACTATGAAACAATTCTTAATTTACTTTCATATTTGAGCATTATTAATGGTCGGCAATCTACAACCGGTTATAATAAATTCGACACTTAAAAAACTTAGATATTTAAAAAAAAGACTATCTTTGAAATTTTAAATGTTGAGAGTATAACGCTTAAGATCATTATTCAAAAAACTTTATTGCAAATTTGGCAGCAGTATTAATCACCACTGGTTATTATAGCGATCATTTTAGTTAATAGCATTGGTATTTCCAAAAATCAAATCATTATTCATGCTTTAACTAATTTATCCTAATTGTATTAATACATTATTTATCTAATTCATATCTTCAGGCTCTTAAGAAATATAGATAATGATGAAGGAAATGATGGGGGAGAAGATGAGTACATAAGTGAGAACTATATATTTTATCTGATATACTTTTGCAGATGTGGAATGGAAAAATTGTTGGCATAATATCAATTTCTTCTTGGATTCTTGGAAACAAAAGAAGCTTCCACTCTAAAATTATTGCTTGGATAACATGTTTTTGATATTGATTATAATAAAATAAGAAAGTCTTAAATCTTCTGACATAAATTAAATATAAATTCATAGTAAAATAGTTTAATTAACTTAAAATAATTAAATTTTTTTAACATTATAGGTACCACAGCTTAGAAAAGTTTGCATATGTTATCATCCGAGTTACAACAGAATCACATTCATGGAAAAAATTTTTCTTCTCAAGCACGTTCGAACTATCTAATCGAATCGAATAATTTATCACAACGAAGTAGCATCATTATTTATAGCAATCGTCGCCAATATTCAGGATTGTTTACGCTGGCTACCATTGGCACAGTAAATGATACTCTTTCTCACGAAGACGCATCAATTGATAACAAATTGCTGCAAGAGGTATCATTTGAGAAACTATGCGTTATATGACATCGATCAAAATGTCTACATAGACACGATATCAGTAACAGATTGCACGTAAACTGTTATGATCCCTTAAAATAATTTTTTTTTGGTTTTTAGGTACATTTCTTTCTTTTTGTATGGGAGACGACACCCCAGTAATTAAAGGCGTGGAACATAAGATCATATGATTAAGTAGCCTATTCGAGACCTAATCTGGGGTGCTCCACCCTAGCTCCATCTAGCTTATAAGAAATAAATATAAATAAAAAATGCATCAAAAACCATTGACGTTTTTATTTGGCGATCAAAAGAGATCAGAGCTTCGCCAAGCGTCACAATCGCCAGTAAAAATTAAAAAAAAAAAAAAACACCATGAAAGACAAGGCAATTAACTTTTCAATGTTTCTTTTTTTACCCTTTCACCCCACTGTTGCTGCTTTTGCAATTGGGCGTTGTGAAATCTTCATTAGAAGGTATGTTGAAAAAAGTGCCGTTTAGCCCCTTTGCAGTTAATAAATTAATGAAGATGTTTATAAATTTTTTAAAGAGAGCAATGATGCACATTTTTAATTAAGTAGAATGCATCAAAGAAACGGGAATATATAAGAACAACGAAGTTAGTCCCATTTATCAACGTCATTTTACGTACATTTTAATCGTTTTTTTTTTTAAGTATTGCCCTGATTTTAACTGATGAGGTTTGACCCTGATAACCCTTTTTTCTTATTTTTATGTTCATTAATATATGAACTTTTTTCCCTACAATAACTGTTACAGTTACAGAATATTAAATTATAGGAATATAGTATTTAAAAATTTTTCAACTCAAAAATTTTAGTTTACTAGAATTATGATATACCTTAATTGATAAATTTTAAAAGAGATAAATTCTAATAATGAGAAAAAATTAGATAAAGAAATAGAAGATAAAAACAACCCATTTGAAAAATAGATATTTTCTTGACAAAAGATAAAAAGAATTGATATGTTTATAGGTACCAATCTGGATTTGGAACTTGAAATTTTACAAAAATTAATTTCTCTATTTAACTAAATTTATGTCTTGATAAAAATTGATATCGTAATCCAGAATAACTAATCAATATTGTTCCTAAGTTTATGCTCCTTATATATATAAAGATCAATAAAAAATAGATAAAGATATTTTTCACTATCAAAAAAATATTCGCCAAATGGGAATTTCATTTATATTTACTAAATAAAGTCTGAACAAATAAATGTATTGAATTAAAAATTTTTTTATGATTTATTAAAATGTTTGTGATTAAATTTTTTAAGGTTAAAGGATTTTTAATCATAAATTAGTAAATTTACGTAATATGTATATTTATACCATATCATATAAGCTAATAATTTTATTTTCTAAAACGTAACCCTCTGCTATACTAATTTTTTTTAAATGACAAGCATATTTATGATCACTCTAAGAAACATAAAATATGAATTCAACAACATCTAAAAACAGTTATTGTGAATTCTAAATTATCTAGTCTTTCTACAAATACATAGCTGATCACTATTTTTGAATGTTTAATGAGGAATAACAAGAAAAAGGTTATATTTTATTTCTACTAAAAATTAATTTTAAAGAAATATAAAAAGGCAAATACGAAATGTTGTTTTTAAAATCATATGAATTTTTATATTATATTGATAAAAATAAAATTCATGTTCAAACATAAAGATTGTTTAAGTTTATTTTTTTTGACTGAAATGAATAAATTCAAATGTAAAATAATGCTAAATATAACTGAATTTTTATAATATCCAAGTTATTTTGATTGGTTAATAGAAGATTAATGCGGAAACAAAATTTATATAAAACAAAAATGGTTTCAACTATTTTGTTCCGATATCTGGGAAAACATTTAAACATGCTTCACATCCGCAAGTTTTATATCACAGGAATTTCATTAAAGCGATATTATTTGTAAGAAACTAGTTTGTAATATAATGATTAAACAATGAATTAAATTGAGTGACTAATTTAAAATTACTCGGAATGATTATCTGTGAGGCATTGATTAAACACAGATTATTTTATTTTAAGCGAAAGTGTTTCAATTAAATGCTTGAATTAAAATATTTACTAATCTATATATTAGAAACCAATTAATTTACATTTCAAATACCTTCAATATTATTTAAGTTATATTTTAAGTAGTATTATCTTAGGTGTGTATTTTTCAGATTTCAATATAGAAATATTTTTAAAATTTATCTTAATAAGATTAGTTCTATTAACAACGACTATAAAAGAAAACGTCATTGAAATAAATTTTAACAGTTTTTAACAAATACTTGTTAAAGTATTGTTGATATTTTTAAAGTTACACTTGTTAAAATTGTTGAAGTCATGGAAATTCTTTAATCTAATGAGCCGTTATTAAACTGACATTTCATTTCAAAGTCATCCTAAGCGCTATTTCTAAATGAAATTTGTAAAATACAAAATACATCAGACAAATTTTGTAATTTAATTAGTAGAAAATTTAATATAAATGTATAAATTTATGTATTTATTTCTTCTTTCATTAATATTCATTCTTCTTTATTTGGTTATTATATATTATATGAAAAACGTCTAAAGCATTTTACAATTCAAATTCAACAAAATTTGAAAACCATTTCATTTCCCCAAAGCGAATTTGAGTGATCTATTCTGCAATAAGATCATTACAATTCTTTCACGATGATAACATTTTTACATACATCATCAAATAATTACTAATTATAAATAATAATGCCATTTATAAATTAAGAATTTAATTTTTCAGCTAAATCACACAAATCAAAGTTTTTATAAAAAAGTAGTTTCTCACCATATAAAAAGGTAGTGTCATTTCCCATTATCTATTTGAAAAAAAATCATAATTTTAATCCTCCTTAACTTCCTCTCCTGTATGTTCGTTTCTCTGCAAGTTCCACCGAGGATCGTAGACATTTCAATATAAATAACTTGCTTCTTAAATTCTGTAAAGCAATGGAAATGTTAATAAAGCTTTAATGACTGAATGCATATATATATATATATATATATATATATATATATATATATATATATATATATATATATATATATATATATAATACTAAGTAGGAAAACACAATATGTTTATTTCTTAATTATAATTTTTAATTAGCTTTAAAAATGGAGAAATCCACGAATGTGACAAATATGTGAAAATCACTTATTCATGTTCAATTGTTATTAAGGATATATATGCATTTATTTAATTAAAAATAAATATGTCTCTAGAAAACAATATTCTGATTTGATTAACATGGGATTTAGATTTGCTGTATTCCTAATTTCAATTTTCATGATGAGATTAAACACAAAGAAGAACAAATTTTACATATAGATTAAGAAAAACAAGCGTGAATTTTTGTTGAGACATTTAATGCTTTAAAAAAATTGCTGAAATAAAATATTGTAATTCACACAAAATTCTCAAGAAAAAAATTTTTTAAATGAAATTTTTTAAAAAAAGCTTGATTTCTGAAGAAATTTGAAGAAGTGTTTTCCCATTAAATTCCAGGGATTTTTGGAAGACAAAATGTTTCTAATTTTATGAAACTTTCATTGCTAAAATTTGTGTTTTGTTGCTAAAACAGCATGTTTAATATTCTCAAATATAATGGGAAAATTGCTTTTAGTGAAAAATTGAAAATCATTTCAATTTTTCACTAAAAGCAATTTTTCTAAAAGCAATTGCGCATCATTTTTCAAAATTTTTACGGTTTAAAAAATAACACAAAAATTAAACAACAAATTGTCAGAGCTGAAAATTTCATAGAAAAACAATTATTTAAAGAAAACTTTATATAATTTTTAAAACAATTACGTTATTTGGATACGAAAATTGAAAACAAATTGAGTACAACTATAAATAAAAATAAATGAGAATATAAATTAACATGTAAAAACCATACATACAGACACACACATACATATATATATATAATATATATATATATATATATATATATATATATATATATATATATATATATATATATATATATATATATATATATATATATATATATATATATATATATATATATATATATATATATATATATAATGTTCTAATTTGATTTTAATGTAACCATGTAACCAATATTGATGCCAACCACTTGTAAGTTATTTATTGACAGTAAATAAGATTCAAATAAAGAGCATTTAAATGAAGACAAACTGATTAAATGGTAGAACGTTTTTTAATTAAATTTAAATAAAGATGTGAAATTTTAAAGAGAAACTAATTTAAAAATACAATTAATCAATTTTATAACTTAACAATGATCAAAGGATGAAACTGATCGATAATTAAGATCAAAATTAAAAATTAGTAATATCTAATTTTTTACACCATTCTCTATTTTTAAGTACATTTTATAGGTACTATAATTCTAAATAGAACTTAACTACCATATTAAAATTAATATTAAAATTTAAATTTAAATTTCATATTAAAATATTATTTATTAAAATATTATTGCCAATGTTGATTGAAGTAAAGAAATTCTCACCTAATTCTGAAGTTTGTAAATAAATTTATATTTGACAAATGTTTAATCTCATTTAAAACCTTCATATCGTACATCCTCCATATTTATTCTACTAATATAATTCGTACTATATAATGTAATATAATTCGTACTAATTTTTCCACTCACACAAATATTGTAAATTAAATTACATTTATGATAACTATTTTAATTATTATATCACTAATATTTTGGTAGTTCATTGTTTATTATATAATAATATTACTCTGAATTCATGTTTTGTTCCTCACCACATGAGGTACATTTAACAAGAGATGCATAGAAATTTTATTCCGTGATTATTCCCCTCCCCTGGATTATGGATTAATCGCCAAACCGTTTGTAAATTCTTCTTATACGGCCATGGAAAAAACTCAATGTGCCATGCGATTTCACCAAATTTTAATTTGTAACAAAATAGTAGAACTAAACGTAGAGATTACCAACGCTAGAGTAGAGATTTCATCAGGAAGCATTGAAGAAATCTTATATAAACATTAGATTCTTCCTAAACATAGATATCTCATCTAAGAATAATTTGAAAAAAACTTGTGCAGCTTCTAAAAAATCATTCATAAGACATAGTAATTTACAATGACTAGATGCATATCAAACGAGTTTGTGTATGAAATTTGATAGCACAAATACCATCATATTGAATGAGGATGTTATTCTCAATCAATCAAATTTGAATAAGGATGTTCTCAAGTAAATATTTTTAGCATAAGTACTTTTATAAGTTTAATTTATTTGGTACTTTAAAAGTTATCTTTTAAAGTACCTTTATCCTCAGAATCTAACTTTGTTAATATGGCCATCATAAACATTAAACTGTCACTAAATTCACTAAAAACATTTAACGTCTAATTATCCAGTGCTTTCTTTTTTGTTTTAATTTCAGCCCATTATGGCAATGACTTAAATTCAAAAGTAATCATATTTAAGATTATTACTGTCTATATAAATGTTCTTGTCAACAGTATGTATGTTTGAAAAATATTACGGATATTATTGACAATCTAGATTTTTAATGACATTAAAACTGGAAAAACTAGCCATTTGTACTCTTTATTTATCTACCTTTTGTATTATGCAACTTTAAGCATTAGAATTCCATTTATCTATTGAATCTTTTTCGTTAATCTTAGTTTGGATAGTATCATTTACAGCATGTGTTCTCAAACTTTTTTTTCTCGTGGACCACTTTCAAAGTTTTACTATTTTCGGTAGACCCGCTGCTGCTACATTTCTACTGTATTCCCAAAACTCCTAAAAAATATCGCCCTAAATTGGGGGTCTTAAGAAGAAAAAAATTAGACATTTTCTTGTGTCGTATTTATTAAAATAATACTCGTGGTTATACAAAATTATAAACATTTATTATTACAAACAATCAACAATTGACAAAATATCAACAATGAACTCTGAAATGTAAATCAACAATAAAAAATAGTTATACTTTTAATGAGACGAAGGTACTTGATGAATTGACAGCAAATTATCAATGTTTAGCTTCAGTTTTGTAAGAAGTAATCTCAAATTTCCCCGTTCTGATCCTTTTTTTGTTAACAGATTAGTAACGGCACTAAAACTTCTTTCGAAAAGATATGACGAGGGAAACGCTATCAAAAATTTTGTCGCAATTTCCCACAGCCCAGGATATTTTTCGGGGATTTCTGCCTGCAGCCAAAATGTTTAATAACCTTTTTTTAAATTTCACCCTCAGTTCCTCGTTGATGCTGAGCTCAAGTACTCCTCTTGTAATACCACATTCACCTCTTCCATTTCATCAAATGGGGTTATGACCCATGGTGGTATTTCCATCGTCAGAAAAACTTCAAATCTATTTTTGAAGTCATCATGCAGGGTATATAAATGTTGAGCGCAAGTCTGAATACACTCATCAAGACATTCTATCTGTGACAAGTGCGGAAACTGTTAGAATTTGCGTCGAATAATATTTTGCTTCATTAATTTCAATTTACCAAGTACATTTTTGTACTATTATCTATCATTCTATTCATTTTTGTGTTTGAACTGAGTCTCGAATATTTTTGAGTATCTACCTAGTGAATGATCTTAGAGATTGATTGGTAAATCCAAGCCAAAATTTTTGTTCTTTGTTATGAAAACCAGAAAATTTTTCATGGACCCTCACTTACAACTTGTGAACCCCTGTTTTCTTTTCACATCTATATGGACCCCAGTGTGGTCTCCTATGGACCCCTGGACCCCTAGGGGTCCACCTGGACCACTTTGGGAATCTATGATTTTCAGGATTAAATTCTAGACTATTTCATCGCAATTACACGCGTAAGTTTTAATCTGAAAAGAAACATAATATATTTATTCTTATAAACTTTATAATTATTATCAACATCAACAAATATCATTTCATATTGTAACGATATTATTTTAAGAATTTGGCGATTTATAGATGAGATGCATTATTGAATTTGCTGCCAAGATACAGGGATTATTCCAGATAATGTTTGGAAATTGCAGTCCGTGCGGCCAATAATGTTGTAGTTGTAAATGCTTGATCCACTAGTCACTGGTAGATTTTCATTTAAAGCGGTACGTATCCTGTAATCAGGACAAAATATTTTCTTTTTAGGCAACATACATTTATCTCCCTGAGTTCTTTAAATTTAAGTGTTTAAGGGCAAATGATATGCTAATAATATTTTGCAACACCTTTGGTTACAAATTGTAGTTCATCTTTCTGGCCTGTATTTTATCTCATCTGGTGCTAATATTAATTTATAAATATCAAGTCCAGTGAAAAACCTTTCCGAATTAGTCAACGTCAGATTCATACTAAGCTCCAAAATATTTCTAAAATAATTTTTGCATATCTGTGAGCAACAAAGTCTTTGCAGCTGAAATTATTTTTTGTTAAGTTTCCTTTACTATTGTTGTTGTTGTCTTGTGCCAGCTGGGTTGGCATTATGGGGTGTGCTGCTCCACTATTCCAACTGAACCATATTTTGGTGTGGAGTCCGACTTTCTCAGTACACACATGCCATAGATACTCGTTTATAGGGTAGGCAACCATTCAAAACTCATTCATACAAAGAAAGGACAAAGATAGGATAGACAAAGATAGAAAATACATCCATGTTCAAACTGGGATTCAAACCCTGGACCTTCCAATCCGCAGTCAGACACTCTGACCACTTGGCAGGGGAGGTTGCCTTTACTATTACATATCATATAGAAAAAATATCAGATCTCGCACATTTCAAATTTCACCATATGGAGTTTATTTAAATAAATGGCATATGAAATTATAATCTTGATCATTTCATGTATAAATGTAAAAAAAAGTATGCATTATAATTGAAGAGAAAGAGATAATAATTGCTTTTGAAATTTAGCAAGCTTCTGATAGGTTATAACTCAAATTTGTATACACTTCATCACCTACACATAAGCCTTATACACTTTAATTCCTTTAAAACTCCTTTCTGTCTGTTTTAATTAACAAGACAATGTAATTATTTCAATATGTGATTTCTTAGGTTATTTTTTACTTGTAAAAATATCTTACATGATGTTTAATTAGATATTATTTAATCCAAAAGCAAATCAATTTAACTTTCTTTCTTTAAAAATTGTAGCAGAAATAACGAAGAATTTATTTCAACCTCCATATTCTCAAGATTTGATTCCTATAGTCTAAATTATATCCAAACTTAAGGAGACACACAATTTTATAGTATCAAAAGTATCTCTGATTTCATTGAATAATTTTAAACTATTGTTATCAAAAGTCACAATTTTTTACTGTTTCATAAATTCTAAGCATATTTGTAAACTACCGCAGATAACAATTTTCCAATGATGCATTCTGCAAAAGAATGAATGAACATATTAAGGGATGTATAGGTTTGTGAGGTACTGATTATAAATGACATTTATTAAATTATGACTGTATACAATATGCTATTATAAAAATTAGTTTTGGACATCTTCCATATTGATTTCATTAAAATTTGTTTTTTTTATTTGCTTCGTGTTTACTTATACAATTATTTAAGTAAGACAAAATTTGCTTTTGGTGTTTTGTTTTTTATTTAAAAAATCGTAACGAAAATAAGAAATGGAGTTAAATGTGTTTGTGAAATTAAGACGTCAAATGTATTAGCAATAACTTATTTCAACAACTTACTTAAGTACAATACATCTAAAACATTTTGAGGAAAAATTTGATTATTTATTTTTCATTATAACCTTTACAGTTCTATATTTGCAAAAACTGGTTATATTTCTCAATGTTTATTTATATGTTGTTTTCTTGGTGATTATTATAGGGATTGATATAATATTATTCTCTGAATTTTTTTAAGGTCTTGTGTACAAGATAATGATTAGAACTTAGATACGTTAAGCAAATAATAAAAAGATAAATATGGGCAAATAAAAACTATTTTATAAAAATAAAGTACAAATTTAACAAAGCTTGAAAAAAGTTTCAGATGCAATTTTTCCAAATGAAATGTTAACGGCATGAAAAATATGCTAATATTTAGATGATTTCTGTCTCAAAACCAAAGATGAAATCTAAAAATCGTGAAAATTCATACAATACAACGTGCACAGTATGTTTGCAAAACATCTCTTTATGTCTAGCTATATTTTACAGAAAACACAATTCTCCATTATCTTTGAAATTACATTAAAACAAAATGATTTGCGGTATAATTAAGCTAAATCGTGGCAAGAAGACATACGAAGCACCCTGGTCTGATAAGAAAAAAAAACATAAGATAAATATCTGAAGAAAAGGTCATTAAAACGTCATTAAGTCAGTCTCCATCCTATCATTAAAAGAAGGCTGCATAGACATGTATGTGTATATCCGAGAAAAACAAATCAAATCTTTTTATTGTAACTTAAATAATTTTGATAAGTTTGTGGATTATATAGCAGAACTTTAAGGATAAAGGGAATATTGTTTCCTTCTCCTCTCTGAATCTTTAACAGAAATATACCAATGAATAAAATATTTCAGATCCTTTCTGTCTTCAGAATGGATTTATACAAAACCATGATTAATCTAGAAAGATATTAAAAATTAAATTGGTTCTATTTTTCAATGTTTATATTGTTCTCTTGGTGAGACCCAACTATAAAGTATTGTAAAATATAACGTTTGTAGATTAAGTACCGAATATAAAGCAATTTAGAAATGTTATTTTTAATATACCCAGTATGATATTTAAACTTAAATGTGTGTATGCTATCATAATAATTAAAACCTTTCCGACACCAAATAATATTATCTGTTATAAAACAGTGTATTATAATTTATTATTATCAAATTGTTTTGTCCTCATTGCCCAGATAACGCCCAGCTGTCTCCACAACAGATCTTCAGCTGTCCTGTAGAGCTTCTTTTAACAGATAAAGCAGTAGAGAACGCCAGGGCTGTCTTCGACATTTTCGTGGACATTTAGGGTTTTTGGAAGTACTCCATGGATACAACATCATCAACATCCTCATTATCAAATTGTAGTCAAATACTTATTTTACATAAAACTGTCCTTTTATAAAAATTACTTTACGCAATGATACTGTATTTTACACATTTGGATATTGCATAAAGTATTTAAATTTATGCATTGTGTTGTTATTAGATAATATGTGCTATAAAGTAGCAATACGGCAAATCGTTTATAAGCTAAATAAGGTTGAAAAGTTTTTCTCAACTTTAACACATTAAGAAGTATAAAAAGTATAAACATAGATACGCTATATATTTTAATCAAAGAGTCATGAGCATAATGATTGTTGGATGGGAAATAATTTGTCATTTTCATAACATTTTATTGGAAGGTAATAATATCCAAGAAAGAGTTTTAGGTGATATTATTTAAATAATCATTTCTTTTTAATCTTCATAAGCCAAATTTTTACTGACCATCTTGCCATTAAAAAGTATTTTTTTAAATTATTTACATAATAATGGGTAATTTGAAAATTATTTTTCATGTATAAAAATTAGTATGTAGTATGTAGATTTCACTAGTAAGTAGAATCATCCCTCCAAAAATAAAATATCATCGTAAAAACAGATATTAAATTTTTACTTTGGTCGAATATTTTCCAATCACTCATTATATCAGTGGCTATATTATATATCGTGATGTATGCATCAGAAATTCATAATTTAAATTTCAAAAAAATTCCTCAAAAAATACAATCACAATGTACTTGCATTTCATCAACTTTTCAGTCCCTATTGCTTTGATTTTAATGTATATTTGTTATCTATTTAAAAAAACTATTTCGAAACATTAAGTTATTAAACTATTGTTGGCTATTAAGATTGCAATACTAGGAAATGATACAAATAAAAAAGATTGAACGTAAGTAGACTTTTAGAAAGACAAAGTGATTAAATGTGAAAAAATACTTAGGGTTTACAGGTATCGAATTGGAAGATGTGTATCTTGTGCAACTGAAACAGGGAAATCATTTCCTACGTTTCAAGTAAGTGTCACACTTTCAAAACCTTAATAACTGAAAAGGATTATGGGTCCATCTTTCAACAACCCGTGACTAAATGTTCTCATTTGATGAGGGATCTGGGAATCACGAAGGCCAGGACAACCATCAAAAGCCAACCCTCTCTATCGAAGAAGATGACAGAAGATTAAACATGACAAGTAATAAGTGATCTTGAATTATTTTGTTTGAAGATACCATTTCGCAGGCTTTGAAAATAGGCACTACACTGGCATCTAAGATGTTAATAATGTACCGATCACCATTCAAGTTACCACCGATTCGAAATAAAAATGAGCATGTTATATACCTAATGGTTGCCTATACTATCACACCAGTTTCAGAGCCCTTGTGACGATATTGAATGCACCCAAGTGATGAGCGCTATGCTTAGAACCTCTACGTATGTATACAATTATCAGAATACTGTATTTAGAACCAGGACTTCCCTGTAAAAAAGGTTTTTGCAACCACTGTAGCTTTATTGACGCTGGACACAACAGAATCCTCATCTCTGTGTTGGATTGTCAAAGGAAGATAAAGTAATGGTATCCGTTTGAAATCAAAATATAACAAAACTTTGTTCAGCATTTTCGATAATATCCTGGGACATTGAAAGAAATAGCGTACTAAGCTATCTCGAAAAGAAGCTAAACAATTTGTGAGTGAAAAAATGAAAAACATCAAATTTCAGGTATTTTAATGCTTTTAATGCACTTGTTATAAACTTTAAATGGTATGTATATGTATATAATCAATATTTTATTTAACTACTATGGTTGTCTTTATTAAATTTTGTATTAAATAGTTATAGTCTTTTTATTCTCTAATAATTATTACTAAAGAACTTAAATACAAATTACGTGTTTTTAAGGGAACACTAAAAACAAATTAGTCCACTTTCTTCCTCATAAATAAAGTAATAAATGAAGAAGATTAATGACACTAAATTTATTTTAAATTAGTCCAATGTATAGCAATATCATTAACTGAGTAAAATGTGCTCTCTATATAAATTATATTATTCTCTCTCTCATTTATTAGATAAAAAGATAAACTAGATATTTACTGAATAGAGTAATAACTAAAATTCTAAACAATGGATAAATTTTTTTCATCGATGCATGTTTCTTAAATACTTTTTCGCTTTTACTTTATATGTTTCAAGTTGAAATTAATTTTGTTTTGAAAATAGTAATATAATATTTAGTCTTAGTTACTTACATATGAGACTTCAAAAATACAAGTAAACAGTTTGAAAGAAGTGTAACAAGATCTATATAAAATAACGTTAATGATTCATCGAAAAAATAAACTTATCTAACATTATATTCTGAAAAACAATTGTGACATGAAACACGTATCTCATATTCGAATGTTGGGACAATTTATTACATTTTTATTATTCGTTTCTGAAATGCATGGTATTATACATTTTTTGAATTTTCTTGATGTTGAGATGTGCTTTCAATTAAATTTTAGTCTTTATAATAGTTAAAATAAGAAAAAAAAAACAAATGCTTTTTGAAATTGACTAGCTTCTGAGAAATCTTCTTTTATTAAAAAAATCGATTACCATTAAAAGATATGCTGAAATTTAAAGGAAACTACCTGACAGTGAATTTAAACATTTAAGTAAGTAAACATCTTTAAATGTATCGAAATTAAGTAAGCGAAATCCTTTTTTGAATTCTAAGAAATACTCAATTGCTTAAGAAATATAGAAATAAACAAATTGAATGCTCCTTAAGCAATTTTACAAAAATAAAAACTTTATCAAGGACCTATTTCAGAAACATCAGAATGATTCTGAGGAAAATTCATCAAAATGAGAGAGTTTCTTGAAAAACATTTTTCATCAATAAGAGATACCAAATCTATTTTTCTACCATTTAAGCACATGGTTATATTTATTGATACATTAAGTAAAAATATAAAACAAATTATCTCGTACGAAATACAGATGTTTAAAGAAGTATTTAAAAATAAAATATTAAAAAATGAATTCTGTCTTATTGCAAAATTATATACAAGATGTATTTAATGGCATTTCCAAACACAATAAAATAGATTAAAACCATTTAAAATTTCAAATAGTATTAAGCATATATAGAGAATTCCAAAATATTTTCTAGAGAATGCTAGAATTTCTTAACAAATGATCGAAAAAAAAGGGAAAAATAAGTTCATATAAATCATGAAAGAGACTTTTATCTAAATAAATTGTAAATGATATTTGAAATCAGGGAAAAGTTTCAGTCATAAAGAAAGTGAAAACATAATTATTTAAAATTTAAATTATTGGAAATAATTTTAAAAGAAAAGCTTGATTTAAAATATACTGTTTTGTTTTGATTAATTATAGATAATATTTTATTTCTAAAGATCGATAATAAAACTAATATAAAAATATTTTCCACAGAAAATTAAAATTTTAAATGTTTAATAATCGTTACCAGATTCTTATGAATTTAAGAAAAATGCTATTTTATTCAAATTTACTAGAATGTATTCTTCAAAATTAAAACAAATTATTGTTAAAAATTATTATTCATCATTCTAAATTACTTTTATTTTAAATTATTTCTTTTAATCTTATAAGTATTTATTGACGAAAGCGAATGTAAATCTATATTACAGGATTAAAATTCTAAATGATTATTTGTTTACTAAATTTGTTGAAACATTTTACAACAGTATAGACTGGATTTTTGAGAAAATTCATTAATTTTTCAATTTAAAAAAATTATTTGGTAATGTTGCTAACAACAACTTGTGCACATGTATTAGTGTTTGAAATTCATTACAAAACAGTCTCTCGTTTTACTAATAATTTCAATATTTAAAAAAGTATTTTATTTGAATATTATTTATAGTGCAAAGTGTGAAAATTATTCTAATGTATATAAAAATGTAAAATTTATAAATAGGTATTAAATAGTTTAAAAATGCCATAGGTTTTAGTTAATCAGGAAAAGAATATCTCCCTGTAAAGACCTTGACTTAAATTCACTCAGAAACAAACAAGTTGTCAAGCAATTGATACCATACTTAAAAATTACCCAGCACAGAACCTCTCATTAAGGCTTAATCATTTAATAACGAGTTGTCCCCCATTTATTTAACTTGGCATTCTACGATCATGATGTCATCTCTGTAAGTTCACGTCGGCCGCCAACAAAAGAGGAAAAAAATACAGAGGAGGAAAAATATCGCCAACATCACTATCTCTAAACCATCTGTTTGTCAACGTCCTCGCACCAGCTGGAAACGCTTTAGTCCATTAATGCTCTTCAAATTAAATAACGATCTGGAAAATGAATTTCTTGAATACTGGTAGAGTGAAAAGCAACATTTAATAGAAAATGCAAATTTCAAACTCATAAACGGATTGAAGAATATGAATTTGGTTATCTCTCAGAAAATCGTCATGTAACAACAGATATTTTTTCATTTTAGATGTCATTATTGGAAAAAAAAGCAAAAATATCTAAAAATATGCAGATACACACAAATTTTGCGATAGAAATTATTATATACTATAAAAAGTACATTATGCTACTTTAAAATGATATGAAATACTCTCTTTCGCAAATTTGTATTAAATTTAACTACAACAGAAGCAAACATTAACAACATATTTTACTAAAATTATTATTTCCGACTCCAGAAATCTTTAGCAGGCTGTTATAAAAAGATGCAAGCTGCTTGAATGAATCAAATTTTAATTATTTTAAATGCTTACTGTGTAAACGTTAAATACAGAAAAAACTGGATAACTGTTTCCTTTAATTTTTATTACATTTTTTATTTCATTGAGTTTTAAATAGCCTGTGTTTTTATTTAAAACACAGAAAAAGTCAGAAAAGTTTCATCAATATGTAAATTAAATACCTGAATTATTAATGTCATTCTTCCTTATACCATAACTAATACATATATTTACTACGAATGGTGCAAAATGAACACAAATTTTTACCGATATTTTTTTGAGCTATTTGGATAACACTTTTTAATATTTATTATACTATTAACATAGATATATGAAATATTTTCCATGATTTAAACCATGTTTCAAAAACAAACTACAAGTAATATAAAATGTTATGAAAATTTTATAGCTTTATTTCTTATTTTTTCACTTTACTGATTTTTTAATCCAAAGGATATAACATCTAATTACATATATTTTAACACTGTAATGCGATTCGTTTACAAAATAATGATAATTATTAGCTACTGTATTGCATTCACAACATTAAGGCTAAAAAATATAAGATATATTTTAAAAAGATTCAGTTCATATTTTTTACACATTTCAATAATAAATATTAATTCGATTTGCACAAAAAAATTATCTCTTTTTGTATAGAGACATGAATTCACTTACTATATTTCAAACGATATTTCAACTTTTTTTATTAACATTTCTATATAGGAACTACACATAAAATATTTCTCATCAGATTATTTGATAAATTGATTATTTTAAAATTGCTGGTATTAATAAATTACTATTATTAAAATGAGAAACATAATTTTATTTTACTTGCTATTAATATCTTTAGAATTTTACCGGAACAACAAATAATGCCTTTTGTTTTGGGTAAATTTTTAAAACTTTTGAAGATCTTTGTCTTTTGAAATGACAATGTTGTAAAAGTAAACATTTGTACTTATTGCACCAATTTTCATTTATATTTACAATAACAGTAAATGTGAAGCAACTACTTAATTTCTTTTGATTATTTTAAATCGTACATAGCACGATCTAGTAGATCATACCAGGATATAAATCCTAAGACAACACTCGGAAAGTTATAAGAGTGACTGAATGAAGTAAATTATCTATAAACATAATTCAAGCTGGCTTTTCTAATTCAAAACCAAAATAACAAAGTTAGATAGTAAATTGTTCATCTATAAAATTTAAAACGTCTTAAGGAATGAAAAATTTTTAAAGCAGTTTATATATATATATATATATATATATATATATATATATATATATATATATATATATATATATATATATATATAGAGAGAGAGAGAGAGAGAGAGAGAGAGAGAGAGAGAGAGAGAGAGAGAGAGAGAGAGAGAGGTAGATAGATAGATAGCTATAAAATAATGGATTATGCTAGATTTATGAAATTTTTACTAATGTGTATTGAAACAACTTTGACGAGTAATATAGCTTGGATTCATTATGTAATCGGATAATATAAGTGCTGAATAGAAATAAGATGAATTATGTACTATTTTTATGTAGATATTGTAATAGTTCAGAGAGATATGACTTTGAGGATATTGATTCCGGAATGAACAGTTTAATATAGGCCGCAACGGTTGCACTATATTAAATTTAAAGAACTGTGCAAGACAAGTTTTGGGCTGTGAATGAGATATTTTACTTCATATTCCAGTTAACCAAAACATGATTGCACATATTTTAAAGTATATAAACAGGAGCATTACCATCTTGAAAAATTCTAACTTTTGTAGGAAACAAAGTTTTCATCACAGAATGAACGTAGCCAGAGCAAAATTTTCTTACATTTTTCAGTGATCTTTCGTTTTTAGGCTACCATAAAGTCAGTAGAAAACTGCAAAGTGGTAACTCATACTACAACAGAGATAACACCATGTTTGATAATTGGAACTAGATAAACACGATCATACACTGCTGCAAGTATAATTCACACTCGCCCTATTATGTGCAAAAGAGTATAACTCACGTTTCGTTTGATCATATAATTATCATCAATTTATAAATCGATTAGGTTTGGTACTTATTGCACAATTTCAAATGAACATTCGGCGTTAACATTTATGACAAATAGCTTAAGAACTGCCATTCTGCCATAAATGTTCTGTTTGTGACAATAGATGTTGACGCTGGAGAATCCAGATGTAGATTGAGTTTTGCAGGTCATTTTTGGTTTTAGTTGTTTCCTTTTCCGGAGATTGTAATCAGTTTCAATACTTGTTGATCGTTATCCTTCAGTTTCTCTTTTTAGCCACTATTTTGATTAGCTGAACTCGTCTTACTTCACTGCATATATACTGTTTATCTATAGATATCGTATCTCTAGAAACGCATAATGTTTTGGTTACTATTACTCTAGATAATTAAGTATTTGAGCATTTGTAAGGATTGCTATTTTATTCAAGACATATATCTAAGGAAAATATCCAAGACATATACAACTACATTAGTATTACTAGTTCTTATCATGATATATACCTTCTATATTATGAAAATAGCTTGTATATCGGATAATATTTTAATACCTAAACACATTCTTTTAAACATATTCTTGACTGTCATTTTTATACAATTATTTCTATTATTTTGATAAGATTGTATACATATATATCTTATCAAACGAGTTATATTATTTAAAGTATGATGAATGAATGACTGATATTTATATTTATTAAACTTTAAATTGTAAACTTAATTATAAACATAGCATATTCTAAAAAATTGTAAAATATAGTAATATGATTATTTAACGAAATTCGATATTAAGCATTTTTTACTTTGATGCATTAGATACATAAAATTTAACTGACAGTGGCAATGAGAAATGGTAAAGTAACCGTTGTTTTGGAACAAATTACAGTTCGTCGAACTCGAAAGACAAATTTGCTACTTTTAAGTTACGGGGTTACGATGGAGGCACCATCTTTCACAGCTTCTGTCATGTTATTCATCATTGGGATGCAAAGGGAACCTTAAGAGCTGCGTAACCCAGATGACAAAAATATGTCCCGACGCTTTGACTCTAGACATAGCCTGAATTCCTCTTGCTTTTTTTCCATTCAAATGTTTGGTTGCTAGCGAATTCGAAAGGGAAAGACGCGGACATTTACAACAATGTTGGAAATGTTTCATTTGAATATGACCAGTGTATCAAAAGGAGACAATGGTAGATTTTTATCAGAACACACAAGTTCAGTCCACAGAAAGAAACAGAACCAGTCTTTGAAAATTCAGATCTTATCAATGTTATGCATTTTCTTTTGCAACAGATATGTGACTACTTCAGCTGATTTTGAAGATATTAAATTGTTAAATGGTTTTATTCTTAATCTGTTTAGTTTTCTCATTATTTTACCTAAATAAGAGTGAACATTTTAAAAGTTTTCTTTGATATAATTTCAATAATGAAATTTTATGTCAGAAAAAGTTACTATAAAATGTTTTTCTTTTCAAAGCTGTTTTAATATCTTTACTGGAGAATTGTAAGATTAAAAAAATATTTTTTTTGTTAAAAGTAGTATTTTAATTTCCTATTTTCTGAAAAACTAAGATCACATTTTTATTTATTAATAAGGATATAATAAGAGAAAAATATTTGTTACAAAAAATATAATATCATAAAAGTATGCTTTTTAACAATAAGAAATAAAAACGACTATAAGAAATATAAAAACTTGTTCTATGAAGAATACTTTATTTTGAATAAATGTCCATAAAAGCAAAGCATTAATAAAAATGCAAAAAATAATAAAGTATTTATTTATGCCGCATGTTTTGATAATTTTAAAATACTTGTATGATATACTAGTTGAAAAGAAATCAAATGATTTTTATTTTTATTTTTTTTATTAATCAAATGATTTATTATTAGCTTAGTTAAAAATTTAATCTATTTCCCGCTTGGCTTAAATAAACGCATTTTATATATATATATATATATATATATATATATATATATATATATATATATATATATATATATATATATATATATATATATATATATATATATATATATATATATATATAAACATTTTTTAATTTAAAATTAATAACATAATTTACAGCAGAACATTTTTTCATTCTGAAGAATTGTTTACGTGTACTAAATATATACATTAATTTTGTTAGATGATAGTGCAAGTTTTGCAGGATATTTTCGATATATATATATATATATATATATATATATATATATATATATATATATATATATATATATATATATATATATATATATATTAGTTTTGAATTGAATGATCGGATAATGAACAGTTCGAACTCTGAACACATCGGGCAACGAACACTTTCGCGAAAATTTTTTGTGTTCGGACAACGAACACATATTCGTATAACGAACTAAAACGAATTCTAAGAAACATTTCTCGACTCTCAGAGCATAATGTGCAGGGTTGCCAAACCCAAAGTACCAAAAATGATTTTCATCGTTCAAGAATTATTTTGCTTGCCTATTGAACTTCAAAATTCAATATTAGGAAAAAATATTTTCCCAATAGAATATTTATAGCCAAAGTAGACCATCAGTTTCAGTTTAGGTTTTATCCGAAACCGAGACTGATTTCATTTTGAGCGGCACACTCTTGTTTATTTACTGTCTCATACGTAGTCTTGAATAACGAATTCCAGACGGTAACAACAACAATGTTGTTTATCATTTTACAACGACAATACTATTAATTACTTCCGGAAGTTCCTGAAAAAGCATTCAACATTGGACATGTTCTTTAATGGCCTATAAACAAAAAATGAAAAGGACTGATTAATATGCAAGATTATATGTATGTATTTTTTTTATAAATTTAATAAGAAACTATGCATTTTTTATTAGTTTCATTTTTAGGGCCTCCAGAACAAATTAACCGATTTCATAAAAAAATCAATGGTAAATCGATGATCAGTTAACGTACAATTCGGATAGCGAAACATATTATGTTCGTTAACCGATCACCCACTGTATATAATTACTATTCATAATATTACAATATAACTACTATCTTTCTCTCTCTCTCTCATAAAGCTAAAACTTAAATAAATCAATTCCAAATCTTTAAGAACTTAATAAAATACTGAAGCTTACTTCAATTACTATTTACCATCATTTATAAAAGAATCGTATATAATTTACATACTTAAGTTTAAATAATTCACTTATCAATATAAATGAATTTTAAAAGTAATTAAACTAATTAATGATGAATATTTTTTTTAATTAAAAAGGATTTGAAGTGTTAAAAAGTACATTGACTATAAAGTAAGAAAGAATGCTACAGAGTAATTCGATATTGATAGAGATATAAGAATCACTGTCAAAGGCAGAAAGAAAACTGTAGTAAGGAATTAATAAATGATCTGTCAAAAACCACCGCAACATTAATGAAGGAAAAATATGACCTCCCATAAAATATAATTAAGAGAACATAACAGTAGTGAATCAACTCGAAACAGAAGCTTGATATTTCCGGATTGTGCTAAGAAACATCGTTAAAAGAAATAAAATTAATTTTTAATTTTTATGTTATAAAATCAATATTATTCATTAAAATACAAAGCCTTAATTAAAGATTGATTGAATGCCAAGCGAATAGTACTGATTTAAGACTTTCTTTTAGAGTAAAATGTCATTATAATATTTTTAATTCACAATAAATTTATTTTATTAAAATAAATAAAATTTAATTTAGTTTTTTCTAATGATAATATATTGATTTAATTATGTATAATTTAGATAGTTCTAGCCTGAAGAAGTTAATTTATCAAAGTTTGGCTTTGAACGAATATTTGATGAAGTTGCATTTTTTGTGGTCACATTTTTGTGATATAAATAAACTGCTTTTTAGATTATTTTTAAATGCAACGTTTTTATGACAGGTCAGTTCAAAAGGAAGTGAATGAAAATATAATAACAACCATAACTTTAATTTTTCCGATAAAACTCTGTGAATTCAATAAATTGTTACAACATTTCAGGTTTTTTCAAAGAATTCTTCATATATCTTCCAAAATGCGCCAGCGCAACTAAAGTTACGAATAACTACAACGATGCATCATGTAACAACTTATACTTGAGGATAATATCTAAGGAGATAAATTCCAATGAATTTACTCAAAAAAAGATTAAGGTGTGACAAATTATATGTATACAAAACCGTCCTTACAAACAGCACATTTATAAAAGTCAAATTTATACCACATCAATTATTATGGTTTTTGCATGCTTTATAAGAAAATCTTTCATTATCGTTTGTTCTTTCCACTTTCTTCATTTGTTCTCATCAGATGGGTTCCTTAAGTTAAGAAAATATAGCTTAATAGTATGTGCGTATAGTATGTACACACACACACACATATAATACATATATATATATATATATATATATATATATATATATATATATATATATATATATATATATATATATATATATATATAAAGTATGTATTAACACACTATTTTAAGAAAATATTGTATTGTTCGTCATCTTTTAGAACAAAAGTTTCGAATACTTCATGTATGCTTTTGAAAATATACTTCTCCGAATTCCCCAAAACAGCTCCAGTAAATTTAACGGTCTGGTAAGAAATTTACTTTGGAACATGTATACAGTAATATTTGTATTATTATTATTTACATAACTTTTCAATCTCTAAAGCTACTTGAAATAGGCGCGTGGGTCACATTGCTCTTATTTCTAAGAAACAATGATTTTTTTCCATGCTGAAAAGGAGTACAAATGTATAGAGAAATAGAAATTTCTATTAGTAGATAAATATGAATCTAAAATATTTTATTCGAGTCTGCCATAGCACAGCGGTGAAAACTTATGAATCTTGATTTAAATGTTAGATATTGGATTCTACGAGCATCTTAAAATATGATATGAATTTTTATACTCTGCAAAATTGTGGTACATCTCTTGGATTGTTTCTGTTTGAATCTTCTTGGATTGCTGCCCTTGCGAAACATAAAAACAACTGACTACATATCAAGCATGTTGTTATTAATTTCTTTACTACGTGATAACCTTTAGAATGTATTTAAGTTTAAATATTAAATTGATAAATTTTTATGACATAATAGAAAAGTTATTAAATTAAAAGTTTAAGTTATTAAGTTGAGTGATTATAGTGTGAAAGATAAATTAAATATAAATTGAATAAAAAAACACTATCTTCTTTTTAAGATGTCAGCTAAATGCTATTAGCCAAGCTTCATGTGATATCTAATACTTATTTATTACTATGTTACATTAAATTAACAAATTAATAATATTTAACTTTTATTACTATGTTTTAAAATCAAAACTGTTCCAAAAATATTGATTGCTTGGAAGTTTTAGCAAAACATACGACTTTTTTTTTAAATTGTATACATATTAATTACGGGAAAATTAATTAACTGGACTACAATAAGAGTGAAGATATTAATTTAAAGATATTTATATTGAATAAATATATCAATAAAAATTTGAGCTATTCAAATTAACTTTTTTTTAATAATTTTTTCTCGTATTCAAAGGTATATGTATATTCTTTACATAATCCGAAACATATAATAAAATCTGGGAGACACACAAATATAAAAAAAGAAAGGCGTTTATTAATAAGCGGGAAATGAAGAAAGGTGACAAGGAACTTTTCAAGAGTTCACCAAGATATTCTCAAGTGTATCACGCTTCAGAACAAAAGAAAAAAGAATTCATGGCAAACCTTTTTTTAACAGTATGTCTATCTGCAACAATTTTATTAGAGGGTGGGAGAGGGGAAGGTGTGGAACATGCCATACAGTTTAGTTGTAAAGTGGTCTGCACCATACAGATCGTTGGGGTCGACACATTGCTTGACCCAGAAGGGGTCCTTAAAAGGGTTTTCAGACAACGCTCGCCTTTGTGGCCGGGAACTGAGTCTGCATGAAATAGTGGTGTTAGTCGTTTGCTGTGGTGATTATCTCACTGCTGCAACTACAACTTAATCTTGCTCAGTCAGAAAATGCACATATTTTTGCAGTTATATGTTTTTTAAGTTCACCATTCCATACTTTTTTGTAAAATGAGCTGAGAAAGTTTAGATATCTTCGCTGTAAAATATTCTTCCTTTAATTTTTTATTTTAGATTTGTAAAGGATTCTTTTCATTTTAACCGATTAATTAAAAGAAAAGTTTTTCATTTATTGTTGGAACATTTCAAATTGAATTAAGTTACATGGGAGAACAAGCCAACAGAATCTAAAATAGATAAGAAAATTATGAATTACCAATTCAGTACGTTACAGATTTAGCAAATAAAATATATTTTTGAAAGATTTTATTCCAAATCTTGAACAGAATTGGTAATGCAAGAGTAATTTGATTATTTGATTTTCAATATTCCATTGTGCAAAACATTTTTCTACATAATGCCCTACCTACAACTGGAATTCAAAGTGTACTAATACACTAAAATATTCCTAGATAGATTGCAATCGTTGGATTAGGTTAGTGTTTAAAAATGGGGCTATTTGGTTAATAGAAAATTAGGATGATTAATTTTTTTAAATGTCTACAAAATCTTACAATATTGTTGCTAGCAAATTTGTTAAAATTAAGTTTAGTTATGTAAACCTTAAATTTATATATATTAAAATGCTTACAAAATTTTAAATCACTTTTATTTGTGAGTTTACAAGATTTTTATGACAAAACTCCTCATCAGTAGCGTTTGGTTTTGTTGATATTTAATAAAATACATTCTTATACTTTATATTACTCAAATAATCAAAAATATTAATTTCTCTTAAATACTTGCTTTGAATTGATTAAAACAAATTCAAATATTTCATATGAATATTTCAAAACTTATTAATTTTTATAAAATGTGCTATGAATATCCATGAGATTTGAATAAATATTTTTTCTATAAAATATATATTACATTAAATTTTCTCGTACTTTTTAAGATACTTTAAATAAAAATCCAGACTAAGATCTTAAAATCAAATTTTAGAACAGATTCTGTGGAACCTGTTGATAAAGAAAATCTAACATTTATAATAAATATGCAACTTATTTTTCTCTTGTTAACATTATCTTGTATATTCTCCCCAGTTTTCAAAGGGAACTTAAATGTATGCATATTACATAGGAGCATAATTAAATGTTATAATATATTATATTTCGCTGGGAAATCGTTTTTATATTTTGAAAGTTTACATAAAAGCTATAAATTTGTAAGCATTTTCAAACAAATAATAAAAAAGAACTAACTCTTTATACTTAAAAATTTAGTATGTATGGTAATGGTGGTGATAAGAAGTAGAAATTTTTCTTTGCATATAAAAGTTGATAATTTGATCATTCATTTTCGTATGTAAAATGTGATTGTAGAACAATCATCAAACTATATCTAGCACTACTGGTATACTTGGATGGAATGACCTTCAACTGAATTTAATAATCATTACACTATGAATATTAAACGAAAGTTTTGGTTTTTATTGTAAATGAGTTCATCGACTAAAATCAACGACTAAAAGTTTTCCTAATAAAAAAATTAATTTTAATAATTCTAAACTTTTTTTTGCAAAAGTTTTATATAAAAATAATTTCTAGACCCTGAATTAATGATTCTTTTTTATTTGTTTCCATCAAATAAGAGTTAGCAATGTTCAATTATTCAAAGATATTATTCACAGAAAACAGTGTATAATTCAAATGTTTCGTCCCTAATTTACTTTAAAATAAGCTTACTACATCTTTAATCATTTTCAATCCAAGTAAAACTCACTTTAGGAGATAAATATAAATTTATACTGTCATGAATGCCAAAATATAATACGAAAATCACTCAAGAATTATTACGTTTGAAGTAAGCCACAACGCCGAGCCTTAAAAAAAAACCGGAAAAACATCCCGCACCATATAACAGAAAGCATTAATATTTTATTCTTTTCCGAGAACATATCTCTGTCAAAACGATGAAATATAGAAGAAACATAATTTCTCTCACTCTCACAAGATTCTCCGGCAAAATTTATGAGAGGAATTAGAAACTCTCTCGACAAAAACAACGAATCGGACGGGTTGGAAAGGCTTGAAAAGTTTCCATCGAAATCGCCGTTCGTTCTCACCCCGAATTAAGATTTTGTAACTTAATATTACCATGCTCAAGGAACACTGAGAAACGCTCACAGGATTGTGGGACATCATGGCGACTCGACGAAGTGTGCCTTTATTAAGAAGCAGCGTGATAGGGTATGCATCATTTCCTGGTGAGGCCGTTATTCAAGCACTTGAGATTTGAAAGATTTTGAAGGGTGAGATGTTTGCCTTCATATAAACTTTTTAATTATTGTAATACGTTTTTTTCCAGGGTGGAATAAATAGAGTAAGCGAAGAAAAAATCCTACAAAACTTAGAAAATTTAAGAGTTTTGATGACAGATAAATTATTTTACTCATGAAAAAGAACTGCACTCAAATACTCTGTTTCAAAATATATTTTGATCATGATTTAAAAAAAAACATTTAATCACTAAGATTTTAATTTTAAATTTGTTATGAGGTGTTATTTATTTCGTAGAACTCAGTTTTTTCGTAATGCATTGTATACGTATTTGTAAATACATATATTTGTATTAATTTGCCGATAAATAAAGAATTATGCAAATATGATGACATACTATTATAATAGCCTTTATAACAGTTTTCCGAAAAAATTTTTCAGCACTTATTTTTTTTTTAAATTTTAACACATGCCAACCCTTAAATACTTTTAATTTAGTTTAAACTAAAACCATAATTGCTTTTAATTTAGTTAATTTTCGTAAACAATTAAATTATATGGTTCTTTAATTTCAATGCATTTCACTAAAAGTCAGATTATTCAACAATCGTTACGAAAATTATTTGTACAAAATTCTGTACAACGTCTAACATTAATTATCGTTGACAAGTTTATGTTTCACGTTCATATGCATTAATTATTACATTTAATATTTAATTTATAACTCCTAATCCACTAAAAATGTATAATTATATTTTAATACTGTGATATAAATCTCTCAGTGAATTTGATGGCAATTTTATCATATGATTTAAGTTACATTTCTGTTGCTAAAATTTAAGGATAGCTATTGGTAACGCTGAATTCTAGAACGATACTCTCAATTATGTTTACTATGGTGCCTTGATATAGCTCTAAATCTTATTTGGAGAATGTGTAAGTTTTGAATCCAAATGTATACCGTTAAATAATAGGTAATTACATAAACAATATGGATATAAATATTTATTTATAAGTTTGTGATGAAAGTTTAGTCATTATACGATAATGCATAATATTGTATTTTCTTACATGGTATCAAGAATCAATATCTTGACAAGGCTGATTTATGATTACAAGTTTCAAGGGAGCAAAAAGAGTCGGATATTGAAAATATTATGAAATTAATTTGATAATCTTGATTACATAATGTTTACTATGGAATTTATTCACATATATATTTAAATATCTTTATAATGGTCAGCTATTGGTTTAGAATGCGTAGATTGATCTGATGACTTACAAAAAGTTCTGAAAATATTTCGTTTTTATTTTTGTAACACATTTATAGATTAATAAAATTATGTTTTCCATTATGACAAAGATTGATTGATTGACTTATTATATACTTGTTTATTTTAAAATTAGTTTTTCATTATAAATATACGTTGTCATCTAGTTCTTTTACTATATATATATACATCGCTGATAGTTCTGAAAGTCAAAGAAAGTAAGACTTTTTAAAGAAAAAATAAAGACATTATCTGGAAAAAGTTTCACATATAAAGAATCACAAGAATTTAAATATAAATAACTTAAATAAGGATACGACAAAATAAGATATCATTTATTTGTATCAGGTTGGGATAAATGTCAAAATTTATCTCTTTGAATGAAAGCATTATTTTGAGAGAAAATCTGTTTGTAATACTGCCAAAATTTTTGCTTCCTAAGTATTCATCAACAGTTTCTTTCTTACATGTGAATGAGAACTCAGCATTGAAAGTAAATAAGTAAAAAATATCCGGCTCTCATTAATTATATTCAAGGCAACCTATATATATCTGTATTCTTTTCAACAATACTCAAACCACATTTAAAATTAGACGCATATAAATTTCGTCCTATATATATCATGTCGAAAATGTTTGTCCGGATAACTTGTAATCAGATGCACGCTGTTTAAATACTATCTTCCATAAGTAAATCTAAATCCACGCCATTCATATGCAAAAGAAATACGAACTGGCGATTATCTTATATTGCTTGAGCATTAACTAATACTTTTTCACTTCAAGCTGCGTCAATATTGGCGACACTAAAAGACGTCAATTGGTCGTCTAACAAGCAGAGTGACGAAAAATGTTCTCAGGTTTTAGATTCAACGTTGTATTTTCATTAGTTTTATCGGTTTCACCTCATTTAAAACCACGTTAATACTGCTGATTCTATTTAAGTTAATATTTTTAAATGATGCAAAAAACAAAATCATTAAATAATTGATCTAAAGAGATTATGAATTTTGAAAGTAATTTATTTTATATATATATATATATTTGCATCGTAAAATATAGTCATGTTTAAGAGCAAAACAAAATCATTTTGTCGTTAAAATTTTCAGCTATTTGATGCAACAAAATGAATCTTTTCGATTAGTTTTATGAAAAAATTAAAAAATGAGCTGTTATATAAATTAAAATTTCTAATTGTTCTTTTATTTCTATTTTATTTTATTTTTGTATCACTGTGTTTAGTAGAATATATATTTTAGTATATTATATTTAATAAATTAATGATTATTAAATTTGTATTTTACAAATCATAAAAGCAAAGTTATTATTCTGCATATTAGGTTGTAAAATTTTTTGGAGTATTTACTAATTCATAGAATCTTTTAAAGAAGTGGTTAAAATTTACTTATTTCTTTCAAAGATTCTATGAATTAAATTTTATTTATTTTTAAGTTAACCAAAATAAACTTAAAATTTAAACTTTAACCTAAAAAAAATTAAGTTTGTTGATAAAACAAGCAAATCATTGAATGAGAAATTTGAAAGTCATGATATACAATTATAAAACCAACGTGCATTTACTTATAAAAAATTAAGCGCAGATCTGAAAAATATCGAGAAAATTGGCAAGCATTGTTTTGATTTAGGAAATATAACAGGAAAGGGGCAAATATGCTCATTCACGAAACAAGTGATTACTTTCAGAAGTGCAAATTTTCATTGATTCAGTTCTCACAGAGATGCCAATCATTAAATCCTCGAAATTATAAGATGACGAGCCGTCGTAATGAATACGGAATTTAAAGTCATGACAAAAAAAGAAACATCTAATTAGACATATGAACAGCCTTCATTTGCGTGCAAAATTCATGGCGTTAGAGATTTTTTGATGAGGCGATGAGCAGCAGCATATAAGTAATTTTCTATGGGAGTGGTTGATGGTAGAAAATGGACATACCCAATGGCATTCCCGACGAATTTCAAAGGGGTCCAAGCTGTGTGACAAGAATATGACAGTCATTCCACATGTATTTCCCATTCCAGGTATTTGTCCAGTATGACAACTCGATAGGAAAGCGCGTTGTTTTGAAAAGCTTAATGGAGAGCCTAACTGCCTAAGGTTATTTACTCTGTAAAATATTTTAGCATTCACCGCGTGATTTGCCTTTCGGAGGAATTTTCATAGATCCTGGGTCGTATTCTCGTGTCACAAGGGAGGAAACCCAGAAAACTCATAAGCACTCACCCCGACAGATAAGCATACAAATGACAGAAATACAACATCCATCTCCCGTTGTTCAATAGTGACAGAGATCGAGCCGGTGAAATTTTGCTCTGAAGAACACCTTTCTATTAAGAGATCAAGGAAATCCCCTGCGAGAACATTTGCAACAACACTGACTCTACATACATATGTAGTGGGGCAAGCGAGCCCTGGATTATACCTTTAGGTTAACGGGTTTGGAATATTTGCCCATCACCAAGTGCCTCGTAATTTAACCACGTTCAGGTGACATCTGTGCTAGCACCCTCCTCTCCATACCCATGCCACACCAGCGGAAGGACTTTTTACTTCACATATTAACGTGGACACATCTTCAAACCACGCAGCTCCAGCAAACGTTAGTAAACGTGGTCACCCTCAAAATCATTGCCCTTCAGCAAATGATGCTTCACTTTGCTGATCTTAACAGGAAATGGGGTGAAGCTATTGAGGCACTGGAGCTCGTGTATAACAGACTATATGACAATCGTTGCCTCGGCTTCTTAACAATATGGGATAGAATAAGACAGCTACTTCTGAGCGTTTTACTGTTATCCTACACGATGTCCTACCACTAGGTTAGGGTAAATTAAAAACGTTGTTCAAAAAGAAAGCAGAAAAAATCAGGAAGCGCTTTACTTACAGAGTCGTATAGCTGTGACAAAATTCCGTCTGTAATCGCACTGACCGGTACGATATCTACACGAAATCCCAGCTGATACAATAATGTCTTCACCTCATTTTCTGGGAAATATTAAAATATATTTCGCGTCCTCCAAACTCTCATTCATTAACAATCGATATTTATCAGGATGGATTAAAACTACATAATTTTGTTTAAAGAAACACAACTCAATTGACATGATTAGTATATATTGCTACCACAAAGATTAGTATATTGCTTTTGTAGACAGCCGGAATTGAAAGCCGATCACATATTTACAGAGAAATCGGCTTTCAATTCCAGCTGCCTATAAAAGTAATATGCCAATCTTTTTCAGGAATCGTAAATTCTTTTACTAGTCACAAGCTTTTGAAGAAATCTTTAGCTTTTTGGAATTGCCAGCATATTCTTGAAAGGAAGGAATGACAAACGCAAAAGAATCAAGTAACACCCCATTGTCTCATTTCAACAAGTAAGAAAAAAGCCCATAGCTCGAAATCTTTCCTTCTTCCGATAGTCACCGAAATGTATTTAAATAATGATAAATTTCTTAGGATATTTTATCCTAATTTATATTATAGTCTTTTAATCATGCACAATGCTGACTTCTATTATGTTAAGACTGTTTTGATTGTTTGTTTTTTTCATATTTTTGACACTGAAATTTAGTTTTTATGCACCATATTTTCCTATTTCAAACTACTGCCTTTCCAATTCAAAGTAGCTTAATTTTCTCTTCGTTTTTAATGCTTGAAATTAGTATATATCCTACACATTTAATGATATGAACACAAGCATGTATTGAAAGCATGCACAAACGTATAAAGAAATATAAGAATAACGGAAAGTAAATGTTATAAGTAGTAAAAATAAATGAAAAGAAATCAAAACATCTGTTGATTTCCCCAGTACATTCAATACGACTCGCGTGATCACATATCGATTAGTGTCATATGCAGATATTCAACATAAAATCTGACCTCAAATTCATCAACTAAGTTCCTATTGGTTATGTTGAATGTCATGTTTTCTTCCAATTCAGAAAAATTTTATTTGCTTATGCGTTAACTTGGATGCGAATTTGATGGTATTAAAAGAATATTGAAATTGTCAACAATTGATATATTACATTGTTTCTCATATTACCTAAAAGAATTGTTTCAATACGAAATTATTATAAAGATTAAATATTTTTTCGAATATTTGTAAAGATATAATATAAATAAATTTATGAAAAATAAAAAAAACATATAAAATTCGCTTTATGAAAAATTTATTAAAATTTGTCGAGATAATATACTCGTATTATACTTCAATTATAATAAGAGCACTTTTACCTAAATATTGCAAATAAATGAATTCAAGCATCAATTTCACATTCGTATATGCAGCATATTCATAGCAATAGTTGAAATTCATATTCAAACATTGAATATGAAATTCTGATCAGAGAGCACTAATAATGTTAAATGGAATACAATTTAAAATAAACCTAGAAAATATAGGAGAAATGGTTCATGATAAATATAAATAAAAAATCCGTAATAAAATACAATTGAATAAAGTCTAAAAATAGAAGAAACGCACTTATAACATTACATAAATATAGAATAATTCTTATTCATTCTATTTCATTGAGTAATATTAGGTTAGTTTTGAATTCGATTGTATGAAAAACAAGATTTACAAAAACGCATGAAATGTAATTAAATCTATCTTTTTAGGTGGAATAAATCAGAGTCATCATATAACACAAACTGGTATATCTGAGTTAATGGTTTATCTTAAGTAATATTCTAACTCACGTTTTTTTGAGCATAAATATAAATAATTTATTAAATGTATGTACATAAATTAAATAAATTTGAGTTTTAAATATAATTATTTTCATTTCATGTTATTTTAATCAAATAAATTTCATACTCAGATATTAATTTTACTATCGTTTAAAAGAAGTGGTAGTTTTGTTGTATGACCTTCATAGCAGTTTATGTTGCTCCCGAAATTTGAGTCTTCTCTTTTTCTTTTGTACTGTACAACTATATAAAAAAATTCCTATATTTTTTTTAATATTTTAACACTCATAGCTCATGCTTTTCATTTTATTTTAATTTTTTATGGATGTTCACCATCACTCAAAAAAATATGATACTCTAAGGTGCAATCTTACCGATTGTAGGCTGTTGGTTTATTAATTTCTTTGAAAAAGCAATCTATCTTCATAAATTAATGTTCCTTTTGGATTACAAGTAATATGTCATATAAAAATTATAATTTGTATATTTAAATAGAGGGATTTCGCTTTCCAGGTGACATTGACCACTTGAGAATTAATTCAATCACGATTCATAGCCATAAATATAGATTCTGAAACTTTACAAATATCAACCTAAAATGGGAATCAGATCCATCCATTAACTATTAGACTGCAGAGAGAATAACATCTATTCGAATACTGGCTTGACTTATGTCTCAGTAACCCTGAACAGTAAGCTATTGATCATAATTTATCAGAATTGCAAGGAAAATATTTTTTCAATGCCAGTTTTGTTTGAGAGGGGAGAAGGATATGAATTTGCACACTTTAGAAGAAAAAAATCTTTGTTAGGTATATTTGAACATACAATTAAATCCCCCAGGTAGAACAAAACAGTTGCTAATATAACATTAATTCATATGGATAACAAGTTATCAATGTAAATAAAAAATTCCTAGATTTGAATTGTAACTGCTCGTAATGGAGTAAAACTTATAACTGGATATCGGTCTCTGGTTAATTTAAAATAAAAACTAGTTTTATTTTCGAATTTTAACGGGTTTGTAATTAACTTAAAACATAATTAATACTGATTTGAATTTTATGTAAAGCTGCTTATGCTACCATTTAATAAATCTAAACTATGTAATATTTCACAGCGGGTGGTTTATTTATTCTTTTTAAAATTGTCACCTCTGGGAATAGACTCTTTCTTTTGACATTTAATTTTTTTTAAGTAAAAAATATTTATTTTTTAAATTTCAGAAAAAATGTTGTTTTATCTTTCTTAGGTGAATATGTTTACCCCTTTCTCAATAAGTCAATGCTAATTGAAGAGAGTTTTCAAACATCATATACCTCAATTGATTTATTTTCAGCTAATCTATAAATAACACTTCATTTTGTCATGCAAAACATCGTTTTGAGAAATTGTTGATTAAGTTATTTCGCAATGTTTACGCGCATTTATGAGTTAAACTGTTGAACTTCACATATTTTTACGTTTAAACAAAAGCTACTTTTTAAAATTTTGTCAGACTTTTTTTACTATGCATTATTATGCAGTATACAAAACACACCTAAAGAAATTCCAAATTCTATTTTCTCTGCATTACTTTAATGTCTACGCTCTTCCCTGATAAATAAGCTGTAAGCTATATTCATTGAACCAGATATAAAATGATTGAAATAGAAAGCAGTGAAGTGAATACATTTAGCAACCAAATACTTAAATCTTTTCAACATTGAGGAATTTATAACTTTGAAAATTGTCATATTAGTATTTTTTATCTAATGATTATCTATTTCCTCTAAGTTAGTATTAATTGTTTTTATGCATGTCCAAATGTACACATGTAAAATTCATCTTGTGTTAGTTAATACAAATCTGTAACATGAATAACATTTCCATCAACATATTGATCACATATTCCACCGTATCTTATAAGACAGACAGTCGTCTCCGAAGAAAAATGAAAAAAAAAGGAAAAAGAACCTTGATCTATTTTTGATGTGACAGTGGATCCCTATTACTTGAGCGTCTCGGTTTAGAGGATGAGCTCTCGGGTTTTGTTTCCACTTCCCTAAACCGCCGCCAAAAAGTTGGTGTTTTGACGCCAGCCTTACGAAAAGAAAAACCTCTTGTTTCTGCCGGGTTAAAAATTTTACCGCCAGGGTAAAAATTTTAACAAGAATCATATTCTTCTCACTGTTTTGAAATTCTTCGCATAATGTGTGGGGTGGCATCACCTGAAACCCGTTCAGTTAAAAGGATGTAATTTATTCCATTTTTTTAGGACTCCAAGACAAGGGAATTTCTGTTTCGTAATCTGGAGCGAATCCAACATTTATGTGGAGCTAAATGGCGAAAAAACAATGTTTACTTTTATGAGATTGATCTTTTTTCGGAAGCGATTTTTTTAAAAAAAAATTGTGAATAAGATGTATGGCTATGTGAAAAGCGATTTTGATAGTAAAATTTTTTCTTGAAGCTAAAAATTAGCTTAAAATATCAATGTTATCTGCCATATTTTAGTCCTTAAAGCTTGGTTTCAGTCTATTCTATTTTTGCCTCTAATTTACTGTATGTTTCCTTGTTATAAATTGGCAAAATATCTAAAAAAAATTACGAAATTAAGGAATTAAAATGCAATATGATTTTTAAATAAATTATTTATATTCAGTAACTTTTAATATGCATTATTTTTAATTTTTTTCATGTTGCTACAGTTTTAAGTAATACATTTTCCGGTCAATAATGCTAAATATTAAAACAAAATTTTAAATTAAGTTAAATTTTGTTTACTTGAATAATTATCTCATTTTTTCTCTGATGGTGACATTTTAGTAAAATGTGTTTTAGATTCATTATGTTGACTGTATAATAGGTAAATTAGTTTTAAAAATTAAACAGATTTTAAGTGATTATATAATAATCCTTATGAATAATATAAAAATTATTAGTCATGATATCTTTGAATTGTTACCTTAGTCGCTGACTTTTTCAAATTACCATTTTTTTAAATTTTCATTTTTAATATGATAGAAAATTTTAATTTTGAAGAATTGCACTGTTAGATTTTGATGCTTTTAATTAACATTTTCAATCAAGTCCTTTTTTTAACGTATGTGTGTGCCTTTGGTGGCACATTTTATTTTTATTTTCCATTTTGATCACTTTCCAATTATTACAGAATTTGGGCACATCTGCATTTTAATTTCTTTTTCTTAATCTTCCAACAGTTAAATATTTATAAACAATTAAATTTGCGAAGATTCCCCATAATTATATAATTAAAATATATCATCATATATAAGGCATTTATACAGAAGCATATGTTCAGTAAGGAAGAGGAGAAACACTCTTTATCTGTTACTGTCTTATAAGCCGAGGTGGTGGAGAATTGTTAAACTTGGCCTCCAATTCAACAATTCGAGTGTTCGAACCACATCTCGGGCTTGAATGATTGTAGCGATTTGGAATCCACTTTAAACTCTAACTTCCGGTCTATTTAGCCTTTCAATGCAAAAATAATTATTCTGTGAAAAACAAATCAAACTTTATAATCATCAAATTTGAAATTAAGGAAGGTGGGGATTTTTAAGTTAAGAAGTAATTAAATTATGACAATATTTTCTTACATTTTGTAGTTAAATATAAAATATCTAATGATTTTATTACTCAAATTATATTTAATGCATCCGAACTTAAAAAAAACAAACTTGAGAATTAATCTTTATCTACTGTTATAAACTCACACCCTTTATTCTGCTTAAATATGGAAAAATGTAGATTATATATCTTGCAAAATATTATATTTTTATTATAAAAAGTCTATATATTTAGAAACAATTCTATTTTATATTATGGTATTCAGAAACCTGATACAATATAGTATTTAAGATATATTTACGATATTAAATAATCCTTAATTATATAGGGTTTATAGAGTAGGTTAAAATTTAGTTAATCAGTATCGAATGATCTCTAAACAACTAATTTTTAGGATATGATAAAGCGGAAAAGCATATATAATGCAACAGATTTCTACATTATATAGCACATTCACTTAAAAATAACAGGATATTAAGAAAATAAATTTACTATATTTCTTAGGTAATTTATTTATAAAATATATTATATTGTTAGATGCTGTAGCTTTGAATGATGCAGGATTCTTAGATTTTATTTTTTGAAATATATGATAGCCACTTAAGTGCCTACAGAAAATACTTCAATAATATAAGTCATAGAAAAGAAAATGAGTTTTTATTACAAATAATATGCACTAGGAGATTATTTTCTTTTACTAATAGGAAAATATTTTTATGGAAATGTTATATTTGATATAACTATCAACTTTTAATAGACACTATAAAAGAAGCTTTAACTGGATCAAAACATAGTTAATGCACTTATCAGCAAAAAGAAAAGAAAAAAAAATCGAAAAGCAAGTATGTTAACCAAATTTGAGTTAAAATTTAAAAAAGAAATTATTTATCAGCCTAGGGTTGTAAAAATATTTGTATTTCATTGAATAAAGTTATAATTCATTATCAAAAAAATTTTTTGTATATCCATCAAAATTTGCATTATCAATCGCTTTTGTTGCAGCTCATCAAATGTATTTTACGACAACAAATTGCATTATATGTTGCAATTGGTCACTCATTTAATTTCCTGATTAACAGCCTGGGTTTGAATCCCGAAGAAAACTAAGGATAGTTATTCAAAGTATATTTTTCCCAAAGTATATTCAAAGTATATGATCCCAGATAGTATTTCATTGTTCGTTCTTAAATTTTTAGAACAAATACTCGTCATTAAATTTAGTTTTTTTCCCAATAAATTTCAAAATATTAATTCAGCTTAAAGTAAAGATACATTCTTCCAAATGATGTTTAAAGCGCAGTTAGCACACACATTTACTTTTAAGTTCTGCTTTCAATGTAGCATTGTGTATGATAACCAAATAAAAAAAATCAGTTATATGATCACTTTTGCTAAGAAACAAATTCTTTTTTTACTGGATTCGATACTATCCATATAAACTTGGAAATCAATTTCTTTTCTCACGAACATTAAAAATTCCTTCAGAACCATTTTCGTCATTGATTCTTCATTAATTACGCCTCAAAAATTATATTTCATTCACTTCACAAAACGTACTGAAAATTATCTTTCCATAATTTCGTAATTTTTATTACATTAATTATAACCTCAAGAATTTCAATGGAGATTAATAC
This sequence comes from Latrodectus hesperus, assembly GCA_037975125.1. NCBI lineage: Eukaryota > Metazoa > Arthropoda > Arachnida > Araneae > Theridiidae > Latrodectus > Latrodectus hesperus. Next base: position 71,763,064 of record CM075860.1, on the reverse strand, counting down.
TTAGAACATATCAAATATTATTTAACAATAAGCAGGATTATAAATAATAAGCAATAAACTCTCTCCTAATGGTTTCTTAATATTGTTAAAAATTTAGTTTAATAGTAAAAAACTACAACACTTAAAGTACTCTAAAAGTTTTTACAGTAATTTTTATATTTTGTGAGCTGAATTAACTCTTGCTATTTCCTTTTTACTCAATTATTTACCTATAAAACTCAATTAATTCTTTTATTTTATCAAAATATTTAATTATTATGGAAACAAAATAATTTTTCTGTTTTATGAAATTAAAAAAAAAATATTTAACATATTCATCGAGCTAACAAAAGTTTTTTTGTTTTTCTTCTACAATATTTTAGAGTTATTGCTCTGAATTTTTTAAACTGATAATTCTTAATTAGCATTTACCGGATAACATATATAATAATTTAAATTTCGGAATTAAAATGGAATTAGAAATGAGTACAAGATAGTTTTAACGACGCAATTATTTTCTTTTTACCCATTTGATACGCTCTCATAAATGTAACCTTTGCAACAGGGTGTTGTAAAAATAAAAGACGAAAATTTTTTACCATTGAAATACTGCGATGTTTAAAAACCACAAATCACAGCAGAAAGACATCACTTTTGCAGTGATTACAATTTAAAAAAGAAATAAATTAGGCGATGCATCAAATCTTGATGAATAGACATAAAGCTGTAAGGTCCTCGTGCTTGATCGAAACTGCATGCTGTAAAATACCACATTGGTTACCCAGACATCCTTAATTGCGGGATGAGTGCTTCCGAGTAACTCTATAAGGTTAGCCTTCGAGAAGAGCTCTTTGCAATAAATTAGATAAGTCTAAAAGGATCTTGTACCAGACACACAGTCAAGTATTTGATTTCTGGAATAAGCCATTCGAGAGACTGTTTCAAGTGTTATTAATTGCCCTTGTGTGATCGAAAGATGTGTGGCTCCATTTTTCGTTAACTCGTGCACTTTTCCGAGCAGTAATGAAATGCAGCGTAAAAGAATGCTGAGATGAAAAGCCACCACTTTGTTTTGGCAACTGCAGATAACGAAATTCCGCATTCTCTGCTTATGGATGTCAAGGAAAAGAAAAATAACTGCTTTTAATTTGAAAAATAAACCCAATTATTTCTTTTTAAATGAAAAAAACTGGAAAAATCCTTGAAGATCAAGTATCAGACACAGATATATGACGAATTCGGGAAAAAAAGCATATCGCATTTATTTAAAATTTCCTGACTTTCAAAATTTAAAAATGTTTCAGTAACAATACGAATTTCGTAATTATTACAAATTACGGAAAATAATTACGCTTATTCATCATTTAACGCTTATTACAATTTTATTCATCGAGGATTCTACAAGAGTGTAAACCTTAAAATACGTAATGGTTCGAATATTTTAAACACATAACATCAAAATATATATACTGTTGTAATATAAAATTATGAAATACACAACAAAAACTATACTTATAGGTGAGTCATATAGTCGCTGGTTCGTTTCCAGCACATTTGCTTATCTTCAATTAGATTATCAAATTAGAAAAATGTAAAAACTTAAAATATAGGTTTCTAAATGTAGAGTTTGAGAGCCTTTTTTGAACTCTCCTGCATATATATATATATATATATATATATATATATATATATATATATATATATATATATATATATATATATATATATATATATATATATATATATATATAACATAGATACTTATGTCTGTATGAAGAATATATATTTTTTAATATTTGTTGACATTATTTAAAATTTTTTAATTTAAAATGCTATTTTATATACATAAATGATAAATTTTTTTCAAGTATTTTAAAGTACATAAAATAGCAACCAAATACTTCTAAAAATATAAATACAAGGGATTTCGTAATCCTGAATATATTGTGGTTAATTCCTCCAAAATCTGTCACTGTCCTATTGTCACCAAATTTTCCCTTTTGCAGAAATTTTAAGAGTGTATAACTTCTGGATTTCAGACTTATACTTATCATTTATCAATAAGCTTTTATTTCCAAAGCCTTTCTCTACCATAAATGATCGTAATATCATCATCAGTGACATTATGCTTCCTTTAATTACTATTTGCATGAAAGGTCATTTTAAGCAAAATTAGATTCACTTGTTAACCAATCAGTAATTAAATGATAAAGAGAGAAAAAAAATAATATTTATGGACCCCTACATACATCTAATAATGAGTAGATTCCTCATAAATATCTTTATGATTTTGATGAAAATATAATAAACTATATTGAAATTAATAATATACTTTTTAATATGAATTTTCAACGATAAAATATTCAGTTCATGATGTTATGTTATTTATGTTACTTAATAATTCATTGCGAAATCATGCTTTGAATAATATTTCATCTTTAATCTCAATATAGCTTAATAAGGATCCCTTTGAATGTATGTTGGGTCTGTAATTCTAAGTTTTTTTATCCTTATTTTGAAATAATTATTGGATTTGTGCCATGATAATGAGACACAAGCATATATTTTAAAATCACAACTTCTAACCCCTTTCCAGTATTCATCTACACTGCATTTGTTGACAAAGCTTCATTACATTTAAAATTTTAACGCATCCACACCGTGTATGCTTATTATAATTTGTGAATGACTTTACCAAATAAAATCTCAGGATAAAGCAAAAATAATTGAATAAACTTATTTAAAAAAATGTCCTTTTATTTGTAAATTCATTTCTGTATAATTTTTAATTTAGTTTAATATTTATTCTGAACAATATATTGTTAAAATACATTTATGAAACATTTAACTACCTTTTTATGCCCGGAAATTATGAATTAATAATTTCAGAATTTTTGGGTATAAAAACTGCAATTAAATAATTAATCAAAGTAATAAAATTAGTTTCATAGTAAATCAGAAAAAAATATTAAAATCAAATAAACAAGCCTATACAGGTGAAAAAAATTGACGCTCCCATACGAAGTTAAATAATAAAATTATAGAGAAGGATCTTTTGAAGAGAACCCAATCAGAGATATTTTAAATTTGAATTGTTTCTGGAATATTCTAACAAGAATAGGATAATTCAGAAAACACACTTAATAATTCTTCCAAATTAGATAATTCAAACAACTTAGTTATTTAATTATAAATATTTATATTTTTATGGTCATATGGTTTTACACGTGAGAAAGAAAATATTTACGTATTATGTAAGAGTAGAATCGTATTTTAATAATTTTAAATAGAATAATAAAACCTCATATTCTCCATCCCATTTCAACTGGATAAAATATTATTTTGTCTTAATGTTGGATCAAAAATAATGAAAAAAATTTTAATCAAAGCTATAAAAATGGCAGAAAAAATGTGCTTTACAATCTTAAAACTGTAACCGTCTAATGAAAGAAGTTATAAATGTAAAATAAAAAGTCGAACGTTTGTTTTTAACATACCGTTGATAAAATCTAAACACAATTATTCCTTTAAACCTCAAATAAACAATCGAAAGTCTCATTAGAAGGCAGATGTTGTAACTGAAGAAAAGAAATGCGAAGTACTTTGATAACCTCTATTTATTAATACGTTTAAAAACTTGTGGCTTACAACATTTTTCCTGAAATAATGTCGTATGAAAATCATGCATTTAAATAAACTAACACTAATTAAAAAAAAAGCCAAATTTTGTATTTTCGTGTGTAAATATATTTCGGCTGATTATAAATTCTTTATTTTTAAATATATTTATATTTACTTTATTATCATCTTATATTTATTAATTTGTTTTATTTTAAATTTTTAATTAATTTTATAAATATTTCTCAGCTAATTTTAGCATAAAATACAAAACTTAAATTTTGGATTTATTATTCAAATAGAAACTAACTGAAAATGTGAAAAAAAATCAAATAACGATGAAATTTGGTTATTTTTATTTTGTTTATTCTTATGTATATTATTGCTTATATATTAATTTATCACATTTTAAACACATACAATAAATGCTTAACGGAACGTTTTATTAGTCTAGCACAACAATACGAAATGGTCAACCCATTACGATTAACGATTTAAAGGAAAATGTTAAAAATATTCCGGAATGTGAAGGTTAAGGTATTATGCAATCGATCGAAAAGAAGTATTTCCTCATTCAATCATCGAACATAATGGCAACCCTTTTTTTTCAAAAAAATGTTCAAAATAAACGTTACTTCACAAATTAAAATAAGATGACTTACTTGCAATTTTGGAGTTTGAAGTCCAGGATGAGTGTTTACGGGGTACGCCGATTGGAACTGCGACTTCGGAAATAAAGAGGAAATGCAGGCGAGAATCCGGCGACTTGGGCTGCTAACCCCCGCATTTTTACTTCGCCCACGATTTTTCGACGCCCTCCCCCTACTACTTGAGCTTGCAGTCGACCCTCTCACGCGACTTTGTTTTATATTTTTCTTTCTCTCGTCACATGTCCAAGCGACATGTTCGATTCAGTCATTTTCGTTGAGTTGTTTACGGGAACCGTTGTAAGTTATCGTTTGCTCTCTTAGCATACGTAATTATTGCCAATCGGTCATCCGTAATGCCTTTCGATTAGACGTCTGTGTTAAATAAGCTTTCATGCTCTTAGCGATAATTTATCCATCATCGAAATCGGAAAGTATTTATTAAATGATCCGAATAAATATTAAATGATATCCTACAAAAATATCAACTAAATAATATGATAATATAATAAATATATAATAAAAAATCTTAGTAAATAAAATATATAATAAAAAATCTGAATATAAATTAAATAATATTTATCATGAAAAATTGTATGAGTCTCACAAGGGATTTTTTCTTAAGGAATTTTTTACTAAATAAATTATTTTTTTAACTTTATTAAGTTTATTTCTTAATATGTTCTTGAAATTATTTCGCATCGTAGTTTTGTAATTAACTATTTAAAAATATCAAACATTTATAAAATTTCGTAAATTAAGTAGACAGAGAATAAAATCAGAATTCGTAAATTAAGTTGACTTAGAATAAATTAAGCAAAAGAAAAGTTTTATTTATATAATAGCAAAAGTATTATTTTTTAATAACTTAAATTTATAATTGAATTTAATAAAACAGTTTAGAATAAAAACAACAGTAAAATACATTGTTTATAGTGCTCATTTATGATTTAAGAAAGCACAAAAAATCGTTTTTTACCCTCATTCAAGAATTATTTAATAATTTTAGTTTCTACAAACTTCCCGTGAAACAGGATTACAAAATTGAAGACTAATAAGGATAAAAGCCCAATTAAATTTGCCAAAATTGCTATTTTTTATATCATGTTTAAGAATTTCTATCAGAAAGATTTTTGTAATAAGGAATGCCAATATTTATTCGCTACTTTGTCTTAAGAGTTAATTTTAATTTGTATTACTGCGCGTTTTCAAAAGGAAATTTAAAAAGAATAGATTAAATGATGTATAACTGAAACTAAAAAAAAAATATTAAATTGTATTATCATAAATAAACAAAATTTATTTAAAATTATTATTTTTATATATTTTAAGATGTCTTTGGTAATCAAAATTATGTATTTGCGAGTTTTTTAATGCAATTATTTTGATGATTGCGGAGATATGTATGATCGTTCTAATCTTTGAAAATAATCAAAATTCTTTCGAATGTTTCACAAGTGTTAACCTTGATTAAAAGTTTCTCAAGTGGTTCAATTTGATGAATTGATTGCTAGTGATAAAAAGTATTAATATATTTTACCATTTGTATTTTACCTTTATTCATAATTTATTTGAATGGCACAAAGAAGATAATTATATTGAGATTAAATTTAAACTAAAGAGGAATATTTTAAATATTTATAGATTATTATTTTAATTACAATGTACTCTGAATGTACTCTTGTCTTTGAAAATAAATTGTTTTGAAATTTGCAAAAAAGGTCTTAAATTATCGATTTATTTTGACTTAAATAATATTGTAACTTAAATAATAAGAAATGTGAAAAATTTATTTGATCATTTTTTAGATTTTTTAAAATTTATTTTTAATTTATTTAACAAGACAATATATTTAAAGAACATTATCTCAAAACCTCAGAGATCAAAATTATCAATTGATCATTTTCAGTTTTGGTAATATTGGTCAAGTGTTTTTATATTGTAAAAAAACTACTACTGTTTATTATAATTTGTATTGACTTTTTATAATAAGTTTTGTTTTTTGCACATCTACATAACTGAAATCCATCTGAAAATGGTTTGCTTTTGCTCCTATTTTTTTCACAAAAATGAGACAAAACAACCTTTTTTAACAACCAAATAAAAAATTTATTTAACAAGGCATAATAAATAATCTTCAAAATAATGCGAGGGCAAGAATCTTTTTTTAGTGCTCTTGCCATTACAGTAGTTACTTTCTATCTGTACTCCTTTTTTTTTACATTTGTTTTTCGCTTAAAATATAAAAATGTTGGTAACGCTAAGGCGCCATACCTCTAACTTCCCTTAAAACAAGCATAAGTAAAAATAGAGAGAAAAAACTACAAAAAGGCGTAAAAAAGTTTATTCAATAAATGACAGGCTTTTGATAAAGATGTATCTATTTTCATTGAATATAGATTCCTCTATATATATATATATATATATATATATATATATATATATATATATATATATATATATATATATATATATATATATATATATATATATATATATATATATATATATACATTTATTTATAAACTATATTTAAATTACCAATTAACTATAACATAAGTTGACTATTGAAAGTCAGTCAAACAAAATGAAGGCTAGAATTTTGTATGAAATTCTTAAAAAAATTTATTTAAATTTACTTAAATTAATTTATTTTATTTTATTAAATTATTTTAATAAAATAAATTTAATTAAAATAAATTAAATAATAAAAATTTATTTAAATTATTTAATTCTTAAAAATAAATAATTTTTAAAAATTAATTAAAATTTATAAAAATTATTTAAATTTATTTAATTCAGTTGTTTGTTCCAAACTTGGACGATGTTAAACTTCCTGCTGATGGTACAATATTTTTACCATTTATTCGTCTTTCTGATGTCCCCCAAATCAAATTTAGAATCTCACTTAAATTTATTTCCATTAAAAACTTTACAATGCTTCTTAACTTTATCCTAGATGAAGAGATTTTAATTAAAGTTATCATTTCATTTTAGAAGTTTATCTTTTCAAATATTGAATTTATGTATTTATGAATAAAAATTTCTGGGAATTAATTTAAAACATATAAAATATTCATGGAGAAAAATCTTTCCAATGTATTTCAATATATTAAGAAACTAAACTTCGCACCCTTGGAAATCATTTTATATTTATCAATATAAATTATTTGATTTTCAAAAATTAAAGTTATTTAATTTAATTTGTCTTTTATTTGTTTAAATATTTATCAATCTTATTTTTTTAAATTTTATTTTATGTCACATTGAATTATTTTTTTAACGCAAGGATGTACTTCGACTTATCTTTAAATTTATGATTGCCATTTAAACATAATTGTTTTATTTTCGTTAACTTAAAAAATTGTAAGAATCCAAAATAAAATTATAAATATCATTTAAAGATTGTACTGACAATTTAAAAATTTATTGTTTAGTGTTTTTTCAATAAACTCCCCTTACAAATTATTTCATACAATAATACTGAAACTTTTGTGCCTAAAAATCTATATTTTGTAGTAACTCTTTTATTTAATTGATTTATAAAAAATAAATAAAAATAGTTACAAATATATTCTAAAAAAGAAACTTCATAAATCATAATTCAGAGATTTTTGATTTGCTTAGATGGGGGGGTCTTAAGTAACATACTTAATATCCATTCAATCAGAAAATATTAAAGTATAATAAGTAATTTACAATACATTTTTAAAAATATTAAATGATGCTTTTGATACAAACTATACAATCTACAAAATATCCTTAATACAAAATATGCCTTTAATCCATTAAATCATTTTAATTATTAAAAGAATATAATAACAAATCTTTTTACTGAAAATTCAATTTTACTAATGTTTAACAATGAATTTTTATAAAATTTTTTAATAATTATGTATAAACTTAAAGGAAAAGAGTAAATACAATGTAATAAAAGTATTTGATTTTACCAAATTATTTCTTTTTTTTCCATTGTATAATATCAGAGCATCATATGCTCCAACACGGTATTTAAATAAAACTTCCATATTTTATAAAATTGAAAGTACACAATAAAGATTGAATTAGTATCTACTATTTTTTTATTTTATAATATAAAACTAAAAATCAATGTCATATTTCTATAAAATAATCAGTTTTCCAACAAGTTTCAAAATTCAAGTGCTTCAAATATCAATTGTGTGATAACTGAGAAAATTTAATGCGATATTTTTATTATTTTTTATGCATACGTCATTAAGTTCTTATCGGTTATGTGGCATCGAGTGTCAGTTTCAATGAAATGTTCTGAGTTAAAGATAAAACTGAATTCATTTTTGCATTCTTTATGCATGAGTCACGTTTAGAGAAGGAAGAGAAAATTTATTTTTATATTACACTCCGATTTCTTCCATAAGTAGTAAATTTTTTAAACAGTGAATCATTGAGTCAATATGTGAAATTTGAAATTGAGAATTTGATACAAATTTCTCGATTATTTTTCATTTTAAAAGTTTTGCTACATTATGAAAGAATATTAATTTATATTGTATATATAAAATTTATATTTTCAGTTATTTTTCACTTGAAATAGTACACTTCATTCAAGCTAGAAATGATAATTTTAACAAATTAAAAATTTAATAATTTTCACAGCTAATTATACTTTTTCTCATTGTTAGCAAATATTTAAACTTTTAGTTGATATATATATATAAAGAAATGCTCAACTAAATCATGCACGAATTTTTAGTGATGAGGATTTCATTATATATTTATAGATATTACTTCAGATACAAGGTTGGCTTATCTACACTTAAATATTACATAATGAAAACAGTCAGTCTAATTATTACTAGCAGTTGTTCCAATCTTAGAAAAAGGAGAGAAATAAACTTAAAAAAATTAACTTCTTATTAAAAACTAACTTAAAACTAAACTTACTAAACTTAAAAAAATAATTCTTATTAGACAAAACAATAATTTGCTTCAAAATTTCAATTTCATCAATTCTTCTATCAGAAAGTATTATTTCTAGAAATTAATAAAGTAATTTAGCATTAAAAGTAATTATTAATATCAACAACATTGCAATACATAAAAATATGTTGCTATTAACTGTCAACATTTCAATTAATCACAAGTCAGTGACATCGATTGATATTCTAAAATATTTTGAATTGTGGTGTAATGTCTCTTACAAAACTAAACTACTTCTTTACAAAATTGAAAGTGCGAAACATGATTCGTTTTTTTTTTATGGAAAAGAATTAGTCCACAGCTTCACGATCAAATGGCAAATGTTCTGACATGTTGAGCCATGATGTTATCATTCTGAACAATAACTGTTCACCAAACTCAAGAATTGTAGCAGAAATTCAAGTAGTCTTTATCATGATCTGATTCTCATCTTGCAAATCTTTTTATTTACAAATATAATAATGTCAGCGTAAGCAAAGCATTATACTTAAGACTAAAAAGAGATTAAATACTGCTATTATTAATTTAGAATTCTATTAATTAATGTGAATTTTCTTTAAATTTAAATTATCTTTGCCAATTTCAACTAACCATAAAGTGGATGTTTTGTTTTTTTCATTTTGCTTTCTCTTCGATACTTTTATCAACGTATTAATGGCTTGCATCAATGGAAAACAGCTTCTTAAGCCGCTGCTTTGGTTCTTATATAAGAAATCATTTTATTTACAAAACGAACTTCGACAATATTCTCAAACATTTGATGCTGAACTTCGCCTTGTTTGCTGCTGCTCGAAGAAAGCGATTTGAAGCAATCAGCAAATTCGTCAACAAGTCGTATTTACGGCGCAGTCTCAATACGATGTGACGTAAATGAAACATTATCTGACATCATGGATACTTTAAACCAATGAGAATAGAAATAAAGTGATGTAATCTTGATCTCGACTGGAACGAAAGATACAACCATATTATAGTTAAAAAAAACCACCATTTTAAATATTATGAACAACAATTTCAGAACTTATAAGAATTTTATTTATTCTGTTTTTATTCCAATTTTTTGTTTTTCTGTTTCCATTCAGATAGTTCTTTTCCCATGAGTCATTAAAATTTTTCTCATAAGAACAAACAAATTAAATTTTAGTTTTCTTTACAATATAATCATTTATACTTTTTCGTGATGCAAAGTTATAATTTACATATGATTTTGAAATAGATTATTTTGCAATATAAGAAATGTGTAGTAAAAAATGCAACTAGTCATACATTTATGTAATATCTTATTTAAAAAAATATTGCTGTGTGAAATTGATTCAATGTTTTTTATTTAATGAGTTATTTGAGAGAATACAAATTAATTCAATCACTTAAGTCTTAAAATTATTTTTAGTGAAGCAATTCCTTAATAAAATTAAATTATATATTTATATGTATATATATAGTCTGCAATATAACATGGCAAAACTAATTTTAAAAGTTATGTTTGAGTGTCGTAAAAGCCAAGATTCAGGGCTAAGCGCATGTTTTGAGCGAAATTTCTATTCAAACAAATAACTGAATTCCAGCAAAATGTTGATTTCACGGTACTTTAATGAGCTTGATGATAAAAAAACTTTATATTTCCTTTTAGGTGTTGTGATTTTATAAGATATGATAATGAATATTGTGTAATTCGTATACTGTTTCGAGAAAAACCTCACATATAAAGTGAATTTTAAAAAAAGTTTGTTCTACTTCTATTTTAAGAGCATGAGCAATAAATACACACTAAAAACACGGTTGTATACACTTAGTTTTTTTCTGCAGTTGGAAAACACGAGCGAACGATACAATTACCCAGCCAGAAAGTTGACATCATCGCCCAAAACGCCCCATTCGTCTTCAGAATATACGCAGATGACCTTTTTTCCGTTCCATCATTGGAAGAAAAAAAGAGATAAGTGTTCTTGTTTGATTTCTGCGCTCTGGAAAAGATATTCAGAAATGCCTCAGACTCTCTTGAAAGAGATTTTTCCCCTATCATATTGGTTGGGAGATAAAAATCTGAGAGATTACGAAATGGGCCTTTGTTTACATAATAATACTCAGAGTTGATTTTGTTGTTATTTATTTGGTTTTTTGCACGTGCTAAAAGCTGCTTCTTTTAACGTATGTTTGAGAATGATTAGAACCGCCAATGATTTATCTGAATTCATAGATAATTTGTGAAATCTCCTAGAATTCATATCTACTTGCTGACAAGATGGTGATAAAATTAGCTGTGACTTAACTATGAGTGCGAGAATTTTTTTTTCACACATTCTCATGAGTTACTTGAAACCACAGAAAAATTTTAAGTCGAATTGAAAACAGAAAGAGTGGTTTGTGAATTTTAAAAATTTAATACGCTTCAATCTCTGCTGTAAATTTTACATTAGGAAATGTATAATTATTATTGAAAAACAAATAAATAACCATAAAAATATACAAACTATTAAAAATCGAGTCAAAATTTATACAAATCGCGTAAAAAATTTCTCAAACAATTCTTTGATTTTTATTTAATTAGAGTACCTTAAATATTAATAGATGGCCAAACTTGTTTGGCAAATTCTATGAAATATTAAAAATAATTAAAATCTTAATAAATTTTTTACTTGCTTCAAATATGTCGAATGTTTTACTGCTTTAATCAAACATTTCATTTAAAATAGGGATATTGGAAATGAATAAAATCTTTAGTGAAAAATAATAAATTGAGATGGTTATTGAAATGATGTTCAAATTACTTCATTAATTAGATTAGTAACCAATCAGTAACCAATTAGATTAGTAATTAATCAGATTATAATGAATTTTGTATTATTTTTATTACTTCTTAGTAAAACGTTCTTTTATATTCAAGGCATATATTCATCGCTTGGGAATTAAGATTTGAAATTTTTTATTTTGATTTGAAACATTTTAGATAAGAATAAAATCATTTTAGATAAAAATAATTTTAGATAAGAATAAAAAGAAATTTATTTAATTTTTTATACAAAACTTGAACACGGTTTGCAGTTTTAACAAAAAATTGAAATTATTTGTTAAAAATATAATTTATTGTTTTAAAATAACACAATTGAAACATTCAGAGAAATTTTCTATTTAATGTTATCAGTATTTCTTTACCTAAATTATAATAAAAATAGCATTGTCACAAAGATCTATATACATTAGTAAATTTCCTTCTAAGATAGAAATATTTTATTGAATGATTCGATTTTTCAAAAAAGATAAGTTTTACTAACTTCTTTGCCTTAAAAATTTATTTCCAATTTTAGAATTAATTAAAAATTATTTCTTCAAAAATCATGCATCTATATTAATTTTCTTCTCAATAAAATGCTTACTACACGACATTTATTATGTTTTTCCTTTCTGTGAACTATCCTGTTTGGTATTAAACCATTTTCATTTTCTTCTAATTTCCCTTTTAATTAATTAAACTACTTTTGATGTATAAATTAGTTTTGAAAAAATAAAGCATGTTACCTTTGAAGATATTACTATCCTTTTATGGTTTCATTGAAATTTCATTACATTTTGAAATAAAATCTTTAATATGATCTTCAATTTAGACATGTTTAGATTTCAATTTTCGTAAATTAATCTATATACACCGTCTTTAAGTTTAAATATATACATCTTTGTTTCGGAAATATATTTAAAAAAACTTATGTTTCACTATGATTAAGTAAATACACTTTAATTAATTAAATGCTCGCCAAATATTTAATGGTATTTAGAGTATAATTATTTCAAGTAAATTTACTGTCAACTTTGTAGATTAAAATCTATACCAGGAAAGAAAATATATTATTAAGGAAAGTGATTTCTTAATTGAAATTCAGAAAAATGATATATAAGATCCTATATCAATATAAAATTTTTAATTTTCAGAAATAGTCAACTTTTATATAGATAGAACCTCATAGGGTAAAGTATTTGAAAATCAATTTTCATTTAACAGTTAATAATAATTGTTTAATGTATATATATATATATATATATATATATATATATATATATATATATATATATATATATATATATATATATATATATATATATATATATATATATATATATATATATATATATATATATATAATATATATATATATATATATATATATATATATATATATATAGTTAAAAGTAATGAATGGTTTCAAATAAACATTTTTACTTAATATAAATAATAAAGGCTACTTATTGTATATTTTCTTGGAGATATATATAAATTGTGCAAATTTTACTAGTAGAAGTAACATTGTTTTATAATTAAAAGTACTTTTATTTGCAAGCGAATATTATGTGAGAATTAAAAATACTTTTTCATGATTGATTTTCAATGGGTTTATGCTCGTGTTTGAAAATTATCTATATTTCATCTTAATGGTGATGTAATTTATATTTTTAACATCAGTAGAAAGATACGTCATCAGATATTTTTTTTATAAAATTCTGATTAATTCTTTGTTGACAAATTTTGCACGATTACAAGTGTACTAGAAGATTACTCGGTGGCGCACTGCCTTCATTGTGAAACGTTGATAATTTAGATAAAGTTTACTATAAAGTAATCATTTGTTACTCTAATCAGTATCAATGTAATGTTGCAAAATATTTATTAGATGTGTTTTTTTTATTGAACTCTACTTTATCTTATTTTATTTAATAAATATAAGAAATTAGGTTGATAGTGCTTTCAAAAAATGTTCATATCATCAAAAAATTGCTAAACGAATAAGAGAAAGATATAAAAACTTTATGAAATCTGTAGGAAGTGAATCAAATATGATGACAATAAATTTTCTTTTACTCGGAGCTTCCCATTCATAAAAAATCCTGTTTGTCCATTGAAACTATCTTTCTTTCTTATAACTTTAAAATTATTAGAAACTAACGAATTTTCACTAAATTGTTTCCTCTCTTTTTAAGTATTAATTAATGTCATATAGTTATTTATAATTGACATATTTATAATTTTTTATCGAAATATATAATTAAAAATACAATTTTGCACGATTTTAAATTCTGTTGCATATTAGTATCCAAAAAATAAAATTGATAGATAGAATTAAAATCGAATGATATAAATATTATTGTTATTATTAATTCCATACAAGTATAGGTGGTTTACATTTTATGTCATTTTAATAATTTCGTTCTTATGTAAAATGAAAATTAATCCTTTATGTTAACACAGAAACAAAGCTAAAGTAATTAAAATTAAATTAAAATTTTGTAGAATGTGGTTATATTTAAAGTTAAGGATATATCATTATTGCCTTTCAATTAAAAAGTAAATATTTTTTGAAACAATCTTTTAATTGAGACAACAAACATACATTTTTTACTTGCTCACACTTTACAAATAAAAAGCAAATATTGGCAATTGAGATTAATGCCAAAAGTTTATTTTGAATTTTTGTTTTTAAATTTAATGTAAATCTAATTGGTGGTTATAAATACAGCATAAGGAGCAGAGTTTTTGTATATGAAGATAAATAAAACTAAAATTAGGTTAACATAAAAAACATTTCATAAAGTTTTTGCGGAAAAAATTGCCAAATATGCTTAATTAGTTACAATTAGCTTTAAAATTTTTATTTTATTTATATTTTGCATTGCAAAATTAATTCCACGCTGAAATAAATTGGTTTACTAAAGCATTTGAAGTATAAGTAATTCAATATTTAAATTTATGATTAAGATATTTGATGCGGAGTTCTAAACTAAGTAATTTTGGTCTCATTAGTAGATAAATTTAAATATTTAAAGAAAAAAATACTTATCGAGATGAAATCCACATTTTTATAATTGCCATATTTAAATAAATATTATGTTCTTTTATAAATATGAAAATTTAAATGCAAATATTGCATATTATATACTATCATATATATTTATATACAGTTACATACATAAATATATTTATTAGAGAAAGGAAAGAAATTAAGTAAAAAGATATGTATATTTTTACTATCAATTGATTATGCTTTCAATAAGTATATAAATTTACTAAACGAAATTATAGTCATTTGGGAATAATCACAACACGTGAAAATCTTATTTTAAATTTTCACAATATTTCATGGTTAATATATTCTCAGATTTATATTTGCTATTCATAAATGCATGTTTTTGTATTAATTGATTAAATGCGACATAAATGAGAAATTTTATTTTAATTATTTTATTTTTATTATCAACTTATTAATATTATCGACTTTTCGTGCAGAAATATTAATCTGTTAAATTAAATTTGTACCGGAAAAGCACAATTCTCTATAAACATGAATAAAATGAAAAGCCTACAACTCAATGATAACCAGTTTCGATGCCGCGATGATTTCAGATGACAACAAATAAACAAGTCCACCTCTTCAATCCGTAATATTTCCGATCATATTTGAAGAACGCATCGACAAGCGATTGCGATAGAAACAATTTTCCTTCTTTTATCGCCGGATATAATTCTCCACTTCGCTTCCATTAAAGACCTCACCGGCAGACGAAAAGCATAAACATGTCGAATGTGAACGAGAGGCAAGAATTTGCGCGAAACTAATGGCGGCGAGTTTGTATGCAAATGCTTTCCCATGAAGAAAACCTCTGGAAATAGGTTTATTTATGCGATCTTCTCACGTCAGTGTTGTGTCGGCCAATAAATACTTGTTTGGCAGTGACACATTTGTCATGTCCTGGGTTCTTTCCATGTCGTCTCGGTTATTTATGGAGTATTTGCAGCGCGCGTATGTGTCTCTCTCTTTCCCCAACCACAACATAAACTATCGCTTTGCAGTTGGACACGAAATAGATTTCGATGAAATACCAAATGCCTCATGTATTCAGTTTAAATGGATTTTATGCTGTAATTTTTATTTCTGCTCTCAAATATTTTTATTGATTTTTGATCACAATTTAAGCTGATTGTAACTGAGCAATTAAAACTACTTTATTAGCAGAACAAATTTTCATGTCCAAGAAAATATTTTAAATTATCATTAGTTATCCACCTATGTAATTTTCTCTGGTGGATTCTCATAAAATTAACTTTTTAAATCATTTTCCTGAAGTTTTTAACTTAAGTTAAAAAACATTAATTAAAATTATAATATTTATTATCAAGAGTACTTGGGTTTTATTAACAAAATAATTAATTTTATGTAGTCAGTTTTTATATAAATGAAATTAATTTTAAAACAAAAACCAATAAGTGTTAAAAATATGACAATTAAATGCTATAGTGAAATTACTAAGCAATCCAACTTAATTACTTATTATGAAAATTATTATTAAAAGTATTCTATTATTAATTAATAGTTATAAAATTAATTAACAACCATAAAAATTTAACAAATCTAAATATGTTTTTAAAGCTTTGTGATTTTATATTTTATACTATTGTATTTCTGTAGGAAATGCTAACCATAAATATCTTTTAAAGCATCACTCTACCATTAAAGCATAAACCGTAATTTTCAAAGTACGGTTCTGCTGGAAAAGTGGAGCAGTGCCCCCCATGATGCCAGCCTAGCTGGCACAAGACAACAGCAAATCATCATTATCTTTTGACATAAAACAAAATTTGAGGAAGTAAATAAATTTTTATTAGAAAAATAATTATGTTTCACAAGAGGACATAATATGAGTAACTAAAGAAAAATTATAGTTTATAATCTTTTACCCAAACTTAAAAACATATTTGGAAGCACCTAACTCAGCGATAATCATGGTCATCATCTAAATTAAATAAATGGTTGTAAAATATGTTCCTTTAAAGGGAATTTTCATCAATTTAGTTCCTTTAGATATTCACAATTATTTATAATTTTAAATCTTTTTCTGAACGCAGAAATTTATTTGTCATTTTAGATTTCATAATTAAGAAACTAAGTTTCTAAATAACTTTCTAACAACATCTGGAAAAAACAAAATGTTTCTTTTTTTTTCCTTTTTTCTGTTCATGAAATGGGGAAATCAACCATATGGCTACAATGTTGCATTTGGAACAAATAGAGACAAGCGTCCCATCGCGTCAAGTTGTCTCCTCCCATAAGTTTTCTTAATTTCAGCAGCCGTGTGACCGATAAAATTTGACAGTATCCTTAAATACTCATGTAACTTTATCTCTGGCCAGTTTTTTTATTCACATCTATCACTTTTGAAAATAAAAAAATAGAGAAGAAAGTTGAGATAGAGCACTCCATTCGTTTAAAGTCAGAGATCATTTAAAAAAAAAAAGAAAGAACTACTTAAAAAAAGGAAACGAGAACCAAAAATGGTAAAACATTTTTGTGGCAACCCTGTCAGCACTGTTATGACGTAACACGCATTAACAGGTGTTCCATAATATAATGCTGATTGAGAGTGGGTGATGAAAAATAAAAGGGAAAAATTCATTCTCTGCAGGGAAAGATTTCCTCACAATCTTTAATTAAAATATTATTTAATTTTTCGAACCATTTTTAATAAATACAATAAAAGTGTGCTTTCTTATTGTATTTACTTAAAGAAGATAACAAAAATTGTCCAGTGATTATGAAGGCTTAAAATAAATCGAAATCACTTATGATATCCAATTTTCTGACTGTCTAGACATAATATTCTTCTGTCGCAGTCTTCGACAGTACATAGAAGCAAATATATATATATACACACACATAGATAAGTATGACTATATTTAAAATTAATTATAAAGTTAATTACAATTTTTCTAAAACTTTAAAAAAAGATCAAATATACACCTAAATATATAAAAAATATTTAGAGAAAATTGATACAAATACAAATTTTGTCTCGATATGTACAGTATATTTAATAAAACTAAAGAGCGTATTTGAATCCCAAAATACACAAGAGATCAAAAATTAATGAAAAAAAAATTATATATGGTTTTTGAAACATGTTTTTTATTTTTGAAATTTTAATAAATGATACATGTGAATAATGATGACATGAGGAAATCTCAAATTAATTTCATCAAATAATGAATTGAATTTAAAATATTTTTACATAAAAATCTTTATGTAATTATTTTACCCTAGAAGTTTCTTATTCAATTAAAATATACTAGTAATGAAAGAAATCTAAAAATTTTCAGTAATTTTTTGAACTTATATATATTTTATGAATAATACAAAATATAATCTATAAAACTATATCTTTGAGTGATCATTTTGATTGATAAGAATTATTATGTTATTAGAATGTGTATGTAATGTGATTTTCAATTCAATTTCAAATTAAATCTGTGTGAATAACAAACCATTCAATAATTTTTTTAAAAAAATATTAGATTAATATATTTTTCTATTTGGGTTTGAAAATATTTTTAAGGATATAAATAAATCATATTTATATAATTTAAAATTATACTGGCCGGAAGAAATTTAGAAATCGTTTCATCTTTCATTCAATTTAAATACTACAATATAGGAGTAAGAAATGTAAAATATTTGAATTTTTAAAGCACTAAGTCTTCAAAACTAGAAAGCCAATTATTTATAGATTTCATTTAAAGTAAAGCTCCTATAGGTAATCTACAAAAATCATTGAATATTTTCAAGAGCCATTCTTTCAGCAACAAGCAATTATTGCATATTTTATCATTTTAGTAAAACTAAATAGCAAATCATACCACATGAAAATTAATTCATCAATTTATACTTTAAAAGTTTACTAAACAGATTTCCGACTTCCTTTACAAATATCCTTTATAAAAATACTTTATATGGAATCCCCGTTCTTTGAAAAACTGGATAAAGTGCATTCTGTTTCACAAATCATTGTAAACGATGAAAAATTCCAAAATTTGAATCTTAATCGTTTTCCATTCGTTCAAATCTTGAGTTTCCCATTGGAAAACACATAATTAATCAACTTATATATTTGTGAAATTATAGTTTTAGAGTTTTATATTAAACATATTTTTAATTAAAGTATATTACACATTAAGAGTTTTAAGTTTTAATTTACAAATTTTAATTATATCAGTTTAATTTATTCTTACTGCATCATCATTTGGTAGTTTCAAATGCTTTTTATAGATTTTCGCAAATACTTTCCTTAAAAACTGTTAGTAATCAGTAACAGTTTTCAAAAATTTTCCAAATCAGCTCTTAATTTTAATTATACTGTGATGTTTTCTAAAAAAGTAGACAATATATAGTACCTTGACTATTATACAAAATTAAAGATTTTTAATAATCTTCCGGTTCAAGTTTAAGATTATGATATCTTCGATTTAACCCCCACTCCCTCAGTCTTATATTTTAAAATTTAACTAGCTGTTATAACATGTTTTGGAAAAACATTTATTAATATGCACTTTTTGCTTCAAAAAGTTTTCAAAAGCAGTTAAGAAGTATTAAATTTGATTTACTTCGAGGATACACACACACACACACACACACACACACACACACACACACACACACACACACAACACACACACACACACACACACACACATATATATATATATATATATATATATATATATATATATATATATATATATATATATATATATATATATATATATATATATATATATATATATATATTAAAAATGATAACTTTAGTTTCTAACCATAAGTATTTTTCTCATTATTAAGAAACATAATTATTAATGGTCAGTATACCAAGATAATGAGAAAAACCTAATTTACACCAATTTAAATTTTGAAATAACTTTAAGAATTGGAATAAAATGAAATGACAGATTGCAATCAGATATTTATTCATTTGAAAACTTTTTCAGTTACATTGTAAAATTCTTCAACATTGCTTAATTTTTAACAACGCATATTGTTCATTTTCAAAAATAATCTAAAATTTCAAAATCCTTATCTGTAACAAAATAAAATTTAAAAAACTGTTTATAAAAATTCCTATTTAAAATTCACAGAATTGTCAAGTATTCTGAATGATTTAAAGTAAAATATTTTAAGCATATTTCACCTCAATTCTTAGATACATCAGCATTTCCCACTTATTAGCAAGAGAATTTCTTAGGCATGAACTTTGAATTTAACAAAACATTCTTATTCAATGTTGATAAAATATTTTTTCCAATTTTTGACCTTTTATTCTACCTCAAAATCATTACCTTTTTCATTCACAAATTCAGGTTTTCCTTTTGCTACCGGTCCACGTGCTTTCAAAGGGAGAAAAAGTAGATATTTTTCCTCCAGAGGGAAAAATTATTCCCTCGAACAGCTACTTTCTTATCCAAAATGGCGTTTACTCAATGTCTTTTCATGAACATCTGGAGTACAAAAATGTACTTGGTTAATACGCAGTGCGTACTAGAGTACACTATTGAATAGTTTTAGATGGTTTAAATCATAAATGAAGGGGTGCAACGGACCCTGTAACTGTTTATTAGTACGTGGGTGGTGTTTTATCAACAGGTGTAATGAAGTAGGCGGAGTCAACAAAGAAAATAAAAGGCAGTTAAACACGTTGTCCTCAAGTTTATACGAATTTTTTTTCATTATCTCATTTTGGGCTCATTCTTCTTTCCTTGTATAGAGCGTATAAATTGCACATTGCTTAAAGGTTTGGCTATCTATTTTTTTTTTCATATATATTACGAAAGTAATAACAAAAAAGTCTTCGTGTTCTTTTTCGTCACTTCTTGCAATTAAATTCGATGCCACTTAGATTTTCTTGCTATCTTCTCGCATTTTTTTTATTTCTTTATCTTATTATTCAAGTAAGGTTTGCTTTTTTAATGCAACAAGTCGCCACTCTAGCCCATTTGTGGTATGTCTTCAGAGGGTCCCCAATAATCGACATGTCGTTTTTGAGGCGCCTTCGAGGATTTCGAGAGTCTGTAAAACCGTATTTAGACAAGAAAAAGAACTATTTTTTTTCCAAATTTTATTCTTTATTTTATGCCACTGATTTTGTAGAACAAACATTACGAAAAAGCAAAGTTCGTGTGTGGGCGCTTTTAATGTTACGTAAAAATTGCTCTTATCCTCACCAGCAATTGTAAAGATCTGGATACGAACGTGTATTTTCCTTGAATTTGACCTCGTATAAAAAAGATTACGGGAAAATATGAAGCCTATCTTTTCGATTAATTAGTGGACCAGTATAATCGGATGCCTATTTGCCGAAAGTTTCTAGAAAACTTTAATCTTACGGCTAGAATTAAAACGACCATCAACAGATCAGCCTTATATATTTCAGATATTTGTATTTTCCGATACCATATGTTGAAATGGTTTTCGAAAATAGATTGAAATTTATTCATTTTATAAACCAGGGTTAAAAATATGAATAATGTATGTATTAAATATTAGTGAAATACAAGTATTTCTTAAATACGTATCTAACGTTAAGCATATAATTAATATCTCTAATTTTCTTAGTTTATTATGAGAAAATAAAAATAATAACGACGCACATTTGTTTAAAATAAATTTAAAAATAGTATTAACATAAAAAATAAATTGAATACTTAATTTTTTTACATTAAAATTTTTTCAAGTAAAATTTGAAAGAAATATAAAACTGTAAATTTATATGGATAATTTTGAACAGCTGGCTTATTTCACTGCATCATATTTTGAAATTAACCAAAATATAAAGCTTAAATATTTTATGTGACATATGTTATTCTGAATTTTTTTATTTGTATTTTGATGATTAACATATTTTTAAAGTTGGCATTGTAAAAGTTTTCATATTAACAGAAAGTTATCTCCCAGTTTATATGCTAATATATTTTACTTGAACGGGAGAATCTTCCAATAGGTTTACGATGCATCATAGAAGAGTAAACAGTATCTTATTGTCACACAAATCATTGTAATCGAAATTAAAGTTTAAAGTTTATTCAATTTTAATAAACTTATAGCTTGTCTTTATTAATATTTATTTATTATTTCCAAAGGTTAACGTTTTACATTAATATTCGAAATAAGAAATAAATAGTAGAAAATTTCCTAAATTCTAACTACTTTGAGGCATTTCAAATTAAAAAAATGCCAGTTATCTCTGATTAATTACTTAAGATAAGAACTCAAGTGTGCTCGACACATTTCGCATTTGATAATTTATAATGAAATATTAGTTTAATTAAAGTTAATTTTAAAAAGCAATAAACTTTGTAATAGAAAAAAATATGAAAAAAACGTCATTTTAAAATGCTCTGTAATATAAGAAGCATTTTTCTATTCGGTGATTGTCACATTTTTAACTTTATTTTAATTTTAGCCATATATTCTTCATATTCAATATAAAATAATTAATATTTAAATATATCATCATTTTTCTTAGAGATAAAATATTTGAATCCTCGACTTCTGGATCCTAAATAGGTTTCAATGATTTAAAATCTAGAATTCTTTATTCTAATCTTCTTATAAAATCATAAAAGAATGTTGACTTTAATTTAATATTTTGATAAAAATTATTTTTAAAGTCATCTTAAAAAATTATTCACTTAAAATAAAACTTATATTTTACTAATTAATATTCTAATTTTAATTAATTTTTTTAATTTAATTTACAGTAACCAATTAAAGAGTATATTTGTTTCCCTTTTATGATAGTTTAATGAAAATATTATTAATGATATAAGATTCTAAAGATAAAAAGATAATATGATTCTGCTTATTATAAGAATGCCTAAATTTATGTGTCATTTAAATTTTATATAAGAATTCTCAAATTATACATTTATAATTTTACGTAACTTTTTAAATGTATAAAAGTATTTCTTTTAAAATTTCCTAAATCTTTATGAAACACGCAAATAAACTAAATTGTATTCGTCAATTAAATAAATTATTTGAAATTAATATCTTTGACTGTATAAATTTCTTTTTTTAAACCTAAAATTTTCTAAGTCTACTTTATTACTCACAGCTACTGAAATTATTTTTTATAAAATAAATTTTATTATCTAATATAATATATAATAAAAACTAATTTATATTAGCTTTTTTTGTTGTGTCAAAGATAAGAAATTCCACCTGTATTGGAAATTTTCATTGCAAAATGTAAAATTCATTCAATTTTTTTACAAAAATTTTACTCTGAAATGATTGTTTAGGAAATTCTAAACACTATGATACATGAAATGATAAAATAAAAAAAATCATCTCTGATCACAAATGATCTTAAATCAAATTTTTAATTTTAGTTAAGAAAAATTTTTGCGTAAACCAAAAGCAAAATAGTTCAGATTTTTCTATTTTATATAATTTACTTAACCATAAGCAACTAATAAATCTATTCATGATTTAATGAACTTAAAACCTCAGAAATAGGAACTAATTCAAAATTTTCAGTCAGATATTTAAAATTTTTAATTAAAATTAAAATAGGAACTTATTTATTTTTTGCTAAAAAATGTGAATCTGTGATATCAAGGAAACAATGTATGAAAATATGTAAAAATAAGTGAAAGCTTTAAGAATTTTGGAATCTCCTTTTAATTCATTAAATGTTTAAAAACATGAGTTAAAAATATAAGTTATTAAATCATACTGAAACTTATAATCCCCGATAAATATGATAAATTTATTTCTGAATAATTATTTAAGAAGTTCATTTTTTTTATTTGTTGATAGGCATTATGGTAAATATTTATAAAATTATTTTTGCTATCAAATTATGAAATTCCATTGTTGTAAATTATATTTAAAAGCAAAATAGAATCACTGATAACCGATATAAATGTTCAATGTTCCTCATAAATTGGTAACTTAACTAGCTTGTTTACATTCTTGAAAAAGTTGATCAAATTAAATTTCAATAGAATAATACGTTGTTGTTGTTGCATGTCCCCTTTGCCCAGCAGCGCTAGACCAGATCCATAACTTTAAACACCCTCAAAAAATCTAGCACCATCCAAGGATCGCTTAGATAGCTTGCTTAGATAGCCCCAAGGATAAATCTTGCTTAGATAGCCCCAGGCACGCAAAGATGTATTCTGGCGTAGCTTGTTCAGCGAAACTGTTGAAACTGGTCTCTAAAAGATAGGAGCCTTCAGAAAATTTTAATGATCTGAAGTGACCACTTCGAAAGCGGGCAAGAGTAATTTGTTTTTGTCTTTTATAAGCGTAAGCCAGTGAGCCTATTGGTCAAAAAAAATTGATACCATTGGATATAATATATATTGTATTATAAGAGAGTACACAAAATAAACATAAAATATACTAAATAGAAATTTCTTTTTATCTAAATTTAACAACTACTTTTATTGGTAAAATTAATTGATGCCTTAATGACAGCAATTTTCACCCTGGTCCTTTCTACTTAATAACAATTAAGAACTATTATGTGATGAGATTACACAGTTTAAAATGATATGTTCATACTGGAATCTTTATATGTCTTTTCTTTTTCCTTATGATCATCATTTTCTCCCCATATTTAATTTTATGAAATTGAGGTAATTATATGATTAATATTTAAATTATCTGAATATCAATAAGGTTAGTCAATATTTTTACAAAAATTTAAGGAAAATATGAATGAAAATTAAAAAAATTAAAGAAACAAGTATTATCTTTTCGACGTCTGGTCTCTTTCGTCTTTCAAAAATCTAGGAATTCCCATGAGTTAAGAGGAAGTAAGAGTTGGCTGAAACTTTCATGTTCATTTCTTTGACTCATTATTATTATAATAATCATAAGTGGTTTAAATAACTATCTTCTTCCTTATGATGCTTCATCGTGGCGGAAAGAAATTCGGGCGAATCATCTGATTTTGAGATTAAAAAGGGTTAAAGTCAAACCGAATCTACATTCTTCTTTATTAGAAACTGTTCGATAAAATTTAAATTCTCTGAAAAAGACATTATTTTTGATTATATTAAATAATATGTATTAATCAAATTGCCAGTATAATTTTTCCTATTTTATTATTTTGCGTTAATTTTTGAACTGAAATTGATATTTCATAGCAAATATAGTTTATAACATTGGGAAATTGTTTTAAATTGAACCAGCAAATTTATTTTACTGGTTGTAATGCATCTAGTACACCAAAGGATAGGACTTGATGTAAAATTATATATTCAATATAAAACATCTAGACTTTAAAAAAATTCATTTTGATTAAAATTAAAATATATCTATTTGAGTGCCGAAAGCAGCTAAATTTTATGAACATATCAAAGCATGAAATGTAATATTAATATTTAATAATCCCATATTTTGAAAAAGGAAAATAATCCTATGTGAATATATTTCTGTCAAAATGTTTTGCTTAAATAACCATTAAACCAAGCTTGACAATTGTTAAATTGCATTGAAAGTTAAAATTTTTAAGATTTGATTTTTACTAAACTCTTTCACAGAGAATATCGTAAACATCATTTTACTATCAACTTCTTTAACAGACTGGGGCTTCACATCGTCAAATTTCACTAGTTTAAAAGTAAAAAAATTAAAACACAGGTTTTAAACCTCTAAAATTTACCAACATCTGGTCCATTCTGAAAGTTCTTGAATGAGTCAATAATAAATCATATCGATGTTCTCTTCAGTTGAGAATAAATTTAGACATTTATTATATATATAAAAAATGCTCGTATTCAAGAGTTTATGAGTTTTCAATTTTCCATTTATTTAATTATCCGTTTTATTAGAACGAAGGTTTTAAATTCAAGAACGTTTCCTAAATATTTTGTCATGAATTTGCAAAGGTAGCTGAACTATGTAAAATAAATATATAGACAACTTAAATAACTTCATTCTTAAAGCTTATATACTTTTTAAAAGATATATGCAAATTTAGTTGCTATTGAAACTACTTTCTCATGCACTTAATACATGCCATTATAGCTTTTAGTAAAAATTCGTCCTACAATTTTACGCTTGTTACATTAAACAGATTACTTAAGTTTTTCAAATTGGAAACTTTTTTCATACCCACATCAGGTGATAAAAAAAAATTCGAAGCAAACAGTCCGACAGATATATATGACAAAACATAAAAATGCAATACTGATCTCCTTTTAAACAATGCTGGATTTAAATCTGTACTTTTCCATTTCACTAAACAAAATACAAATAACAGACCAAGGTGGGGGGAAAAGGAAATCCATATGCAAATAATGATATAATTACATGCGTTCATTTACCTTCATATGTTTCATTTACCCATTTTTCATGGAATATTTTTTCTGCGATCTTTGCCAGCAAGCCTCCATTTGCCTAAATAATAAAACCGATATGGGGTTGTTTAAGTGGCAAAAGTTTTGAATCGTATTTAGTCGTTTATGGTTTGAAGGATATTTGTGATATTGCTGGTTAAAAATTTAGGAAAGAGTTTGATTTTGAAATTCATCAATACTTCATCATATGCAACTTGTAATGATAATTATTGATAAATTAATGTTATGTCACAGAAGAATTCTTTTTTTTTCAAGTGTATATTTTGTTTGTAGGTTTTCCCAAAAACTTTTTTGTATTCTGGAGAAATTGAGTGAAAAATGGTGAAATTAGAGAGCATAGAAGATGTCATTTTTTATATTCCACGCAGGCTCTTTTAACACTCTTTTTTCAAAAATAAAATCCGGTGTATTTTATCTTATAATAAATACCCTATTATTTAATTTTTGCAAACATAATGCGTGAAATATAAATTTATAAAATAAAAATAAATGTTATTTTTTTCTTAATATTTAAAATTAAAAATAATATTTTTAAAAATGTATTATGTCAAAAGAATAAACGAATAAGAGAATTAAATAAAAAATTTTCTAGAATACAAGCAAAGTCAAACTGAGTTATCATTTCTCTTAAATTAATGAATTGTGAATTCGAGATATTAAAAAAGTGACATACCGAATTTTTTTGTGAAGAAAATGCTTGTGAGGAAAAAGAAGCGTGAGATATCTTAACCAACAGCCACAAAATTCGTTAACCGGAAATGTAAACACTCATAATGCGGTAGTAAATACTCAAATCGGGAAATAGTGAGTTATATACGACATTTCATATTTCAGTGTTTCCTTTCTTTCCTTCTGCGTGCAAGTTTGTATTCCATCTTTCTAGAGGCCCGTTTTGGAAACGGGTTGCCGAAGAGAATCTTTTCATACATTGTTTGAAATTTTTGTTTTAAATTAATGTGTTTTTGAAAAATGCCAATGCTGTAATAATTCTATAGTTTTCTGCTTACTTCGCTTTGACAACAGGGAATAAATAATCAATTTCCACATAAAATGCAACATAAGATAAAATTAATATTTTTTTTAAATTTTGAATTGATTTTTTTAAAGTAGCATCTGTTTTACATGCAAAGAAATTATTCAAATTTTACAATTTTCTTTTTTAATGAAATAATTTACTATATATTATTTAAGGTTACCATTTTTAATGTTTTTTACAGTATGAATTTATTATTAAAATGCATATAATGATCAATTTAATATAGAATTATGCATTAATTACAGATTTGAGGTTTTTTTTAACTTAATTTTTTATATAGTCATAAGCCAAATTTTTTAAATTAATTATTTTAATTTATCTATTAGACTAGTTTAACATGGTAAGTACGAAAGTACAGTGTCCCTATTAGATTTATCGAAACAGCAATATTTGAAAAGGAATTTAAAGAACGTTATTCGAAAATTTTTCAGCAACAATAAATTTTGTTACAATAAAATTCATCGGATGCATTACTGCTCTATTTACTAAAACTTAAAATAAAAAAATTAAATTAAACGAAATGCAATTTTACCCCCAAGTCATTTTTAGGTATCAAAATAGTTTATTTTGATTATTTCCTATATTCTCATAAGACATGTTTCATACTATAAACTACAAATTAATTATTTATAATATTGATTAGTTAATTTTTCTCCCTTTTTGCTTAAAACATATCATTCTCTGCTGAAGAAAATGTGCCATATGAATAAAATAATTGAAAAAAAAAAGACTGAATAAACAAAAAATATTTGATAAAAGTTCTCAGCAAAATAATTGGTTTAATTTCTTTATTAAATTGCATCAATATTTAAATTTGATTTTAGTGAAGGAAATTTATAAATTTATGTAGAAATTAATCATCATAATCATATATTATTGACAGATCAGATGAAATTTTTTTAAAAGAATCTAAAATAATCTAAAAAGAATAACTAAACAACTCTTCTTTTCATGAAATCCAATAAATATAATATTCGTTTCAAAGCTGAAAATAACATCATAAAATGAAAATGGATTTTTCTCGGGATATCAATCAGCAAATAATACTGAAGTTATTTTAATCTAATTACTAATACGCTAAAATTAATACTGAAATGCAAAACTGAAGAGAAATGAATTCAAAATATGACAAAACAGTTCATCTATAAACTACCATGTGCTGTTGCCGAGCTGGCAGCCGAATGGTTAGCGCTCTTGCCTTCGGTTCAACAGTTCGTGGGTTCGAATCCCACCTTGGGCATGGATGTTTGTAGTGGTTCGGAATCCACTTTAAACCGTAAGTCCCGGTCTAATTAGCCCTCGTGTGCAAAAAATGACCGTTGAGCGACAAACAAAACAAACCAAACCATGTGCTGTTATGTGTTTACGAAATAATCATTTAAAACAATAAGAGGAAACCACTCAAAATATGAAATCAATACAAAGCAATCCTTTTAACTTCTGAAAATAAACCGAATCAATTATTATATAATAAGAACTAAATAAATGAATCGAAGTGCCCGCGGAGTTAAAAATATTGCAGTGATCAATGAACATAAAATGTTGGAATTCTGTAATTGGAATAAAAGATATAAATAAATCAATTAGTGTTTAATAATTAGTATAAGTACTCTAGGTATTGATATCATTGATATTTTTTTCCATTCGCGTGTATTTTCTGACACCACAGTTTCTATCAGGAAAATAGAGCGGATCTCCACTCAACCATTGTTATCAGCCCTCTGACATTCATTACCTTTTGATTCCAATTCGTAACTTTACTGTGACTCTAGCGCTTCAGCAGAGACTGAAACCAACTTCGACCTTTAGAGAGAAGAGGTGACGCACAAGGGTTCTCTGTCGGGTTCGCGTGTTAATAGTGACCAAAGCGATCTACGTGTTCGTGTCGCGTGCCGTGTTGCTCGTGGGAGTGCTTAAGAGTAGAGTAAAAAAAATATGAGTGAACTTCTTGTTTGCCTACCCACTGTCCAAGACAGCATCTTGACCTCTTCCGCAGTTCACTCAACCAGAGAATACAGTTCATTCACAGTGTTTTTCCAGCTGTTTAACTAATCGCCGCAACGTGGTTGGTCATTTGAAGGATCGTTAGTTTCACTTACATCACAGTTGATGAGCATTTAATTTGGTTACGTGGCTGCCGAATACACAGCAATTTCGCATGATTGGGATACGATGTTTCTGAATGAGGAAAAAAATCTTCAGTCTTGATTTTTAAAAAATGAAATTGGAAATAGTTCTGACGAAATGTTTTCGAAAAAATATTTCAAACATAATCGAATTAAAAATATAATGTGAGAAAATAATCTTTATGGAGGGATGTTTATTTTAAAATATTCTTAAATTTCTTTTTATATTCTTCGAGCATTTTAAATTACTAAACAATTAATTTTTTTCAGTTTAAATAAAATTTTATTGCGTAAATTTTTGAGTCTATGATGTTGGTTGGTTGGGTATTGTGTCACAAGATCCAAAAAGAGGACAAGCAGCGTTGAATCTACGAAGATATCTATCAAAGAGAAAGAGAACTATTTCTGCAAATTTAAAATAATTTTTACTTCCAATTGTTGTGGACTACGATATAATAAAATAGTGTTTCCAGATTCGGAGTTAGTCACTATTGAGTAAAATGGTTAAAGTACATTTGAAAATTTATAATTTGAAATACAGCATTTTTAACAATCTGACTCTTCAAGAATTTTCAGAGTTTTTCTCTGCAATGACTATCTTATGACACTCCATTTGTAAAATATTCCCATGGAATTCAGTTGCAATAATTGTTAAAAATATCGTTTAATATTAATAAGATATTAGGCTAACTTCACGTTTTATAATAACTATTGCCAATATTCAAATCATGGATTTCTTATAGTAAAAACATAAAGCTATAGCTTTAAGAAACAGGAAAAAATGGGAATTTATATAAGTAATATAATATGAAAAGCCATTTTTTTAAGCTGAAAATTTAATGTACATATATATATGCATATATACAATATATATATATATATATATATATATATATATATATATATATATATATATATATATATATATATATATATATATATATATATATATATATATATATATATATATATATATATATATATATATATATATATATATATATATATACTAATGTAATGTCATATTAGTTCTACATATATTTAAAAATTTAATATTTTTATTTATACCTGTATATATACTATTTTTTTTAAAATCGTGAATTGACAAGATTGCATATATCTGTTTTAGAGTTGATAGTTATATAATAAATATAAGATATATATAGAATTTAATTGTGTAAAATGAAACAAACAATGAAGCAATGAAAGTATAAAAAGTCTATTATACTATAAATCTTCGATTATTTAGATAGAATTACAGTTTGAATGGACTTTATTTATTCGTCAGTCTTTAATAATCCTTTTATGTTAGTAAACAGTTCCTCTGATTTCAGTAAAATACAAAAGTTCATTATATCATCTTGAAGTGCCAAATTGCTGTCAATAAGTCTAATGCATCAAATAATAACTGACAAATTGCTTTTCTCAACAGTATTCTTTTTTTTCTATTTTGATTATAGCCGTACCATGTAAAGTCACGCCCGACTGAACAATGTTACTATGCTAGTAGTTATATACCGATGAAAAAAAATTACTTCTCTTTTTCTCCGATTTTTTTCTTACAACGCGAAACATATCACGCAGCAGCAGGCTTGGGGCTAAAGAATAGCCGCATTAAATTCATAACCGTTAACCGGCACGGGGGCCTCTTAATTCGTACCCGACGTGAAAGGTTCTTTTCGGGTTTAATAAAAGGGAGAGTGATTGCGTAAACTGCGTGTTGAGATATGGCCTAATAACGCTAACCACACGGGGTTAATTGGGATGATAAGGTACGGGTATTTTCTAACGAGTAAATGAGTAACAGGTGTTTGTTTTTTACGGTGTTAAGTACAAGTGTTTCAAAACTTGGAATTGTTAATGCTGACAACGTGATGTATAGTATCGAAATATGTAATAATATTAATTTCTAAGTATATAAAAAATGCACATTTAAGCTAACACAAGATTTAAGAAACCGAAGTTAGTGAGGCTTTCAATTGGTACTTTTTAGTGTAAAGGTATAGGATAATGAGACATCAATTTAAATCCTATGTAAAGGGACTTGAGGAATATTGTAATGACGTTACTTTCGTTTCTTGTAGCCTATTTCAGTTAACTGAAACCACTGAATCTCTTAGCAGTATAATCTTTAGAGATCAAGTATCAAATCTGTTATAAATCAGATTTGATAAGGATATTTCTAAAGAGAACAATAATATTAAAATAAATGTTATAAGTTCTTGAATGATAGATATTGATAGTTAAAATGGCGAAATCCATAAACACAACCAACTGCCTGAAGATTTTGAAACTTATTTCGACAGATACATTTGAAGATAGTTATATTTTTTTAAGAAAAAGGATAATATAATAAAAATGTATATACTTTAAATAACTTTATAAAAAAAACTTAGATATTTATATTTTATAAATAAAAAGGAATCATAACTTCTAGAAATAAAATAATTTTAAATTTTGTTTTAAAATTTTGAAATAAAATTCGTGATATCTGGATTTCAAAATGTGTAATGAAAACCAAATAAAAAGTAACAATATTATGTTTACTTTTTCTTAAAAAATGGTATTGATGCTAAATTTTCTAATTATATTATTAATACTTTGCTATAATTATAAGTAAAATCACAAACGTAGATCAGATTATTTCAAGCTTGAAAAACAAGAAACAATTTAAGCGTATTATTTTTTTTAAATTAAAGAATATCTATGATTTAATTATACGGGAGTAATTTTCACCCTTACTATTTCTCCCTTTTTTTTTCAAAAACATTTCATAACCTTATATATTATCTTCATTTTTAAAGTACTCATTAATTGAATTTTATACTACATTTTATATATTTTACTTGAAACTATATATTTTACTTAAATTTCATTTAGTTTCAGATTGTAATAAAAAAATTTTGAATTCTAATTTTTTTAGACCAATATATTATTATCTCGTTGTACACTGTAAGTAAAGCTTACACCAACTAATGTCAATTAAAAAGTTCGTATTAGCGAAGTAATATTTTTCATGTGGTCACTTTTGAAGTTTGAAATAATTTCTCATAATTGTTGTCTTAATAAGTAAGAAACTCCATTATTGTTTAAGATAAAATCTCTAATTATCTCATATATTTTCGAGAACATGACATATTTGGTTATTTTAACTATTCTTGGTAAAATACAGTTAGTCAAGAATGACCAGAAGAAGAACATATCTTTTGTCACCATATCTGATTTTCTTCGTATATATTATAGATTAATATTATGTATATATTATAGATTAATAGACTTAAAATTATATATATTATAAATTAACTATCTAAATTATAGGATTTTCTTAGATTTGAAATTAGACCGAACGTTAACTGGAAAAAGAAAATGTCTACTGTATTAGATCTTTTACAGTGTACAACGCGTGTGCATGAAATTAAACTATTAATATTTGATATCAAACAGGTGTTTTTTATGTCGAGTAATATTTGTGAAGATATATTGCAATAATTTCTTAAAATGGTATCAAAAAATGAGTTTATTTTAATTTTATCAATAGACTTAGTTTTTTTAGCGATAGATCTAGTTTTTCTAGAAATAGTCTTAGATTTTTTTTAAGAAATTAATCGTTAATTTTCATGAGATTATTTCATTAGTGTTATATTTTTAGTTTTTTTGATAATAGGTTAGGTCTGATAGGTTAGGAAAAAAATCAAGTATGTTACAATTGCAAAAATATCGCATTCTTTAGAGAAAATACCTTATTAAAAAATAAATATAATTCCAAAAGTGAATTTCTACCAAATTTTTAAAGAACAGAATGCAAACTTTGCAGTATTCCGAAAACACATATGCATTGATTAATTTCAGATGATTTAGCATTTAATTTTGCTCAAGATATATATATGATTATGCATTAATATTTTTCACTATATTACTTAAGAACATCTACCTTTGTCTTAAGTACACATTAAAAGAGTATGACCACAAGACTGCGTTCCTTGCACAAGCTGTGGTTTCATGCATGTCACTGTTACTAATTTCCGTTTGTCATGCAGAACAATTTTCTTGTCGAAAAATTTCGTACCTATCTTGGACTTTGAGTTCAATGATTTCAGATGGCCAGAAAAAATGTACCTGTTGATCACGGAACAAAAACAAAAAGTCGCGTTTTGTGAACTTATGTGGGCCGTTCGTTCGAACAAGCACCTGCCGACCGTAGGCGTCGCACATTTTCCAACTCCTACCCCTAAATAGGCAATGCCACGGTCAATTTGATTACGTCATCCTCATTGCTATGTACCGAGAGTGTCAATTGAAAATGCTGATAACCCAAGAAAGTTCATGAACCCATGTAATTGATCCGATATGGAAGCAAATACGATTCTTCAACTATATGCACTCTTAAATTTCAAGTCATGATTGGCTATAATGATTGGCTACAAACTGATAGCTTTTAAATTTGGGTTTCTAAGTGTAATTCATGTTTGAAGCAAAGTAGCAATGATAGTGAAATTATGCTGTTTGGTGTACATGTTATCAATGACATCAGTTACAGCAATTACGCATTACTACTTATGGCGATAATATTTAGGGATCAGAATTCATTTCTTCAATATTGCAACAAAAACTTTTATTACGGAAAATATTAGCTCTTTTTAATACAAAGATAATCTTGTGGTATTTCTTTTACCGAAAATTTATCATAACGCAAGTTTTCAAACATTGATTTCTGTAAAATGGCTTTTTTTATTCCATTTAGCAATTAGTTATAAAGAAAAATAATATAGAATTTTAGAAATTCTCAAATATAAGATACATGACGCCGATACTTCTAGTGGGAAATTATATATTTCAATATTATCAAAAATATTCTAAAAGGCTTCCAATAGCATTTTATAAGCATTTTAAATGCAGGATGAAATTAAATATTGCTGTAACTTTTTCAGTAATTTCGCTGCTTTTCATTTCTGAAACTTTTCTACTTTTTAATTTTGTGATTATTCATTTGATTGTTGAAATTAACTTTCTTAAAGATTTAATAATTCTTAATTTTTTCAACAAGGAGTATTGTAATATAAAAAATAATAACAAATTTTATAAATTAATGCGGAAAACTTTCAGATTATTTTTAATTTTTTACTATAGAAAATAAATGTCATTGCAGAAACTTGGAAATGACAGTAAAACTGTTTTCTTCATTTAAGCCAAATTGAATCCCAATTTTTTTGCTTAGTATTAAATGAATTAAAATAATTTTATTTTCTTTATTTTTATCAGAAAACATATTTTCTTTAGATTTTAGGTTTTTTCGATAACTAAGCATCTAAATGAGACTTTAGCATTATATTTAACAAATTGCTTAGAATTAATTATATCATTGATTTATTTCCTTAAACAAATTATCATCTCAAATTCTGTATCGTTTTCAAATCAGAAGATAAACGTTATTTTATTAAACGTCATATAAATTATGTGAAATATAATCTAATTTTCCTATAAAAGTTTTTTAATGATTGAGCAAAATGTGAACTAATTTTAAATTACTTAATTTAACCTTTTTTAAATAATTACTTTTATAATTTTAATTTAATCCCAAGAAAATTTTTTTATATAATTAAACCTTTTTATAATTCAGTATATATATTTTTAAGTATATCCTTTGTCAAAATGTTTCCCATTTAACGAAATTTTCTATATTTTTATTAAACATTGTAAATGTAATTTAATGCTTGCCATTTTTCTTTGTTTTACAATTTATTTTATAAACTGTTTTGGGATAGACTGTTACTACTTTCCTTTTAAATTTATAATCTTTCGATTTCTGTGGGTTGAATGACTTGATATATCGTTAGGATTGGATATCTGATTTCAAAAGAAATTTATATTTTGTTATTACTGTTTAAAATTCAGTTGATAGTAATTAGATAATACATATATCTCTGTACAAGCAGCAAAAACATAATCCTCTAGATATTTAAATTAATTTAATATTTATAAGAAAAAAATACACTAGTTAGTCAAGAATATTTCAGTTATAAAATTAATTATAAGTAAAAGAGATTATTAGCTATGAATAATTTTAGAAAACTTTAAAAAAATGAATCTAGTAATAATGAATTTTACACGTGGAGGAAAATCCCCTTTGAACAGATTTATGACAGAAAAAGTTTAAAAAATATCTTATTTATTACATAATGATGTGATAATAATAAATGAGGCACGGGATAAAGTCTTACAGTAGTGAGAAATGTAATAATTAAAAAGTATAAATAATTAACAGTTTTACATGTGGAATGTAAAAATTTTCAAAATTTAAAACCTCATATGAAATTTTTATCCAAAAGAAAATTTGCTGAGTATTTTATCCGTATTTATAGTGGTTGCTATATACAGAATTCTAAAGGTACAGTATAGTATAGAATAAAAAATAAGTCTTTAATCTGAATTAAAACAACTGAATTAAAAGTTTATAAATCTCAGTGATTCAAATATTTATTGACGTAAGTTTCAAGTTTGACTCGTGCGTCTAATCATAAAGGCTATATATATTAAATGTTCACTTCATACTATTATTTCAGCAATCAAAAAGGCTTACAAGCAAATTAATAAAATTAATTTTTAAGTGTTTATATATATATATATATATATATATATATATATATATATATATATATATATATATATATATATATATATATATATATATATATGATATATATATCATATATACTCATAGTTTAGATATGATGCAAATGATCAAATTATTTGACTGCACAGTCGAATCTCGAATCTGGGATAAAATAATTAGAAATTATCCGGAACCATACATTTAGTTTCGAATATTAATGAATAATAGCAGTTCTATATTAATATGAAAGACCTAATAATAATCGAATATTTATCATAATATTATTGCATGTTATAAAAACTGCCGACTGACAAGTTTATCAAACAATGATTCGTTTCCCATTTTTAAACGAAATTATATAAGAAATATTTCTATAAATAATTATGAATTTTTATAAATAATTATGTTGATGATAGTATTTTATAAGTCAGAAGTTCGTTGAATTTGAAATATTTGAAATATTGATTTTTAATTGTGTTTTAATAGAATGAAGAATAATTTTTTCAAGAAGATTTAAATTCATGGAAAAAAAATGGAAACCAATGAATATAACTAAGAGAAATGTATTAAAGGTGTGACATGTAAAAAGCAATAGTATTGCATTTTAATAATATAATAATGTATATACTCATCTAAATTAATAGTATATTATATACTTTTTTAGTTATTTATGCATACATATACGTGAAAACATTCTTGCAACTAAAATATTTGGTTTTGAATATAATTTATTTCAAAGAGAGAGTCCAACACAAGAACTGTTACTCAATTATAGGGAAATATATATAGCACAATAATTAATTTTTAATTGAGAAACAAATCATTTCAGCACCTCAATTCATGACAGCTATAGTTCGAGTCTCAATTTGTCGTTCTTGTTGGCATTAAATTACAATTATAACTTCTTGTTTCCACTAGAAGTTTGGTAAGATAATTACTTTTTGTTCTGTCACTCAGACTTAATAGATGTCTCAGTAAAAGTCGGAAACAGCTTTTTCTCTACTTTGTGCAGAAAATGGAGAATACGATTCATAGGATCATTTTTCAACGTATAACTTTAAGCGAAAGAGCACGTCTTTTGATAGTTTAGTGGGTATTACATGTCTCAAGCATCTTCTTTCGTTCAAGGAAGCCTGGTGTTTGGAATATATTTCTTTATTGGAATGATTTCAAGACTAAAATATATTTATTGTGAATTTTCTGATTTTCTTTGGAATCGGAAATATCAAAAATTGTGTTGAGTATCTTGTAGTCACTATTATATAATGATTGCTTAGGTATAAATCTAATTTTATTAAATAGATCTGTGTTGATAGGCTGGAGACTGTCAGACATTGTTTCCAGGTATAAATTTTGGAATATCTTCGTTATTTCAAAGACAAACAAGTCGTTTTAGTTCATTTTGGTGTAAGTTAATTATTTCTTTTACCTGTGATACAGTTTTTATAAAATCTTTCAAATATGGAGGAATTTTACGAACAGAACTATTCCTAGTAGAAGTTTTTTTCTATTTTGAAGGCAATGTTATGTATTCTAAGCTATGCAGCAGAATCAAGTCACTAGAATGCACTAAAATGCTATCCTTAATTTTTTTAGATGAAAATTGTTTGGAAATATTGGGTTTTTTCCCCGTCTTTTGGATTGATGAATTTCACAAAGCCATTTCTTTCGAAGTTCATTAGAAAAGTGTCTTTATTTTGTTCGTTTTCAGCATGATTAATATAAATTTATCTTTTTGAAGAAATTCCATTCATAGTAGATTGGGATTATTTTTATACCTGGTTAAAACATGTGAATGGAATTTTGAATTTCCCTACCTTGAAGGAATATACTTTGTCCAGTAAGAAAAATCATTTTTTTCAGTAACAAACCATCAAGGAAAGTTAACTGTAATTTTGCCATTTTAAATATTGCACCTTATGTAAATTAATATGCCTGTATGATTCCATTGTGGTTGAATGATTAGCACCACGGTCAGGAAAACTATCAGAATACCCTCTGATATTAATTAATTTATATGAATTTTTTATTTATCCTCAAATGTGAATAAAATATTGCTTAACATTTTCACAAACTCTTTTTTAAGCTGATCTGTATAAATATCAAAAGTCTAAATGACTCAAAGTCTGCAATATTGAGGCTGTTACTTTCCCAGGTAATTGTTCAAGTTTTATAAATAGAATCTTTACATAAAATTTCCAGTATCTCTACCAAATAGTAAATTGGATTTGAAATGATTCAGCATTTACTTTGAATCTTTGAAGTAGAATCTGCTTTACTTCTGAATTATCATCTAATTTGTTTTTCAGCTCTTGTAAAATAATTTAGGCAAAATCTGTAAGCAGAAGGATAGCAGATGGGTGAAGTTATTAGTTTTGAGTTAGTTAACTTTCTCTCATTGGCTTTCAAAAATTGGCAAATATGCTGTAGTGTTGGAAGTTGCAGTGAGTTAAGAGCCTATAAATCTTGAATATTTGTTTCCATGGTTACATGCATGATCCCTGCTTTTAAACTACAAAGATTCCCACCAATCAGCTTTTACCTGATTGGTGGAGCGTAATTCACAGTATTTAGGTACAGGGAAGTATGTCGGTATATATAAGTGTTAGATTCGACAAAGATGTCTTTAAAATCTATCATTTGCACTAAATCATTCTTTTTTAAAATTCTAATTTAGTAGCTTAAGTTTTATAAAATTTCCATACAGTCCTTGTCAAGAAAAGACACTTGATTTTATCAACGTTCAAGAGAAAGGGAATATAAGAAATTGAATTTGTCACTGTTTTTCTTTCTACTTTATTTATGATAAAAAATTTTTTCGCTTATAATTTTTTATACAATTAATAACTATATTATTAAAAGTTAAATAATTATACTGATAATAATAGCTTACATTATTGTAAATAATGTTACTCTACGAATTATCATTTACAAATATCGACACAGAAACCAAAATTTAAGGTCATCACATATCATAACTTTATAAATAACATAAAATAAATTTATGCACTCAAATTGTGCTCGGAAAAGCTATTAACTACAAATAATATAACTTACCGTTTATTAAAACAAATAAATGTCATAAATCATGTTTGTTTCATTATTATATATTTAAGGAGTTATTTTAATTGTAACCTTCACAAAACTTTAAGTAAAATATAAAAATTTATAGTTTCTACAAAATGGATACATGTCAGGGCTTCCGATTTTAAATCTTAACAGCATAACGATTTTATGTATCTGAAAACAAAACTTATTTTTATACATTGAGAATACTATTAAATCTCATAATATTTTATAACGAACACATGCGATTTTGAAAAAAATAATAGTATGTTTAGAAAAATAGTATTAATGTTAGTTTTCACACAGCTGCAATTTTTATTTAACTTAACTATTCTTATTTTACTCAAAATTAATTTTTTGATTTCATGTGGAACATACATTAAAAATCATTAATGTCAGCAAAATAATGATATTTTTCTTAAATTAGTCTTTTAAA
This sequence comes from Latrodectus hesperus, assembly GCA_037975125.1. NCBI lineage: Eukaryota > Metazoa > Arthropoda > Arachnida > Araneae > Theridiidae > Latrodectus > Latrodectus hesperus. The sequence goes on along the minus strand of CM075860.1, from coordinate 71,723,408 downwards.
AAGTTAAAACAACACTAATTTAATATTCGTAACAGACATTACAGAAAACAAAACTAAATAAAATATAAAAAATTTGCATTGCAAGAAATATCTGCATAAAAATTCAGTTTTTCATTTTTACTAATAATCAAAACAAATAAATTCAAATCAACAAAAATACAGAATTAATTCGAAAAAAATTGAATCAATAAATAGTGTTTTCAATTCACTAATAGAGACCATAATTCAATTTGATGTTAACAGAAAAATCTTTTAAAATACAAATTAATCAAAGTTTAAATGTAATATCTTTTCCCTGAGAAAGTTATTGACTTCAGTTTATTATTTTCCCATAATATGTATAGAAATTTACAATAGTTCAAAATAAGTAATATGTTTAACAAGAACTTTAAAATTCGAATTGTGTAAACAAAGCTTAAAATAATTTATCTTTTAATGGAGTTTAAAGTTCCTTACGTTGCATTTATAGGGTTAACCACAATACAAAAAATTCGACATCAAAAGCTTTTTTTATAATTAGTTAAATACACAGTTTTGAAAAAATTATTGATCTCTAGGAACAAAATTTACTTCTGGATTCTCGGCTTATTTCAGAAAATTTTCCCGTTTTTCTGGCACTGCATTGGCAGCCGATATTTGTTAACGCTTTTAGAGTCAAAATGATACCAGTTCACTCTGAAAATTATTCATTTCAACATCCTCACAATAGTAACAAAATTATAACACACACACAATAGTAAACATTTAATTGGAGAACATACCACTACAATACTTCCTTTCATATTCGATTCTCATTTGCTGTTCTTTTATCACTCGATGAAAACTGATTTCTTGTTGACAAGAAAGATTTTTATTAAAATAATTCCATTGCAAAAACTCGACTTTTTAAACTAGAAAATACTGATTTTGAATATATTATAGTAAAAATGAAATAAGTAATCAATATAAACTAACAATATATATATAAAAGTTTTTAAATAATAAGTAGTGAACAATAGAGCATTATCTTTATTTTAAGTACTTTTTCCAAAACAATAATAATTTTAGGCTTTTTAACTGTTTCTTTGTATGTCAATTATCTCATCATATTCCAACTAATTCATAAATTCCGTGCTAATTCCTTATAACTATTGTTGCTTTAGTATACAAAACTTGGTATATTACAAATTCTACTTAATTTTTTTAAATTTTATTATCCATACGGTATTTTTAAGAATATTTATGTTTTTTAATTACACTGGTTATGTGTACTTTCTGAATTTTTACTATTTTAAAAAAAAAACCAAAATTAATCATTGCAATAATAAAATACATTTAACGTGCATAGCATGTATGTTGCAGTAATATAACAATAATAATTAAATAGTATTTAACTTTTAGAAAATCTCAATACCGTAATAGCCAATTTTCAACCAAAATTATCATTAATTAAGCAGAAGGCAGTTGTGGCCTGGTTGGTTATGGCACCGTTCTGGTTATCGTAAGGTAATGAGTTCAAGTCCTGGCTTAACTGAAGATCCGTCATGCTCTCTAAAGGCGGCTGGGGTACGTTTAGTAGGTCGCAGTCGCATTGTTCTATAAATGAAATGATACATTTGGAGGTAGTAGGTCGAGTATTTAAGGGTCTTCTGCTTGATTCCTACTTCAAAATTACGAAATCTCCCACTCTTCTACAAGCTAGTGAAGCCTAACTGTGGGCTAAGTACTGGAAAGCATACTGGTGCAACAACATTAATCAAGAATAACCTCTCTTACTAAGTTCATTTTTTAACAATCTTATTATTAACAGCTGTTATTGTATCATACTATTTGTTAATATTAACGAAAAGTACCACATTTTATTTTGGTATGTAAGGTTACGGACAGTTACAGCACAAATTAAGCCTTACGAATTATCTAACTAGCAATTTTTTGGTAACGGTTTGTGTTACAAAACACAGCAAATTATTCCATAAAATTTTTTACGCTCTTTTTAATATCGATTCAGTATATATTTTTAACATATGGATTTAAATGTAGACGTTTATTCTTTGAATTGTGTTTTAACCTATCTTGAAAAGGAGCTGATTATTTTAATAACTTTTCATTAGGAAATACAACATTTGTCCCTTTATAAAAGATATTTCGCTATTCTGATTTATTAAAGAAATGTATTAAAAATTAATCAACCATGAATTAAAATATGGATTATTCAAATGTAGTTTTTGTGATTCTGATTTCACTAACTTTCGTTTGTTTATCCTATTTCCATATATATATATATATATATATATATATATATATATATATATATATATATATATATATATATATATATATATATATATATATATATATATATATATATATATATATATATATAATCATATTGCAAATGAGTATTTGTTCAAAATTACCTTATACTTACGAATTTCTTTGATTGAAGATCATTTTCTGCTTTATTGAAAGTTTGGACAATTTCATCGATAATATTAACATACTTAATCATAAGTTTTAACCGAATTTATTAAAGATAAAAGGCTTGGATTAAATTGAATAAAAATGTCAACGAATTATACAAATGTTTAATTCTAAGATCAAAAACAAAATTATGTGAAAAAACCTAAAAATTTAAAATATAATGTGAAGTAATTAGTTAATCTTTGATATGTAATTCATTCTTTATAATATTAAAAATTCCTATTTTGGCTTATTATTTAAAATTTTTATAGTAAAAAATGCTCTGTGATTAAGAGTCTTTAAGTTAAATTCTTTTTTAAATAATCAAAAGTTTGCCTCATTAGATTTATTCTATCACTAACTTGCATGTGTGTAAGCAAATGTTTTGTTTCTATAATAATGAATACGATAAAGGGGAATTTTGGTATCCATTTTGTGGAATTACCCCCTAACATTGCATCATTTCAAAAGAATCCTCAAGTAATGTTTCATTCTCTAAGTTTATTTGTAAGACCTGAATGAAAGCAGATTCAATTGAGAATTGATGTTATCAGAGAAGCACAGAGCAAGTTGGCACGTATCTGCTGTATAATTGAATTCACTTTTAGTAATGAATTTTTATAGGAGAGTTAAAACATCTACAGCCACCCAGCTGATTTCGAAATTATGTCAAGTACTCTATTTCTCTGTTTGAGAGCTTTATTTGAGCGGGTGACTAAATGAGATATATTTCTTCATAGTATTAACTGCCAAAATGATGTATAGTTCGCTTTAATTGGATTTCTTCCGTTTGCCGAGTTACAGTTACATGCTGGGCAACGCATCCTCAAAATTCTTCCAATGAAGGTTCAGTAGTTAAGCTGATAAAGTAAACTAGAATATTGCTTAACGGCAAACTATCATGCGTTAACCGTTTTATAAGGTATACAAAATTTTAAAAAAAACATTTCAAATGTTAATAAATTTTCAATTATCTAATAAAATTATTTTATATATCTCTCTTTTATTGTAGAAAACTGTATATCTTTATATAAAAAATAACAAGATTATTTTACTGTAAAAATATGTACATAATATTTTATTTATATGTATTAAATACAAACTAATGCACATATATTTAAAAGGTTCCTTTTTTTGTTGATACAAATTTTTAGTAGAATGCAAAAGTTTTAATTTAGAATTCTAGGAATTTTCTTATTTGATTGAGTTTATAAGATTTCATTAAATATGTTTCTTTTCAAATAATAACAGTTTAATGAGTAATTTAAATATATTTCTATTTCAAATAAAAACAGTTTAATGAGTAGTTTAAATATGTTTCTATTTCAAATAATAACAGTTTAATGAGTAATTTAAATATATTTCTATTTCAAATAATAACAGTTTAATGAGTAATTTAAATATGTTTCTATTTCAAATAATAACAGTTTAATGAGTAATTTATTTGTATGCATTATATATAAATTTAGAATTATGTTGCCACGCTTGAAACAGATAATATTACTCTTCATCACAGAAAATAACTTAAAATTTTATGTGATATTAGGAAATAATGCTACTCAAAATATTTCGTTAGAATAAAATTACTGTTTGATGTCATATATAATGGAAATTACAATAATTTGCAATGAAGCAACCAAATAATTTTGTAACACATAAATTTTCTAAATTCAGATATCTTATTTAATTTTCTTTGTGTGAAAAATGTAAGTTAGAGAATAGTTTATCTTATATATAATTTATATAAAAATAGAAATAATTTAAACTGGGTTGTATTAATATGTTAAAAGCCTCTTCACCGTAAAATAAGAAACAGTTGTGTCGTAAAAGGTTAAATTTGAATCATGCATTGAATTTTTCAGTAAAAAATAATTTTAAATTGTTAATGTGAAATACGATTGATAAATTTAATATGAAAAATTAGCTTTAGAGTTAAAATCAATTATTTAGTTCATTGATATTAAATAATTTTATATATATATATATATATATATATATATATATATATATATATATATATATATATATATATATATATATATATATATATATATATATATATCAACTAAATAGATTTCTTAATAATATATATAACTAATATGTATATGGGCTAAGTTAAATACCTAGTTAAATCGACAAAGATATTGATTGTGTATATAATTAGATGCAATACTCTCAGATTAATTTATTTTACTATATGTTTGTGTACTTTTGTTCATACTTCCCTTCATTTAGACATTTTTGTTTATATTATATACATTTTCTCGAACATTTGTTGATGTGGAAAATTTTTTTAAGAATCAATTGTAATATGGATCTAGCCTAGCATTAAGAACTCCAGAACTATAAATAAAATTTAAATGACTGACGTCGTTTTCCTTTTAATTTTTTTGATGTTATTAATTCTTGGATTAAACATGTATTCATTGATATTGCACATTTTCTTTTGAAAATTACATCTTAACAGGAAAATAATGGTTTCATCCCTTTTCCATGGATAGTGGTCTTTTAAAAGAAGAAAATTTAAGATCTTTGAAATAAATATTTAGATGAATCAAGATGCAAAATATTATTATAGTTTTGTCGTAAGTTTTTAAAGAATCTTAATAATTAGAAAATGCGAAAATTTATAAAAAAAATAATGAATTTTGAAATCTTCCATTCATGAGTAGAACATTTTGGAGCAAGAAATAAGAACAGGATATAAAAACTACTGATAACTAAGTATCACATTTTCTCCTTGTCTGAAAAACAGATCAAAGCTAAAAGATTTTAAATTTGTGCAACTTGAATGAAAAAACTTTTGTTATTCTTGCATATTTCATAATCACTTAAAAGTGTTGATCAAGACATTCGTAAGAAAGATTATGTGATAAATGGAATATCAAAGGGAAGATGACATCGTCACAGCTGTGACGAAACTAAATGTTTTAATAATTACCTTTGATAATTATTTAATACTTTAAGCTGAGTAAATTATATTGTAAGCGGCAATCAATTGTAAAGAATTTTAGTTACAATATTGACACGGATATAAAGAATTTCGTAACGTAAACTTTTCTTAAGATATTTAACTATATAAAACCTAAATGTATATCATTAAAAGATCAAAATCAATGAAAGTCGACATATTTTCTATAATAAAATCAAACTTCATTCATTTGAAAAATATATTAAAAACTAAAATAATAGAAAATTTCAAAAGATTTCTGCTTTAATTTAATATTTACCATTAAAAATAAAATGAGAAAAATTATCGTTTTATGGTAGCTTATTTCATCTGTTTCACATTTTTAATTCAATAAAACCATAGATAAGGGAACATTGGAAAGTATAGAACATTTAACATCGAGTTAATGAATAAAAATATAGATTTTATAAATAATATCATTAAAATATGAAAAACTTCAACTTTCACTCAGAGATATTTTAATTGTTTGAAAATAACAGTTGCCTTAGCGAGACTACCTTCTCTCAATAATGTAGTCAATTATTCATATTTTGAATTAGGTTAAGGAAACTAAAAAACCTGAATAAAAAGAACTTTTCTTGAAGGCATTTTTCTTTAAAACTTATAAAAATTAAGCAAAATATTTTGTCCCGAATATATATCAGACTGGATCTGATCCGACACATATTCTTATGTGATTTGTCATTTATTTCTGTTAACTTTCCATATAATATATATACATCTTGAATTCCAAATCTAGAATAAAGATAGTTAAAAATGTTCTAAAGCAGAAATAAATTGTCTAAATTTAATCAAACTTTACAAAAAAATTATGAATACAATTTATATGAAAATGTAGAAAGTAGAATTCTTTATTTCTTAATTCCAAACAAAACCAAATTCTAAAAAATTTTTGAATCTTGTAAAATCTTCCTATTCTTTGTACGCAGTAATAACAATATGAGTAAAGGTATGGTGAAATAATTATTTAATATTAAAGATTTTAATCGAAGATACCTTTTTAAAAAATAAATTAAAAACTTTACTTAAAATTACTTTTTTTACAGGTAAAATGCAATGAAGTTTAGAAATGAGCACAAATATGAATACAAACTTGATTTTCTGATTTAATTAATTTATTTACAAGAAAAATCAATTCATGTATTGCAATTTTGTGATCAAATTATTTTCCTTTACAAATGTCAGAACAATCAGATTTACTCATGGAATTTCTGTTCACCGATTATATCGATAAATTTTAGTAGATTTTCATGTAAATACAGCTAGGATACACAGGAAATTATGATGATGAAGCAGAGAAATTAATTTTAAATAAAATCTGATTTTCAAAATTAACATGTCAAGATCATGTTTCTTCAATTAGATTCTATGGTGATTCATGATAAAAGTTATTTTTTAATTACAAATAAAAGTTTAAATTTTTTGTTGAAAGATGTTATCAGTGACTTCGACTTGCTAGTTTAAATACCAGTTATGTATTTAAATACCAGTTATGTAAAAAGTAATACAGAAGATTTAATAAATGTATTTACCAAATTGCAATAAATAAAATCATTATCTTTGACAATGAATTTCATTCCAATAAATCGAATCTCTCATTTAGATCCATATTTCTATGTGCAAGTTAAATTTTTTGAATATGATTTTACGAAGTTTAGATTCTACTGGCAAAATATGGCAAAATTTTTTTTAGCTTTCTTTACAATTTAGCATCTTAATTCCGAATTCAAAAAAGACAGTGGAAAAAATAAATTGTCGCATACTACTTGGAAAATCACAACTCGGTTTATTAAAATACAATCTCTTCAAACTATGCAATTCAAGTGATTGCTTGCATCCAAATCTGATGTGAAGAATTAATTTTTCTATTTTTTTTTTAGTTTGATGCAGTAAAATTCACGAATAGCTTATTTAATTATTGTGAAGTTGTAATTAATTCGTTTTACGTACGTATACCTCATCTTTTCATTTTTCTCTTAATCATATTGTATTTTTGGGAGCCAAATTTTTTGGTATTTGGCTCATTTCTTCTTTCTGCTCTTGGTGCTCTGGAATTTTTTGAATTTCTTCCTTTATGACATATGAATTTGACTCTTGTCTATGAAACATTTAGACAAACGCTAATGCTTGGAAAATTCTAGGGGTTTTCAATTATCTTTAACAGATTGGCTGCCTGATATATAGTGTCAATACGTCAGTTGAAACTGAAAATTTATCGCATTTAACAAACCACTCGCTCTTGACTTATTCATTAATAACCTCAGAAAGCTGTAGAAATTATACGACTTTTACATTTACCTCACTGTGACACTATTAAGAGAATAAAAATAACAAAAAATCCATATATAAAAATAAATGAACAGATTTCATGTTATTTTTTTATAAGAATCATATCTTTAATTTTATCTATTTCTAAAATGATTGACATATCCATGCGTTTCATTTAAAATGCAAAGTTTAGGTTAAATCATGTAAACAAATCTGGAACATGATTTCTAGTTATTATTAAACAGTTTTAGGAAAGTAATACAATATCATAGATCATTTTCTTCTAATATTTATACGTAAGATAAAGCAAAAATCTAACCATCAATTTGATCAATCTGTTATTGAATATTTAAATTAAGTTTAAACAAATTATTGTAATTTATATTTCAATTCACCAAGGCAACTTAAATGTATGTAAATATTGCTTATAAATTTTCTTACAAAATAATAATTAAATTAATGTGGTAATAAATAGTAGTAATGATTATTTTAATCAAAGTCAGTAGAGCAATTTCTGCGTTATTTATACATATATTTATTAAAACGTATTCTCTAAAAATTATAGAACGAAAATTTCAATTTTTTTTGTAATATTTTATTTGATACAATTAAATTTACATACAAAATTAATGTATGTTAATTTAGTTTTTAAATATAAAGATGTTTTACTTGACATATAATTAATATATTAAAGAATCGCATAATTTATTTATTATTTTTCCAATCATTATGTTTTAAATTACAATCTTAATGTTTCTTGTATATTAAGAAACAATTTTGGGTTATGTTAAAGAACAATTTTGGGTTAGGTTATATACATAGTGTGCGTATGTAACAATAATAATTTAAATTTAAATAAAACAAGAACTTTTCAGATATAACATACTATTGTAAAAATATAATTATTAAGATACTGATTTTATATCAGTTTAATACAACAGCCTTTTTAATTTATTTGAAAATATTTAAATAAATACAAAAAGTTGATAGTATGATCGTAACACTATTACAATTCAAAAAGGAAATGTTGTTGTTGTCATGTACCAGCTAGGCTGGCAATATGGGGTGCACTGCTCCACTTTTCCAACTGAACCATATTTGGTGTGGAGTCCGACCTCTTCAATACACACATGCCATAGGTACCCTTTTATAGGGTGGGCAACCATTCGCACCTCATTCATACAAGGAAGGGACAAAGACAGGATAGATAGAGAAAGTACATCCATGCCCAAACCGGGATTCGAACCCAGGACCTCCTTATCCGCAGTCAGGCACACTGACCACTAGACAAGATGGTCGGCTAAAAAGGAAATGAAAATGGATTTTAGGAAACAGGCAAAATGGTTTAAATATTCCTCAGAAAATTATGAGCAATATATTTATTTACTTTTGTTTATCTTTTTATTTGATCTTATAAATAATTATGAATGAGGTTCGAATAATTTTTATTCCTTAGTAATTCCAAAATATTAAATAATTTTCACTTTATATACAAACATCGTATTGTTTTCCAGCTGTTTCTGCAGCAAAATTATTTGATAGCAAATAAGAATTGTTTGTTTTCATCGACTATTGTTTCCAGAGATTAAGACGATGAAAAGCTGTAGAAAATAGAATATTAATTAAGAATTTTCAAGTTCAAAACGAAATTGTTACCGTGGGAGTAACTGATCCCGGGCAACGTGAGCTCAGCCTACGCTTGGTTACCGCCTGCGTGTAGGTAGGCCTATGCCGATGAGCCCTTGAAATTAGCCTGGCGTCAAACAGACGCGAATAGCCAATGCTCTGCGGTTGCTAACCTCTAAATAATAATTCTACAAAATCAATCAAATATTGTATATTGAATAAAGGACTTTTCACAAACATCATTTCAACAAACATAATAGTACTGCCAGAACTCAATTTCTCTTAATCTCCCAGCTAAATAAATTTAATTACTTTAAGAATACGCCTGCGCATAAATCTTACAAACGTAGGCCGGCATTCGAAAAGAATTCCAATTTTCATTATATAAGTGCAAAACAAGCCAGACGTCACTTTTTCTGACGTGTACATGAGAAATCAAGGGGAAAAGGTAAACAAACTTGTGGAAGATCTTGATAATCTCCATATTACCTTCGATGCATAGCAACTAATAACGTTTTATATAATAAGTATGTAAAATTGATTACAGATGATTAAAATGAATAGTAAGCTGTTTGCATAAAATGCTTGCAACTCTATATAATAGTAACGTCTCAATAAATGTCATGTCTTAATTGTACAAATCTCACAATGACACCTCTTGCAAAATTAATGTTCATCATAGAAGATACTTACATGAGTTCTGCAAAAGCAAGGATGAGCATTATTTTCACGTACTGAATTCCCTTCATAAGGCACCAGTTTGAAAAATCTATCGAATATGAATGAATTTCTATATTTATTCTTTAGAATACATATGCTTTTAGTTTCCGAAATCATGGATGGTTGATGTATCCAACACATGAAGTTACGGCATATCTTGATAAGAAGCAGGATTCCATGCTAATATTCAACATATGTGTTAAGTTTTTCCATACCCATTGGATTTTGAACCTGTGTGTGCACTACACTTAAAATTAAATAATACAACTCTCATTTTTCCAGAAATTTATTTACGCTGTTTATTTTAGTAATTTTGTTGTAACTATGACTTTGATTTAATTATAATTGGTGTTTGAATTTTGTATATAATTTTTAAAAAAAATTTGAAAATTTTTTTTTTTAAATCCAAAGTAAGAATTACTTTCAAAATTGTTTCCGATGGCAATCATGAATTTATAGACATATTCATTTTAACATTTGATTTAAACAAATGAATTTTAATGGATTGAAATCAGAACTCTCTGTTCTCCTAATTTAACTGTAAAAATTATGGAAATATTGAAAGCAATATTTTAATCTTAACGACGCTTCACGTTATTTATCCAAAATACCACATTTGTGCGAATAGCGCAGTATAATGAGATTACCTTTAAATATTTTCTATTTTAAAGTTACAATTAAAATTTAAAAAAGTATCATTTTATTTTACAATAGTTCTAAAATGACAGTTACAGAGATTTTACCCGTATTTGATCTCATGATAATCTCTGCTGCTAAATCATGATATATCTCTTTATACTCAATTTATAAATTTATTTTTAGGAACAATATTTTTACGCATGGAATCAGAAAATTCCTATTCAAGTAATTACAAACATAAGAACTATGAACATTCCTTTTCTGTCTTTCTCCTTCGATAGTGCCTTTATTAATATATACACAAGCTTCAATTCAAATAGATTTTTTGATTACTTAACTTATAAGTAATTGAAATAATTTAATTATTATATAATATATGTATGTAAATATATTGCTCTTCATAACGATTATAAGATTATAAATTAAATTTATTTGGGTAATTTTAGTTTAGTCATAAATTATTTTGTTCAATTAATAAATTAAATATAATATAATAAGAAAAATAGGAAAATATTTTGAGCTCTCTCTCAATATTATTAAATCTCCTTCCCTCTATTTTCCTCTTCTTAATATGTTTTGTTGTTTTAATTGCATTTATTTATATTATAAATAATAATAATAATAATATAGATGAAGATCATGAGATGTTTATAAAAATACTTTTAACTTACCCCCAAATATTTTGAATGAAATACTTCGAAAATGAATAAAGCCTACTAGAAAATAAATTAGTTTTGATAAGCTTTTTTCCAGCAAACTTAAATTTGTAAAATATCATCCACTCATGAAGCAAAGGGCAATTAAATATTATATATATATATACATACATATATACATATATATATATATATATATATATATATATATATATATATATATATATATATATATATATATATATATATATATATATATATATATATATATATATATATATATATATATATATATATATATATATATATATATATATTTATTTATATATTTATTTATTCATTTATATATATATATATATAAATTTCATTTAAACTTAAAGCTTGCATAAAACTTAAAATACAATCAAAGTATATCATAAAAATAAAAAGAATTTTTTTTAATGTTTATAATATTATATACTATATTGTGTGTGCGTGTAAGCTCATTTAAATTCCTTTAATTATCAATGTTTAATTTTTTGTTTGGCTATAAAAATTACTAGACATAATAATTCTTGAAATCATTCAACGAAGAGCTCCATGAATTTTCATTTACAAACTTTTAATTAATCTCAATTTTATATTTTAGCATATTTAATAAAATTTTTAAACCTTTTATATAAAATGAAGTAGTTTAATATCAATCTGATTTCACAAATTTAAAAATATTGATGTCACATTAATTGCGGTTTTTCTTATAATTTTCAAACAAGCAAATGTTTAATAAACATATAAATGTAATCAAATATTAATTCATAAAATTAATTAAAATCAATTGTTTTAAGTATTTCAAACTTAAAAAAATATTGGTTGTAAAAAATATTAGTAATTATCGTTTTGAGTCGTTAATTTCTTAACAGTCTTAGTCTTTGAAGTTGAAGTCAGTGCTTCATAAAACAACAAATAATAAATAGTTTTCGAGTAACAAAAAAGTCATGAAATCATATTCATTAAATAAAATCAGAATATATGTATTGAAGTGATATAATATTTACATTATAAAAAATTTATTTCTTGTTGTAATCTTAACTTTTTTTCTCATTTTGTTTCCAACATCGTTTTTAAAAATTTATTTTCTGGTGAAATATATTTAACGTTGTTTACTTTTTTGCAATATTCCAATACATTTCAAACTTTTTAGAAAATTTTTTATATTTTTAATATGGGTTATATCATTGAATATTAAAAGCGTCATGAACTACTTGCAAATTTGAGCTTAAAAATAACAAACTTAATTAGCAACTTAAAAACTATTTTTTAAAGCTTTATTTTTACTTTATTATATTTATTATAATTACTGATTCTGGAAAAATATAAGTTTAGGATTAGGATAAACACAATGGAAGTTTCTAAGTACTTTTTTAGTATTTAATATAGTTAAATTGTTACTTTTATAATTGCTTTTATTCTATCATTTCAATTAAGAAAGTTATTTTTAGCATAACTCCAGACAGAGATAATTATATCGAAAATAATTTTAAAAAGAAAAGTATGTATTTACTAAAACTCTTCACTACAATTTGTGTTTATATCTTAAAATGGTAAATAATGCATTTTTAATAAAAGTATAGTAAGAATAAAAAAAATATTACTTTAAGTAAACATAAACAGTTTTGTTATTTTTTTATTTTAGGGAGTTTAACACAAGAACAGCGACAAATAAAATAAAAAAATGTAATACGTTATTAGTAGTGATAATGTTAAGTGTAAAAAAGATTTTTTCTTTATTATATTGAATATTAAAATTATAATATAAATCATATTTATTATAATTATAATAAATATTATAATTCATATAACTTGTGATTAATTATTATTTATGTCAAAAATATATTTCTTGTGAAATAACCAAAAATTTATCTCTTTCACAATGATATTGTTTAAATTTACTTAATAAATTTAAACAGTATAATCTCAAATAATATCTTAGATTTTTTTTTTATTTCTCTCAAAAAAAGATATTTAGGTTGTTATAAAAGTTGTTAGATTTTGAAGTGTTTCTGTTTTCCTAATCTAATTTTGGAAAAAAAAAAAAAAAAAACATTTACTCTGAAATAAATTAAGAATAGAAATCTATAAGTTTCAACTCAGCAAATTGTCATAATATTAATATATTCTAATTTTTGAACATATTTACCGAAATATAAAGAAAACATTTTTAAGGTTAAATTTTAATCATCACTAAATTTAAATTTTAAATTAAATCGCTTTTCATAAACTTTCTTCCATTAAGTATATCCAAACCCAGGAAAAGGTAATTTTCATTTCTTTTATAATTGTTATATTATATAATAATATATATAAAGCATGTTTTATATAAATATGCTTAAGTATTGTTATATAAAGCTTGTTTTATTTTGATGCATGCTACAATAACAAATTACTAACAGTTAGGAATTTTTAGGTGCATTAGAACATTCAATATGATAAGTTAAATTAAATAATTAACAAAAACTTTTGGATTAAGCATTTTTATTGTTTTTTTAAAAATTTGATATTAAATAAAATAAATTTTAAAAAGCAATATTTATTCTTTAAAGAGCATTTAAAACTCATTTTTTAAAAATATTAGCTTTCTCTATTCGATATTGTCCTTCCTATATTTATCGACCTCATACTGCATCTTCAGGATCCAAAACACCTCCTTGCTCTCGAGCATCCTTTGCAAGGAAGATAATTTTGAACAGGTGTTCTCTATACACATAACCTTCCATCGAAGAAGCAACAGTAAACCTTTACAGTTCAGGATCCCCGTCTCAGTTTGAGTTTAGCAAAAACACACGAGACACAACACAATACCAACAAAATGCTTCGAGTAAAAAGAAAAAAAGAAAAGGAAAGAAGAGATAAAAGCGAATTGTCAAGATAAAATTAAACGCGGCGGGAAAAAAATACAATTAAAAAAAAGACCTTTGTGCCAAGTGGAGGAGTAAAAAATGAAAAAAATAATAACTTTCAACTGCGCAGTGCTACATCTTTTGGCAGCTCTTCTTGACAGGCCGCCATTATCCGACTTCGTCTCCGATGTCTGCTGATGTTGACGTCACAGCCACTTCGGGTTCGCTCGGTTTCGCTCGGTGACCATATATGGTCATGAAAATGCCGAAGCATCGCTAATGAGGTTCGGAATTATTCATGAAGCCGATCGAGACCTTGGAGCCCTTGACAGAGGCCGCGAGAGAACTGGCTAGTGTTATATGGATGGAGAGGAGCGATGCGAGAAGCACGGAGGCATTTTGGAAACTGAAACATCGTCTGTTTTTCCTACATCCTCTTGCAATGCTACAGCAGAGAGAACAGCTACACTCCTCAAAATATATGGAGCAGTAACTGGTATGCTTTGCTCAGCTACTACGTTCTCCCGCCAGTGATACGGATTTTGCAGACAGTCTCAGGTAGTACCCATTTTTGTTAACAAAAATTTGCATTTATTTGTAAAAGCTCTTGCACCGATGCATCATTTAGGACTTTCTCATTTTTGTACCACGATACTATTTCCGGATGCATTTAATGTTTTAATCTCTGGTACCGTTATAAAAACATCTGCAAGATATACGACTGTTGCGGTCCTGTTGGCTGCTATGTAAACATCCGTCCTATGTTCAGCCTATGTTTCCTGCTCCGAATTTCTCTGAGCTTACATTTCAAATTTAGAATAAGGATTTGAATATAAAAAAAATCATATGATGCATTTAAATTGACATTTTTGTATAGATATATTCAAACTAAATTTAAATGAAGAGAAACTGCTTACTGCTTTTTTTAATAACGTATAAGATTTGAGAATCTTTTTTAAAAAAAGCATTTTACTGAATTATATAAATTAAGAATTGAAACTTTTTCCTTCAAAGAATTTGAAATTTATCAACATTTTGTAAAATCCGAATTATATATAAAAATTGTTGAAAAAATTCATGTGCCATTACCAATCAGTGCCATATACTAGTTGATAGTTATTTTTGTTGATGCTACATGAAACTGCCTCATAATCTGTTGCCAAATTGACTGTTAAGAATTTTGCCTTCTCAAAACAATTTACCACTACCAATGTGTTCAATCTGGAAGCCTAATAAGAATTTTTAACATGCAC
Organism: Latrodectus hesperus; assembly: GCA_037975125.1. Taxonomy (NCBI): domain Eukaryota; kingdom Metazoa; phylum Arthropoda; class Arachnida; order Araneae; family Theridiidae; genus Latrodectus; species Latrodectus hesperus. The sequence goes on along the minus strand of CM075860.1, from coordinate 71,707,960 downwards.
TAAAATTTAGATACTAAAACTAAACTGTTATAAAATCTCTTGCTGACATCAAAAACTGTTTTATAATTTTGAAGTGAACTGTTATATCTATAAACTGAACTTTGTTATTGATATATGTGTATTTGACGAATAGATGAAGTAAACGAAGAGATGTATACAAAGACTTTGTTGACAAACAAAAATTATCAGAATTGAAGATCTGGCTAGGAGAGACAACAAGCCTTGACCCGTTCTAGCGCAGAGTTGCCGGTTACGAACAGGTTACTGTTTCTCTGAGTCAGCTGAGAAGAGAGGGAAATAGAAAGTGAAATATATAAACAAACCACCCGAATCATGCTCCCATTTTAGAAAATATACTCAGTAAAAGTACAGTTGTGCGGAGAAAGCCAGAAAAAAAATCATAACAAAAGTAAAAACATAACCGAAAAGCTCACAATCAGGGAATAAAAACAACAGATAAAAAGAAAACTTCACGATATTGAATGAACGCATAGCATTTCTGACGTCACAACGACGTCAAGAGCGATTCGGCGATCTTATTGGTCGGAGGCTAGGTTCCGGCTCGCCAAATATGGAAGTGCTCACGGAAGCGGCCTTCATTCAGAACGACGGCGTATAAAGAGTACAGGTTGAATGGTTTTACGCGCATTTGACGTCGCGCGCTCGGACTTGGTGGTTAATGGTGAGACAGTGAAAAGAGAACTTCTGTCATCAAACACATTGACAGTGATTATCTCCGGTCTTCAGAGATTGACCTTGAATTAGTTTATTTACTTTATTTCCAACTTTTCTTGTCACGGTGACCGACCCCCAGCAACCAGGGACTTCGGACACGGGGTCCAGTATGATTATGGACACTCTGTCAACCGTGCTCTCAGGGGTTCCCCTGGACACGGGGTCGAGTACTTTCAGTCTCAGCTTTGACACCTTCAAGCTGGGGGGTGATCTGGACGACTGCCCGAAAGCAGTTGCTCCTCAGCATCCCTATCCTACTGTTGACATTCGACTCGTGAATCCAGCGACTCGAATCAAAAAGGAAGATCAGGAGGAAGGGATGGAAGATGATGACACCCTCAATACCCCTGTCTCTACCAGTGCTGACGTTAGTACTTTCTTCTGTACGGATACTACGATCTCGGACCCCGTTCCCATCACAGGTAAGAAATTATTTTATTGAAATAAATTATCGATTAATCTTATGTAACATTTCCCTCTCTCCTGTGATCACCCGTACCCCGTCGGCGGTTGTGGATAAGGTCAAACACCAATGACTGTTTGACATTTGGGGGGAATTCTTCAATGGCCGTAATTTATGTTTTTTTTCCCACTTTGCTTAGCGGGATAAAATATTCGGGTTATTAACGTACATTATTTTACTTAACAAAGTTTAATTTCATCTTTTATTTGTTTAAGATTTCAATATGGGTGTTCGTTATTTAAATCAACAGGTTATCGAATAAATAGCACTATGTTATGAAAAATGGTAATTTTGTTAGCTTCAGTTGAAATTATTATTACAGTTTATAATTATTATTATGAGAGGAAATATTGTTTAAAAATGATCTAAGTTGAGATTTTTACAAATAGAGATGCGTGTATAATTAATAAACTATATATTCTTGCTAATTTCATTTATATTATTTTCTAATGTTATTTACTTCAAATCAAATTTTAGAATTTTATTCATAATCGTTCATACTTTAAATTTTGACAATAGTTCTTTTTTTTAATTTCTTTCAACAAAAATTTTCTTTAAATTTCTATGTACAAAGTTTCTGATAGACTTTATAAATTATATGCTACTTTAATATTATAAACTCCCCTATAAATATCCAGCTTAAAAACAAATATAACTTACGAGAAAAATATCTAGTTTTTATAATTTCATACAAGTATTTACTTTTATAATTATTGAGTATTAAAAACAATATAGTTTCATATTTTCAATTTGTCTTTTATTATGTACAAATTTTATTATCTGTTTTGTGCTGAAATAATTTTCCTCTCTATAAATTAATTTTGTTATGATGACTTGAATTTTATGTTATACTTATGTATGAAAATATAACTTGAAAAGTATAGTAATTTTAATTCCATCTGAGGAGTTTCTCCTCCCAAATTATATGAAAATTTACTATGAGAAATTAGAATACTCTTTCAAGCAAAACTTTTTCCTTTGAAATAATATCAATGATCAGATTTTTCGATTTCTAACATATTTTTATGATTGTTCTTCATTCTATAAATGAGTTAACTCTTAAAATTTCACTTCACTGTTTTATATTCTATAACTATATAAAACTCTAACTCTCTTTAAGCAATATATAATTAAATTTAACTGAGCAATTTATATTCTCACACCAAATTTTAATTACTAGAAATTCTATAATTCAACAATATATTGCCATCTATTGTATGAAAAATTCTCTAATTAGCTTAAAGGCTATCAAATCTTTCTTAATAATGCTTTTTGGATTTATAAATTTTTTTAATTTCATAACTGCTGAAAATTGATTGATTTCAGTCACATAATTATCTTATATTTAACTTCTTAATTTATTTTATCAATAAAACTGCCTCAGCATGAGTATGAAAATAAATTTATCAATTTCTTCAGTTGTCTTGTAAGAAAATATTAAGCCTATTTAGATTTAATTTAAAACAAACAAACAAACAAACGAAACGATTATTCTAATATGTTTTGAAACCACGAAATAGTGGTAAATCCCACAAAACGAAGAAAACAAACGAGAAACCAAAGACAACTAACCGTAATCTAGGCCAGCAAGCTTTTATGTTTATATTTGAGAGTGTTCGGGAGGCCCTTTCAGGGTGCTGGAGCTCTTTGACTCGAGGGAATGTTGAGAGGAAAAAAAATTCCCATTATAAACGTTTTTTCCCCCGCAAATCGGAATTCTTCGTTTTGAGTGTGAGGGTGTGACAAGTTGATTGTTTGACTTTTCCTGATAACGCGTGCTAGGGTGAGAGCCTAAAAGTGTATTTTTTATTTTACTTCAGTTGATATCTGGTTCAATAATTAATAGTGTACTGGAATTGAAAATTGTTTTCTTTATAAACTGAAGCTTGTTTGTGATTACGTGATTTTTAAATTGTCATTTTTTTCCTGCTTCTTCACTTTGTGTTTTTATTTTCAAAGATATATCATTCCATTATATATATAATAATGTGTTGATATGGTTATATATACGCACGTTATGTAATTAATCAGTTTTAAAATTTTGAATGTACTTGAACAGTTTAACTACTTTTTTAAGAAATTTTCATTTGTTATGTGAGTAATTATTATTTCCATGATTATTTATGCCAAAATGTGTACTTATGTTGAAATTTGCTTTTCTTAATTCCTCAATTATTTCACCTCATTTAAATTTGAGTCTTAATAAATTCTGTTTATAAATAAATAATTATGTATCGATTACATCTGCGTTAACATTTTATTATTCAAAACAGTTTTAGAATTATAAATAATTAAATATATATGAAATGAATTTTTTAAATTACCTACAATAACTTATTTCATTATTTAAAATTATAAAAGTTAATTTTAAAATTATGTGAAATATTTTTAAGCAAATTATTTCAAAATTAATTTCACTTGAATTTTAATTAGTATTATATTTAAATAATTATAGAATAGGAATCTATTAATAAAAAAAATAAATTAAAAAATCTTTGATCATTAACATAAAAAAATTTTGATGCAAATTATATTTAAAAATTTATTGTCCAAGCACTCTACTTTTGTATAGTTTTTCTGCTACTGAAATTATCTCAAATATTTATGTCTATATTGGTTATTATTTTTTGAAAATACAATTTATATTTTAAAAAATAATATTTTTGATTAAAATATTTTTCATGATTATAATTTAAATTTTTATTAACTGTTAAAATACATGTTTTTTGCCCATCATTTATAGTGCGCGTTAAATGCTGTATAATTTTATCCTTCAAAATAAGTAATATGATAACCAATTTGAAAAGGCTAAAATCCATTAATTTCTATGATTCTTTTGTCATCTTTTTTTTCAATATAATTTTTTTTAAAAAAAATTCTAATATTTTAAGCATTTTCCTCGAAAATGTGACTTAAGTAAGTGAGATTGTACCGCCAAAGTCAACGTCCCCTATGCGCTACTGTTTTTGGATCCCAAACCGTTTTACTTCTTTTTGGGATGGAACCATAATTAAATATAACGGCAGTGAAACACAACACGAAATTTTTGCTCCACTCTCTTATCTTTCCGTTTGGCTAAAAATAAGTTGCATCGCGGAAACGTTCTCTTAAAACTGCCGGAATTTTTCTCTTCGGTGTCTCTTAGAGCGAAAAAAAAGAAAAAAAAAGCTGAAAGTGGGATATTCATGTGAGGAATATTCCTTACTTTTGACACTGGGGTCAAATTAAGTCTTCATTCTGTCTTCTTATTTTCACTAATTAGGTCAGTTCCCACTTTTCTTCTTAACGGTATCAGATACAATGTGATTTACAATGATTATTGTTAGGGAAAAAATTATATTATTGCTTATATTGTTTTTTATTGTTCTATTGATTAAAATATATGTAAAATTTTAGAATTCCTATTAAAATAATGAATGAAAGATTATATTTATGTACAAACTTGATGCTTAAATGTTAAAATTTTTCGTATTTATTACCTAATGAATAAGCTAATTTTATTTTTTAAATCAAATTTTTGTTATAAATATATTAAATTAAATAAAATGTTTTTAAACGAGTAAGACATTTTTAGTTTAAATGATTTTATTTAATTTCATTTCATATGAATTGAAAGTAGACATTCAACTTTTTTAATCACATATTAATTATTAATTTAGTGAAATTGCGTTTGTTAGCAGTATAATAATTATGAATTAGTAGCGTTAATAGCATAAATTTAAAATAAATTTTAATTCTACTTGAGCATTTTTCTTTTATTTTATAAAAATTTACTGGTAATTCATTAAATTTTAATAATGCTTGTTTTTCACAGTTTAAAAACATCAAATGTTTTATTTTGAAAAAGATTTTTTAATAAATTTATTTTAAAAACTTGATTATTCACAAAAAATTTGGAAAGCAATTTATTTTTTACTATTTATATTTAATTATGCTTTTAAATAAAAAAAATTATACATTCTGTGCTATCAAATGAAACAAATTATTTTAAATTTTTAATTAATATCCATTTTTCTTTAATTTTTGAATTAAAATTGCAAATTATTCCAAATTTGCACAATTTCTATTGGTGATTCTTTCATTATTGTGAACTTCTTTTCATCCTCGAGATTTTTATTTTATATTAGCATCAGTGAAGTTAAATAGATCAAATGAATATGCTACTAGCAAATACCAACAAATAAATTTCTTTAATGAATATATTTCAGAGTGGCAAATTTTACATAGAAATTCGAAAATCATTTTTAAAGGGTTGGGAATGGGGGTGGAATAAAAATATCTTTTAACTATTATGAACGATCGACGACTTCATTCAAATGAGTTAAGTTACATGGGCTTTGTGAGAAACGAGTAGTAAAAATATCGATCCTCTCTCTCTCTCTCTCATCACGTGATCTCACCGAAATTCCATGAACTCGCTACGAGAGTGCGTGGGCGATGGGTTGCCGTGAAATGTTAAAATGTGTTAGTTCTACATTTTTGAAAAATGAAACTATCTCACATATATTATGAATGACTTTTAGAAAGAATAAAGATTTGTGGAGGAGTGTTACTCCTTAAGGTTTTGACATTAACACCCACGTTAATATAGAAAAGTGTATTTATTAAAGGTAATTAGTTTTCTATTGTTCGACGAGGAAAGTCAATAAGAGAAAATTTTCAAGTTCATTCATGGCGTCGGGAATTCGATTCGTGCATTTACATTACTTTACACAGACATTAACTTTAAGCGTTTTTCGCTTAAACTATCATTTTAACCCAGAAGGAAACAATGAGTTGAACAAGTGTTTGTAAAATTTGATATCTCTTAAATATTCTCAAGTCTTAATTCATCATATTTGTATTTTAATTTCGTACAGGAAAGGGAGAGATACTTATTATTGCTTAATTTAGCATTTCGCTGTAAAATAATGAATCCTTAATCATATTAAGTGTTCATATGGTAATTGTGCGTGTAAAATTAAATGAAAAATATATTTTGGGCACTTTATCTTTTACATTATATAAAAAATTTAAATGATAGTTTCAGTAAAAATAACATTGCATATGTATGAAATATTTAAATTAAATTTTTTTGAAAATCATACATTTGTAAATAAGTTTAATGTATTTTAGTTTAGTAAGTATATTACTTCGACAAGAAATCAAATCAAATTTTGTTAACTGGAAATTTCATTAATGTGATTTTGAATCGAAAAATAAATCTTCATTTTTTATTATTCTTCACGTCTATTGTTTTCCTGATAAAGTCTTAGGAATGAGTCTTCTCATCTGCTACGATTAGACTGGACAACTCTTGGGGTCGCGTGGCCGAATATAATGACCAGTGCCCATGCCCTCTGTCGGGAAAGGTGATATCCGGCTTTAGAAAAAGAAAATGGAACGCATGATTCGCGTGACCCGCAAGTTAGCTGTGTCTTCACGCTTCGTATGACATTTTAAGCAGTTTCCGATTGGTTTGTCCATCAGAAGTTTCAATTGACGATTCATTTTAAATTAGTAAACTTTAAATGTTATGAGGTATGATTAACGTATCCTTCTGTAGGTTATTTCTATATTTGAACTTATTCAAAAACCTATGCTCAAATAAACAAAAGATTTTGGAAATCAAGGCAGATTTCTTGGAAGTGCTATGAAAAAAATAATAATGTAGCGAATAGATATTTAAAAAAAGCATAAAATAATATGTAGATTCTCAGAGTTAAATTTTAAAACCAATGTAATTTATTCGGGGAATTTTTAAGAGGAAAAACATTCAGTTACATACTACTATATTTTGAATTTGTTACTATTTAAAAGTGGCATTAATTCATTACGAAGTACTACAATGAAATTGTTACCATATTTTGGGGTATATATTAAAAGAATTGCGATTTTCTTAAATTTTTTCCAATAATTTCTGTTTATTGCTATAAGTTAAGAGTATGAAAATGAAAGATATCAAGATTAAAAATGTCCTACTTGATTATCAAGTTAAATGAACAATTTAATAATTGCTTATGTTTATAGCTTGATTATAAAATTAAAGAAACTAGAATTTTTTATTCATCCTCTATAAATTATATCTATTGGATTTATTTCTAATGAAAATGAATTTCATTATTTAACTATAATTTATTATCTAAATTTGATAATTTATGCTTAATTGATTGTTACATTCATCATTGTTGGGTAATTATTCATCATAATTTGAATGCTTACAATCACCTTTATTTGTAATTGATTATTACATTCTTCACTTCTGAAAGGAATTAAACATTGTTTATCAAATCGTTGATTTTTTTGAAATATATTTGTTATACTGATGCAGACGCATAATTGGCTTGTCATAAAAAATAAAACATTATACGATGTTAAAAATACATTTTATTAGTGTTAGGTATAAAATTCGTATTCCTTATTTGAAATGTATTCTGATTCATTAATAATTAACAATTATTATATTGGAGGGCGTTTTATTACATTACAATTACTGCGTTAAATTATATTAAATCTTTATCAAAATAATGAATATAAAGGATAAAGGAATCATTTAAAAATGCAGGAAAAATAAATTATTACTTCCCCATTCTATATACCATCCAATTTCTTTGCAACTATTTCAAAGCAACAAATGTTTTCAGTCAACGGCCGTTTATGTAATTCCTTTCAATTGATGAGGAGACCAAGCTACATTCTTTTTTTTCTTTTTTTCATGGTACGTTTTGGATCTTTTATTATTTTTTTATTTAATGTGTTCGTTATCCCTCCCTGCCACTTCAAATCTTTCTCTTTTTATACCAGCTGGAGGGTAGAAACCATTTTTGCTCAAGAAGGGGTGGACGTTAATGGATTATTTCTTTTTCCCCCAAATGATGTGAAAAGGAACAACACAATCGTTGCCACGTGGAAACAATTCAGCGTGTTTTATTTAAGAGATCTTCAAACGGATAATTTTTTTACATGGTTCTGCACTTTACGTGACGATATCTACAAAGATTATGGCGTAAAATGTTATATGTCAAACATATGCATAAACTTTACTTATAAGTTTTTTCTCATTTGTTCCAATTGTGACACGAACATTTATGTACGACATACAACTGGTGGTTGGCCTTTCTTCTTATTTTTTACTTGAAGGTTGTCTTACAGCCCACGCTATTTTCTATTTTAACGTGGGTGCTACTTAATAGGAAACAAATGAAGTTTAAAGAGTAGCATTTTTCTATTGCTCCTATTAAATATTTAATGTAAATAACAATTATTTGTTAACTATTATTGTACAAAGTTATCTGAAAGCATTTGCATGCTAACTACAAATGTTTCCTTTTTTTTAATTTTAAAGATAATTTTTCGTTGCTCAATATTTTTTTAATATCCACATTATTATACGAACAAGAAATATATTTTAGTGTGAATAAATCAAGTGGAAAGTTTTACGGGTGTTATATAACTAAATCAAATACATTTCAGGAAAAGCTTTTAATTTAAAATTATTTATCTGGGAAACTGGCTATTTTATCTTAATTATTGCTGCTATTGTATGTTACTTAAATGTAAATCAAGTAATTATTAACAAATATTTCTCATGCTTTTTTGAATGAGCTGTTTTAAATTAACGGTATTTGTAAAAAATCCCGTCCGCAAATAAATAAATAAATAAATAAATGTAATAAAAATAAATAAATAAATAAGGGCTCCAAACATCACGATTTTTGTCAGCAATAAGAAATTATAATAAATACATGTTATTTCTCTCTCTTAATAAAACAATCATGTTTTTTTAAACGCAAGAATTTAATTTGAATAGATATGTTTGCTTTTACACGGTAATATATAAGACACGTTAAATATATAAGACCTACCTATTAATAAATAAAAGAGAATTGAGCATTTTCGAAATTATAGGATTCTGACATTTACAATAACATTTTCATGTTTAATTGTTATTTTATTATTTTTTAAACAAAAGCAAATAAACAGTGCCAAAATATTTTTAGTTGTATGCTGTAAAACATTAATTTCTACATTTTTTTGAAAATAAATTTCTTATTTTAATTTCCATTAATTACATATTAGAGAACAATATGAAACATTTGGTTTGGTTGAATTTGCGTTGATTTTAACTAGTAGACTTTATTTTACACGTGCGCCAAATTAAAAATTATTGATCACCTGTTTTTTGAATATCTTAATAATAATAATTAAATATTAATAAATGTACACAACTCATTTTTTTTACCTTCTGTTTCATTGTTATACTATAATCAATATTCATTATATCGAAATGTGATGAAATTAATATTTCAAAACATCGATCTTTCAATTAAATCCTCGTCAATACTAAATCAAATATTTCAGTATAGTGGAATTCTATATATTTCGAACATTCCATTAAGTTCCTTTTAATGGATCAGACCATATTAATATTAGTGAATTCTGTTTTTTTTTCATTCATTACGGTATTAATCTTTTTGTGGCTATAAATTTTGTTTGCTAAAAATGGAAGAAATATTAAATAAATAAAAATACGCATGGAGCATTTTCTTTTCTTCAAAACATAAACTGATTTAATAATTTACTTCTGTTAAGAAATCGTACGAAAAAGTTACATAATCGTAAATTAAGAAATTCTTTGCAACTGTTTCAATTTCCTTGTTCAAATTAAGGAAGAAATTCAATTCCGTATTGCTGAATTTTATTGCTATGAATTTTATCTACATTGTTGTCCATTTGATATCAATTTATATAAAATCCATAATAAGAAAATTTTTATTATGTGCAGATAAATACATATGTTTATGTAACACTTAATTCTACTGATTTGATATGAAAATGATAAAAGTACGTACTTAGGAAGAGATATTTTTCTAAAAACTTTTATTTTTATTTATTATATTTTATTTGCATCTAATTAGAAGCTAATGCATTTGCCTCTTTCAATGAGACAAAGATAATATAATTTTAACCGTTAAAATCAGAAGCTAATGTTTCTCCATTCTGCATGAAAATAAATTACTACTTTTTCACTTCCATTTCTTTTCATTTTTTTTTTCGGCGGTAATTTAAAAATTTTAAATGTTCACATTAGTTTAGTTTTTATTAGATTTAAAATCCGGACTCTTAAAAATAACTTATTCATGAAAAATAAAATAAATTAATGTATATTATAAATTAATAGTTGTAAGTATCTGAGTATATAAACATCTAAATTGTACTAAATTTTTTTGTAAATAACGAGAACAAAAATATATATTTTTAATTTGCAATTAATTAAATTTATGAAACTTATGTTCAATATTATATATATAAAAATCATTATATATTCAAGTAATTAAAAAGATAAAAAATTTCACATTTCCATTTGTGTTATTAATATTAACTTGTCATTTTTATTGTTTTTTTTAATTATTCATTCTTAATTACCAAGACTTTTATTTTAAGTGTATAACTGAAGAAATTTTTTCAATTAAAGTAGCATTTATAATATTTTTTGTATGACTTATATTTCATTTACCACTCACAGTGCATAAAAATAGCGATTCGGTTATTGTTTTAGACATGTTTGACTCGGACACGTGCCAAAGTTTGAGAAGCTGCGATGCCCTGCTTGAATCATTTAGACTGGTCTGGAATACGGGTGTGTATGAAATGAATCTATATTTTAGAAAAATGTCCAATAAGTTTTTGTATTTCTCACCTTTCTTTTTCTTCTATTTCTTTTCTTACGCACTGTTGTTTCTTGGTTATTAATTCTGGGCATTAGTTTCCAAATTTTGTGCATGATTTACTTAGTTCATTAACATATCTTTTCTGTCTTTGGAAATTTAAATTGTATTACCTTTGCATCATTTTTATAGGTTGCTTTCTTGTAATGCATTCATTTTTAATTTATTTTTACGCATTGCTGCTTATTACTTCATATCATAAAATTTTATTCATTTTATATCCGCTTGTTGTAAAAATTGCTTCTATGGGATTTTTATATTTTCCCATATCATTAAAGGCTTTATATTTTGTCATTATTATTTAAAAATGTTTTGTTTGTAAGAATTATATCAGTTGTTAATTTTGGAATTCCCTATTCTCACTGTAACGTCATTTTTCAGCCAAAAATATTTTTTTAAACGACGATAAGAAATAGATGAAGGGATAAATATCTTTAAAAAAATCCTGTATATTGTAAATATTTCCTTTCAAGTTTGTTCTTGACCTTTATCAAAATGGTTGCAAACATTGCTCAGTATATATCGACCAAATAATCAACTAGATACAAATAGAATATCCCAAAATTGTTTTGGCAAATTGCGTCATATAGTGACGCAACAACAATAAAATGACGTCAGGGAAAAAAAGGGAAATTTTTTCCTATCCAGAATGAAGAATTGAAAGAAGTTATTTTATGTTTTCATCCGAGTACGTATTAAAAGCCTTTTTCTATTTAAGACAGTGACATTTTCATTTCAGTTTATTTATTTCTTCCAGTTTACTTTTTATTTAATTATTTTGGCATCTGTAAAATGCATTATTTCTGTTCAAGACATTTTGAGGGGAAAATTTAATAATTTAAATAGGAAAAATTTCAGAAGCTTCTACTATATTACTGAATATTTTCTTTTAAAGGAAGAGAGTTGAATTTTATTGTTTTACAAATGAGGCGACATTATCCTTAATGAGGAATATGATTAAATAAACTTATCAATAAACAAAACATATCAATAAACAAAACAATCTTTTTTCTCTAAAAAAACTGAAAAGCTAAAAAATTTTTTAACATTCTATTATTTTAAAAACAATAAAAAAATCAGTTTAAACTCTTATTTCCCATAATCATATAAATTAAATTTGCATAAATTAAAAATACAGTTCTGTTAAGATGCAATTTCCAATCAGTGGTGTAAAAATTTGTCTTAACGGTAGATAAAGTATTAAAATAAAATTGCAAGATTGTACTAATTAAATTTCTATCAAAAATCTTTCACATTTAAAATTCATGTAAATTTAATCGCAGTTCTGTACTTTTTTTAAAGTTATGTATGATATAATCGAAGTTGACTCTAATACATTCGATTCTTTCAGAATTAAGTGTACCATGAAATCAGTTGATTTTTTATAATGTTTTTATTTTCCTCAAATATGTATTGAATTATAAAAATACTATATCGGTATTAGATACATTTGTAAAAGAAGTTCACATAAGACGAAATTGCATATTATAATTATAATAATATTTATAATTTTCTGGTGTTAATGGTATAATTTTATTTTATTTATATGCGAATAAAATAAATTAACAAAATCAAATATTAAAATGTAATTTCGTGAATAACCTTTGACATTTGAATTTCTTGCGATATTTCTTAATAACCGAAAAAAAGCTTTTGTCCATTTTATTTAGTATGTTTCTTTTGGGAATTACTGATGCCGTATCTTCAAAAACAAACTTGACATTTACCTTAGCGCCAGTTGAACAAGCAATGAAGTTGTACATACATTGACCTTTCGGGCGAATATATAGAAATCGACTAGCAGATAATAAAACTATAAGCGTTTTCTTCTCAAAATGTAACAATTAATACATTTAAGTTTAAAAATAAGTTTTGAAACTCAACTAGTACCTAAAAATATTTTAATATATTACGAAATATTATTTTAATAAAGAATCACACGACTGTAAAATACAGAATGTGATTTCACCTGTTTTTCTTCTCTCTTTCGTTTGCCAACTAACTGTACTGAATCAAATGCTGCCGATGTTTTCACTCTTCGCTGTTATATTGTAATTACATTCAGAAAAAGCTGATTCTTCATTTCCGTGAAAGTTATGGGATTGATAGACTTCAAGAAAATAAACAATTTGTGGCAGGTGTTAGGTTTCTGTTCCAGTTCTGGGAATCATATTTTGTGCTTAGGAAAAGACAGAAAAGCGAAACGATTTTTATTTCTAGTAAGTTATCTTTCTTTTTTAACCCAATTTCGTAGTTGTTTTTAATTCAGTTTAATATTTTTTTCAGTCCAATTTATTCCTTACTTTAATCGCACTCTTAACTATTATATATGAAATTTGAACTGTGAGCTCTTATTTGTCATACTTTTGCTTATGATTCTTAAATCTTTTGACACGTATTAAAATTTAAATCCAATAACTACAGCAAAAATATAATAGTTACAACTTATATAACTATTTTTATATAATAAATACTTTTTCTTAATATTTTAATATCGTTCTATTTGTACATACTATCGATAATATTTTGTACAACTTCTTAAACTGCATTTTGCTTTCTTGTGATATGACGAGTCATAATGAATGTAATTACATTCATTAGATTTCATATATTTTTTTAATCAAAGGCAGACAAACTATATAAAAATCGAAAATTATTAAAATTAAGTGAGACGAATTAATTTTAAAATTTCGTTATTTATAAGTTTATTAACCATTCTCATAATTTAAAACAAATTTTACAACAATTTTTGTTTAATTTATATAACATTTATATGTTTTTTTATTAAAATTTTTTAATAATTTATGAAAAATTTTTGATAATACTTTTCGTTGATTTAAGAAAATTTATTCATAATTAGGTTCTCTCAATTTCATTAAAATATAATCTTACCTGAAAAAAATTTTGATAACCTCTGAATTTGACTTAAGCGCCTAATATGAATCTCTCAAGGAAAAGTAGTGAAACACCTGTTGCAAAAATACCGCCATTTTATTTAATATAGTTGTGTTTTAAATTTTAATGTGTTATTTTTAATAACTCAACGCGTAAACAATTATAATATTATTAAAAATCTGTATCATGTTAGATATGTAAAAAAAAACCCAAAATAGATATCAGATCAGACAGCTTGGTCCCACTTTGAACATTTCCGCTCAGCGTTTTTATCGCTTCACTTTATTTTCAAGTCCATCCAGTCAGATGGATGGACGATAAAAAGCGAGACTGGCCTTTTCACACGTTACATCACAGGAAAAAAAATCATGATTCTGATAAGAGTTTAAAGGAATTGTTTATTATTTCGTTCTGTTTATTTTTGTTTTATTATTCTGCTCTATCTTCCCACGAAGGTGGTGATCTCACAGCCTTCGATGCATTGTATTTGTTTACTTATCCATTTCCCTCCTCTTCTTTCCAACTCGTTCCTTATTTGACGATTCCGACCGTAAAATAAAAAAGCAAAAGACTTCGGGCTGTAAAAATGAATATGACGAACAAAAAAGGGAAGGCATTAAAAGTTTAAGAAAGAGGTGTGGCCTACGCAACATTGGTGACCAATCGCGCGCTGGGCCTCGAGTTCAGGTTTTAGTGTCCCGAGAAGACTGGTTTTTTATTTTTTTATTTTCCGTCGGTCGGTTCCGATACCTGTCGGTCTCACACGTGTTTTCTTCCTCATCGGAGAAAGATGGGATGTAGCGGATCATCCTGCGTGGTGGAAGAAGTAAAAAATAACCTGTTGTGCTCGCCTCCACCCGCTGCGTGCTCGTCAGTTGAAAAATTATGCCACAAGTTCTGACTGTGTTTACAGTGTTGAATTCAATATGCTAGTGTATTGTTTAATTGATTCATCAATCATCAATTGAAGTTTTCTTGGTTTTATTACGAAGAATATTGGATGGTTTATTTCTTTTTGTGACTTAAATTACGGATTCATTGCTCATAATTTTTGGATGAATGTATTTTAATTTGAATTAGATGAAAATGTGTTAAAATATATCGATATATTTGTGATTTTAAGGAACATTTTATTGTATAAGTACATGTTCTCTGGGGAATTTTCTTTCAACTGTTTCTTATTTAATATTCTTGTAAATAGAATAATTTTGATCAGAATCGCTCTCTACGAATAGTAGTTATTGGTCGAATACTACGAATAGTCAAATAAAAAAGTACCCTTTTAAATGTTGCAAGATGAAGGAAAATTTTTATAAAACAATTGTGGATATAATATCAAATAATCTTCATGCATCATACGGAAAATTGTGATATATTTCAGTGATTAGAGTATACAAGAAACATTAAGAGTCTGCAGTGTTCAATAAACACTGGACCAGCACCGGGGACCCCGCAGTGGTGCCCCAACTTATCCGTGGGTCCCTGTAGAGGGCCCTTCTCATAGACGGTCCACTATGCCAATGGCTCAGGTGGATAGCTGTTGTCGGCGATTTTCGCCTTGTCAAAGTCCAGTGCACCCATCTAGCCATGCCGGTTACAGCCCATGGTGGCCCTCTACTGTACCCCGGAGGGTACCTGCGGTACCTCAAGATACTCATTACTATCGGAGAGGTAGAAGTGGTCATTACATTGGTCGGTACTCCGGTAAGTTAGATATGTTATGCTCAGTGATTTTTTTTATAAAAGAATAACGAAAAGTAAATTAAATTATTTATCAATAAATGACATATAATTCGACGATAAATAATAAATGATTAAAAATATAGTACGCTTGTAAATCTTTAAATCTTCTCTAAATAAAATTATTTGACTGAATTAAAGTATCTTAAAAGTAAAATGGGTACTTTATTAGCATTTTAAAATATAGAGACCATAAATAAGTGAATGGATCTCTATAAGAATTCTTAAAATTTTAATTTTTTTAAATAAAACAATTTTTTTGTATTGAATAATAAACTACCTTTCAATTGCAGTCTTTTTTAGGATATTGTTAAATTTGAGGATACTAACGAATATAAATTTTACCTAAAATATACTATTGTAAACTTATATTTTATATATATACTACTTTCAAAAGCAGATATCAAAGTCACAATTCCTAAATGCACGATTTTTTTCAACTATTCTACAGGGTCAAATTTGTAAGTTTCCTTAGGTATTTAATCTTAAAATTAATCAAATTTATGGCGTGAAGGAAAAAGTATCAATTTAAACTGCAAATTAGCTTTATAAAAAATGTATTTACATTTTGTTCACTTATTTTAAAAATATATGTATACTAAATATTTAATATAATTGAAATAGATATTATGATTAAAATAATATTTTCAATGTAACATTTAATTTTTTATCCTATCATTTAACCTCATAAATATTATTTTTGAATAGTGTTTCTTGAATAGTTAACTATTATACATATTAACACTATACACTAAATTTTATAAAAATATTTTATCTGACAAATATTAAATTTCGATAATTCCATTGACTATTATTTTTAATTGAATATTTATTTACTATATAAAATAATTCAAAGATATGTTTTAAATAATAATATAACTACATATAATAATAATTAAATGTTCAAAAGTATACATTTTGAACTATTGCCATAAAAATATTATGAATATCAATATTATACATTAAAATTATCGATATTATGCATTAAAATATATGTTACATTACATATTATGAATACCGTTATTATACTATTAAATACATTAAAAATATCGATTAAATATATTTGCTGTACACACATGAATGCTTAAGCAAATATTTACTAATTTAAGTTTGTGTATAAGTGTTTAATTTAAATTTTTTTAAATTAAATTTTTTTAAATGGAAAATTTAAATGTTTGAAAATGTATCGTTTATATACGTATAAAACTTTAACATT
>CM075860.1:70861204-71086204 GCA_037975125.1 Latrodectus hesperus | reverse complement strand
ATCCAAAACAACCTAGCTCCATTACTAAAGTAACTCCAATAATAGGGTAACTTATTAGGGTCAGGTCAACTAATGCGTCAAAAAGACCGTTTATGGAGTTGAAGTGTAACTCTTTAGTATCAAGAGTACCTATTGATACTAAAGAGAATTACACCTTTTCGCCAATTAAATAAAAGTGAGGGGATCACATTCGTGCATAATGTTATGCATCAATCCTTTACTCTATTTTATACCGCTGGTATAACAAAGTAGTTATTTCTACTTTCTCAAGATGATTTATTCTAGATTACCTTATTTTTTAAAGATAGGACTAACTTATAGATTTAACTAGCATGAGCAATGGTTTTTAAATCTCAAGAAATAAAAAGGTCCACTTATACATATATATATATATATATATATATATATATATATATATATATATATATATATATATATATATATATATATATATATATATATATATATATATATATATATATATATATATATATATATATTATATTTCCTGAGTTTCTGAGTAAATCACATTACTCCAGTAGTTTACCAAGTATACAAGAGGCTCCGTTAGGACACTGTAAACGCAGTGTCATTCACTTTAGGCACGGTTCGCATAACATCAATGTTACAGGAAGAGGTTTGCGGTTTCTGATGAAGATGTCCTTTTATGTATAAAAAATGGACATTAGGCTATCTACCACCTGCCGATGCGCCTGGTAGCCGCTCAAGCCGCAAATAATCATTTTTTATCGTGACAAAATAAAGAAGTGAAATGAATTTAATGTTTGCATTTTTTAGTGAAATTTCATTATTAAAACTTTTTACAGAATTTTATTACTATTTCTCAATAATATGCTGTTCTATAGAGAATATCATTATTATTTGTCAATACTATGCAGTTCTATAGGGAACAGCATTTCTCTTTGACAATACTATGCATTACGTATTGTCAATACTATGCTGTTCTACAGAGAATATCATTATTATTTGTCAATACTATGCAGTTCTATAGGAAACATTATTACTATTTGACAATACTATGCTGTTCTATAGGGAACAGCATTACTTATTGTCAATATTATGCTGTTCTACAGAGAATATCATTACTATTTGTTAATACTATGCAGTTCAAAGGGAGCATTGTTACGATTTGACAATACTATGCTGTTCTATAGGGAACAGTATTACTTATTCTCAATATTATGCTGTTCTACAGAAAATATCATTACTATTTGTTAATACTATGCAGTTCAAAGGGAGCATTGTTACGATTTGACAATACTATGCTGTTCTATAGGGAACAGCATTACTATTTGACAATACTATGCTGTTCTATAGGGAACAGCATTACTATTTGACAATACTATGCTGTTCTATAGGGAACAGCATTACTATTTGATAATACTATGCTGTTCTTTAGGGAACAGCATTACTTATTGTCAATACTATGCTGTTCTATAGGGAACATCATTACTACTTGTCAATACTATGCTGTTCTACAGAGAATATCATTATTATTTGTCAATACTATGACGTTCTATAGAGAATATCATTTATATTTGTCAATCCTATGTTATTTTGTACGGAATATTAATGCTATTTGTCAATAATAAGTTGTATTACATGTTGTTTTTAATGTCAGTTCTACAATAACTTAAGAAACATACTATTAATATGAATTTTTTTTCTATAAATTGATAATATGAGCAACGAATAATGTTCCTCCTCGTTTCTGAAAACACATCAAAATGTAAAATAATTTAATAAGTCTGTATTCCAGTCAGAGCTGCAGCAGATTGTACTTCTAAAATAATTCTAGGAATGAAAAAGTCAAATACTCAAATATATTTTTAAATTCTGTGAATTTCACTAATCTTCAAATACTTTATGGAAAATTATTACAAATAAGATAAATAGAAATTTTCATCTAATTTTGAAATTATTTAAATTTTGTATTGTTTTATAACTAATGTGAAAGAAATCATTTTCTTAAAATTTATTCATTTGTAAAAAAGATTAGAAATTTAAATTCAAGATTAAATACCGTTATTATTTAATTACTACATAAGAATCAAATTTTTAAAGAAATAAATAAGAAACAAATATTTTTCGGATTATTTTTCTAATATTGAGAAAATTGTTGTTATTATCAATAATGGTTTTAATCAAATAAATCTTATTTAATTAAAATTTATGAATTGACTTAATTAATAAAATGAAAACAACAAATGAGTTATGCTGCTGATAAGTGCAGCAGAATAAAAATAAAACTTCGCTTAATTAATAAACGTTATATAAGAATGAGAAATATTTTAATGAAAAAAACTTTATACAAAGCCAATGAAATTGCTCTTATTAAAATTTTTAGTCTAAACATTCACAAAATTTTAGTTGAATATTTTATAAGCCTGAAGTAAGAAAATATACGATTCAAGCATCGAATTATACAAATCTAGGAAGCTAGAAATTTGGAGAATGGATTTTCCTCTCCACGAAACTTAAAAATTATAATTCTAGAAATCAAAAACAGAAACTGTAAAAATGTTACACATACATGCATTTTGAAAAATATTTTGAAACTATTTTTGATTTAAAAGTTATATATTTTCTTCATTTTATACTTTTATTTCATCATCTTAATTAATTTCCCAGTTTGGCTTTCATACATTTCAATGATTATGACAACATTTAAGTAAACACTGGATAGAAAACAAATAGCTTTTATAGTGAATTTTTATTTTTCAAATTAAAACAAATGAACGTTAATAATATTGGTTTTTTATTAATTATCACAAATAGCTCCGATTGAAATAAATTATAATAAAAATCTTCAAATAAAAATTCTTTAAAGAAGTTTCTTTGATGAAAATGGGTCATACTCGCGAGAAAAACTTTTTTGAATCTATTTCGCTTACAATAACATTTTTCCACTAAGGGTTAAATTTTTGTTAAATAAATAATAAAAATTAATTTCTGTCATTTGAGTTATTACTGAAAGTCATTTAAGAGTTCAGGTATTAAATTCATATTTTAATGCAATTTTATTTAAAAAAATAAATATCTGTGAAAGTATCATATTAATATTAACTAATGTTATAACTTATATCATTAAAAAATGTTAACTAGTAAGATTTGTAAAACTGTTGAATAAGTAACATCTACTGATTTAAGTATTTCTATGAATTAAGTAAACATTTCTGATCATTATAGGTTTTAAAATACTTTTAAATTCTCCAAAAATATATGTACAGTATGCAAAATTATATATAATGAATTTAATATTTATATGCTCTATATAATTAAATTTTATATATAAAATATCTAAAACATACATCTATTTCACGTATTTATGTAAATTCTTTTCACATTAATGCTTACATTAACTATAACTACAAACATATGCGTTGTTTTTTTCGCATTAATGAGACAAAACATTTCCACATCAACATGATATGCAATGTAAAAAATAACTTAAACTAAAAATGTAATAAATATTGTTAACTACTGTCAAAGCATAAATATGAAGTATATTAAAAATTAAAATAACTTAATTGTGCTATAAATAAATTTTATGATGATAATAAATACAAATTTTCAAAAAAACTCTTTATTTAATAATAAATTCAAGGATTATATGATAACGATCCATGCAAACAAAAAATAACTTAATATTTCATTATTTCTAGGAATGAAAATTGATGGTTATAAATATTTCCCTAATTATTTTCATAGAAACAGAAATATTTTTTATTACTCACCATATTTTGTAAATACGTATAATCTTAAATACCCATTATCTAAATGTGTTTTGACATAAGCTAAATCTTATCTGTATTATGTGTCTCTTTTAATAGAGGTTCTTTCTCTGTATGGATAACGATGCATTTATCAACTTCGGATTTTGTCTTCTTTCTTCTAATCTCATTTCATTAATATATTTCCAAAGTATGTTTCTTACTTTTCTGTCAACAACAAACTCATTTTCTTTAGATAATGTCACATAATTTATAGTGACATTAGTTTACGTTGATGTTTAAAGCAAGATACGATGATTAATGGCAAAAGTTAACTTAAATACTCGAGTTTTAACCTAGAATTCAATTTTAGTAATTCTAATTGTCCAACTGCATGCAAAATGTAATATTATTTGCTTTTCATTTTAGGGACAATATATATTTTACCTTTTTTAGTAGTTATAAAAATAAAAACAAATAAATAAGTTTGTTGTTATTTTATAAAAAAAACATTTATAACCTTAGTAACATTTAAAAATTGATTTTTTATTAAAAAAATAAACTATAATCTTTAAATTTAAATATTTTTAATAAGCAAATGTTGTATATAATTGTAATATAAGATTATAATCTTTTAGAAACATTTAAACCAGTTTTGTTATTACTTAAACCTACAAAAATATAATAATTTAATAGTAAGTGTATAATATTTTTAATTACTTAATAATAATTGTATAAGCATTATAATTAAATCAAGAAAATATTTTAAAAATTAATTTTAACAACAATTTGGATAAATATATTCTAATCTTGAACATTAAGAAACAAATAGTACATCCCCAACCATTTCAATATTACCAACATTAAGAAATCTAAATTATTATATAAATGCTTAAGTAACTTAAATACTACTTTAAATACGATTAATACTTTAAATACGAAGTAATACTTAAAACAATATCAATATATACACGTTTCTGATAAAACTGTTTTTTACTATGGAATAAAAATACTTTTCTTTGTCTTATTAAAAAAGAAAAATAAGGATAATTTGTAAAGTAATATAAAAATTATCAATTCAATGCTTTATTAATGGTACATTACTTTTGCATCCGCAAAAAACATCAATATTGTTCTAAATCATTCCTTGTTTATTGTTGATACATAAAATATGTTAATACAATCAAATATAACTTACTAAATAAATCAATTATTAGGCAAAATAAACAGAAATAATGTTTATTAGAATTACTTTGCGAAATTATTTTGTAAACTTGGGTTTTTCTATAAAAGAAATTAAAAACAAATTTGCTTAAAAGAAGCAAATAATGTGATAGTGCAATTTTATTTATTTATTTATTTGCAAATACAATGTTAAATATTTCATTTAATTCTTTTACAAATACGAAAGTATAAATTAACAAATATGCGTACGAGAGTAAAAATAATAAAATTTGGATTTTATGTTATTCTTCTAGAATTTATGCATGAAAACAATAAATTATGTAACAATATCAAAAGTATCAAAATATTATGTAATAGTTTCTATGCATCTTTTTCCTATATAAATAATTTTGAATGCGTATTCCCTATTCTTTTTATAAGAAAAAAACGTTTTTCACTTGTACCTAGAGCTCAATAAATGCATTGACATGGAAATAATCTGAAAAAAATCCATCTTTATCCTTCGAAAGATATAGTTGAATAAGAATTCGTCTCCGAAATATTTGACTAAAAAAGGATTCAGAAATATCATGTTTTACATTTTCGACTTGAATATAAAATAGAAATTGTCAGATAGTAGACCAAGTTCTTAAAAGAGAAAATATCTAGCATTTACTTCATATAACTTTTTAAACATTAATAAAAGCAGTATTTTCCAATACACATATTAAAGTCTCCTTTTTAGTTTTTATAGTTGATCATGCAAAATAAATGATATTTAAATACTATTATTATTCTGCTGATATTGAAGTTTCACTCCAATTTCCTATTTTTGTCTCAATTAAAGTTTTCAAATATCAAAGAAAATACCTTGTTTAAATTTATTTATTATAATTAATGGTTGACAAATATTAAAATAATCTGTTTTAAAAAATATCTATCTATCTATCTATCTATCTATATATATATATATATATATATATATATATATATATATATATATATATATATATATATATATATATATATAATATACATATATATAATATATATATATATATTATACTACTCTCTATTATATATTATTACGAGTATGTGTTAGAGAATGAATGCGTTAACGATTAAGCTGAAAAAATGTTGATGTGTGCGCATTACTTAATTAATAAGTGTAGATTAACTTATTCTTGCATATTGCACAGGTAAAAACTCAATTGTCTCTAGTTCATAAAATTTAAAAGTTGATAGCTATAAAGTTTATTATATTAACTAATTCGTTAATTATTGGACTACAACTTATTAATCTCTTAGATGACGAAAAATAAATAACATATGTTAATTTCTTTAATTGTAATAATATTTTAAACTCTTTGATTATTTATGTTATAGCTTCAAATTGATTCAGTCAACCAATTTGTTGACCATTTGCTTCAATAAAATTGACTCTTTAGATATCGAAAAATGAACAACATTAAATAAAATTAAACGCTCAGAAACATTTTGTTTTTCCGGGAAAGGTCATATTTTCATTTGCTAAGTGATGTGTGCAAGATTCACAAAAATTTCAGAAACGAAACAATTATGTCTCTTTAACAGATCACAATAGTAAATCTGCATAGTACACAAGAAACCTATAGAATAACTAATTTTCAAACTTTAAGAGGTAAGACGAATATATATAGGAAGAAGAGGACATTTACATCTTAGACTGTAAAAAATCTAATTGTATTCATATGGTCCAATACCGTGTTTGTAATTACTTTTATACTTAATTTATTTCCCGTACAAATAAAGCAATATTAAATTTTTCAAATTGGAAACCATAATTTGTTTAACATTTATTCGTAATTCATACAAATAAAAATGTACAAACTATGATAATTTAATTAAGCTATTGAAAGCAATGATCTGAGTTTCTGATTTGTTACTAAAGTAAAATATGAAAGAAAAGAAATAGAAATGTTTATGAAAAACTGTCAAAGAAAATAAAAATACAACTAGAAAATACATACACTTAGCTTTCTCTTAAATAGAAAAGAGAAAAATAAGATAAAATTTAATACAAAAAACCCAGTTGGACTTTTTTATGCAAACAATTATCTAAAAATAAAATTTCAAAAAGAATGAAACTGAATACTGAATATTTATCATCGTGAATTACAAATTTGAAATGACTCAAATCAGAATTTTATTCAAATGAAAAATAAAAATAAATGAATAATTTTATTCTTGGAAATAATCAAAGAATTTCATTGGTAATTAATTATTGGCATAAGTTTAAGTGGCAATATGTTTAGCACATTACTAAATAGGAATAAGTTTTACTACAAATTTCTTATAATAAAAATATAATCCCTAAAAAAATTATAAAATTTGACAATTTTTACAAACTTGAAATAATTAGTAAGTAAACTATTGTTCTTACTCTGTAAAGCAGTTCATATAAAATTTTATTTTACAAATAACATTTGTAAAATAAAAATTTTATTATTTTTGATCTTGTGAATTTAACAACTTTTTTAAAAGAATGTACATTCTTAGGTATTTAAACTTTATTTTCTTGGTAAATAATAATAAAACAGCTATAAATAAGTAAAAATAAACATTAACATTTTATAAAACATCAATCTATTCAAACATTTTTCTTCTGCGAGTACAAAAAAGCATGTCTGCCAGCCCTCTAATTAGTGAATAGAATAAACAAAGTCCCTTGAACCCAAAAAATAAAATATCAAAAAATTTGTTCTAAAACTATTCAAACTCATATATATATGTATATGAATCTAATCAAGCTAATCAGCTTTGCTTATTTCTGAATATTTTTCACCAAAGTCTATCCTTAGATTACTCCATTTACCATTAATTTTTGCTTCTATTTTTTTCAAAAAAAAATCTAAAAATAATGAAACCTTTTTCTAGGATTTTAAAAACCATAAGAAATTAAATTACACTTCTCTTATTTATAGTATCACCGTGTAATTTATACGTAACATTTTTTATTCATAAAAAATTTGAAAAAAATTAATTTGTTGATTACTTTTGGCCTTAATATATCTTAGTGGCGAAAATCATTTCTTTGACTAATCACATACTTAAATAAAAAAATAATTTAAAAAAGACGATTAAAATACCAAAATGCTTTCCCCATAGATTTTATGCATTTAAATTATTATTATTTAAATCTCCATTTTTCCTCTTACTTTAGAATAATTCGATTTCTTTGTTGATTTTTTCCAAAAATACTTCCATTTCTTAACGCGATCGTATATGAATAAGTTCATAAAAAGAAAATTTGAATAGAAAATTTTTATTTATTATATGCATTTTATCAAAATGATTGTTATCTTACCAACGATAAACTATTTTAAGCAAATATTTATTGTTAAAATTAATGAAAAATATTAATTTATTAATTTTAAAATTTAGTTTTATTAAACATGATATTCTTAAATAATTAGTGCCGTAGAATAATAGTTAACTTATATAACAACAATATTTACTCTTGTAAATTCATTTTATGACATCATTTACGCATCCCGATGCTTTCAATTTGGAGAACTTAGATTATTATTCAAATATTAAAAAAAATTTCATGCGCTATTAATGAAATTTTTACAATATTCAAATATTTGCTATAAAAATGTCTTTCTGAGTGAGAAAATTTGAATAAAAATCTAAAATTTAACGTTTTCCTTAGACAGATATAATAGAATTAAATAAGACAAAATGCTTTGTATTTACCATATTAGTGTGTCTAAAAGAAATAACACAAACTTTAGTATTAAAATTATTTGATAAAAAAAATTTTTAATATTAAAGTAACTTTTATTAAATATGTAACATAAAATCAAAATTACAATGATCCATAAATTATTAATTTTATCTTTGACAACTGTTTTAATTATTATGCCTTATAATTATGACCTCATACTTAAAGTATTGAATATTTTCAAAAAATTTTATTTAGAACTTGACTATTTCTATAAAGCTTTTTTCTCTGAATTTCATAAGGAAAATTATATAAAATTTTAATAAATTACTGATCTTACAACTGTGACTATCCAATTTGATAGTTTGTTGTTCCAAAAACAAAGTTTACCAATCTATTAATCTAAAAGTTGCACTTTTAAAATATACTATTTGTTTTAATATCATTATTTTTGTCAAAACTTACTTATTTAAATGCTATCAAATTAAATTCTAAATTTTAATTTTCTATAATATCAAAGTTTATTTAAATTACAAGTTTCTTTAGAAAGATATATAAGTATACTATTTTGTACTTATACCTAAGTGTTAAACGTAAATGGAATTTTCCCAGGTATTTTTATTGTTATTCTTTTAAGAATTAATTTAACACATTTTGTCTAAATTGTATAAGAAATCTTATTTTAACTTTTAAAAATACAATATATTTTTCTTTATATAGTTAAGGCCTTATTTTAGATGTCTTTAAAAGTTTAAACTTGCCTTAAATTTAAAAAAAAATTGTGAAATAAATATATCTTAAGAAAGTAAAAACTCATTTCACTAAATAGTTTATTAAATAGTGAACGGCCAAATAGTACTTATTTCACGCCAAAAAGGTTTTTTTTTAAAAAATCTATTTCCCTACGAACCCTATACATGAACGAAGAAAAAAACCTCAGACTAATCTGTATGTTCGGCATCAAACCTTCCTCCCATCACAAATGATAGATCAAAATAAATAAGATCATCTTCTTTAATCAGCATCAACTTCTGGGTCGATGGCTTTCTTAATGCAACTCGTGACAGTCATGTCGAAAGTTTTGTTGCAGTTTTTCCCTGGCCAACCTCACTTAATAGAGATTGCGTATAACAAGTTAATGCAATAAAAAAGAAAAATTATGTAGTTGAAAGAATACTGCGAAAGAAAAAGATACAAACTCATAGAGTAGGAAACGAGAAGTGCGGAAGTCGTCTGCGCGGTGAAACAAAAGAAGTGAAGTGAACTAGGTCACAAAAATAATCTTCCATTGGGGCCCTATAAAGGGATCGCCATCACGAAAAACTGTAACATTCATAGCTACCCATTTATTTGAAAAAGGCACACTTAAAAGTAATAAATAATTTCTCTTTTTTTTCCAACATGACGTGAATGAGAAGCATTATTGCCAAGCTGTTCTTTGTATTTCATTAAAGTATTACGCGCATCTAAAGAATTTCTAAATCCGGTTGGCCTTTCAAAGGCACATAAATTAAAGCATTTAGCAACACAAGTCGTGTTTTAAGCTCTTTTTATATTTTTATGTAATAATAACTATTTTTTACTTTTTATAATAAAAAATAATATTTATGACACAAAAAATTTTAAAAATATTACTTTATCAAAATATGGTGAATTTCAGAACTAAAATTATAATGAAACATAGTTTATGCATTCTGTTCACATATATATATATATATATATATATATATATATATATATATATATATATATATATATATAATCTTTAGAGCATAGTAAATAAAAAATTATTACATTTTGTTACGTTTTGAATTTATCGCATGTATTTTTACAAATAATTATTGTAAAATGTAGTTATATTTCATACCCATTTATTAATTCGATGATTCAAAGTTAATATACAATTTTCGGTTTCCGTGATAAATATATATAATAGCATAGTGGATAAAAGCACACGCACACACACAACGAATATGATGAAAATAGTAATTTTTAAAAAATAACAAGATTAAGTATTTATTATTATTATTATTTAGTAATTATTATCATAGTTAAATATTAATTATTTAATTCACCTTACAATTAAAAGTAGTTTTTATGATTAATTTACGTTTATTGTTTTAAGGCAAAATTAATTTTAAATATAGATTTTTTTCTTCAATGGACGATATTAAAAACGTGAATACATATACTTCTTCCTAAATAAAGAAATGCATAAATAAATTATTATTTATAATCATCTAATGTTTTAAATCAAAAAATTAAACTGAATCTTAGTATAGCTTAAGCTAATGTCTAAATAGTATTAAAATATTCCATATACATTTTAATAACTAAATGTATAATTAAATAATATTTATTTTCTTTATTATTCCTATTACTATTAAGACCCAATTTTAATAAATTTAATTTAAATGTAGAATTGAATATGCTCTTTGACATATAAGAATATGCATTCCAGATAAACAGTAATAAAAGTTTCATATTATAATTTATATCCATCAATTAATTAAATTTTGTTAACTATTTTAGAAACATTGAAAATTTATAATTTGCTTTAATCAATATCATAAATAAAAATTTTTCTATTGAAATTCTTATTCATTATTTTTTTCGTTGATTCTTAATTTTTTTATTCACTTCAAATAAAAATAATTTGAAATCACATTATAAAATGTTGTAATTTATTTAATATATCTTTCATTATCAAGTTAATATCAAAAATATTTAGTAAAAAATTAGTAGCGATAACAAAAATTAATGAAAATGAAATTTACAGTTCATTTCTGTCTGGCTCATTAACTAATAAAATTCAAGAAAACAATGAATTTGCTCAGTTTTACAATATTTAAAATAAAATATTTTAATTCTAATTTATGAATATTTATTATCAAAAAATTATTTATTTATCAACACAATTTTTTAATAAAAATTCTTATAAATGTTGCTTAGAAAAATAACTTAATCGAAAAAGTTTTTATTCGAATTTGTTAATTCTAGATCACAAAATTAGTATTAAGCCTAAAACATTCAGCAGAAGAGTTATTAATTTAAAATATGTCGCCATTTTCTCCCTTTACAGCTACGCAATATTAAATACGAAAAAGTTACAATAATTCTAATAATATTAAAATCTTTGTAGGCGATAAGAATTTTAAAATGTAAATGTAACTTATAAACAAACAGGGATTGCATGTATTTTCAGTAAACAAATTATACCGCCTTCTTCCTGGTATTACGAAAGAATTCAAACTAATATTATGGTTGAGTAAACATTTTTGAAGAAAGCAGTCAGACAATGTTTAACGATGGGTAGAATCATATATTCAGGAGAAGAAGATCGAACTCTAAGTCCTTTATCTACCACTAGATGGCAAAAGCAGCCTTATTCAGGGTGATTTCTTAATGCAGGTATTCATAAGGTCTGCAGTGAATGATAGTTTATAATGGAATAAATGTTTTTCCTGATAGAAAAATAGAATATTTATTCATAGGTTACTTAATAGTAGATTTTTTATTTTTTCAATCATTCCATTTCCCAAACAAATTTTTTTAAGATTAATATTCATACTTTAATATAATTTAACATTAATGATCAAGTTTGATTTCCATTTTTAATCAATAAATTAAAAACCAATTTAGGTCTCAACACTATTCCAAAAAAGACTCAAAATTACAAATGATAGCTGAAAATTTATTATCTTCATTTTTGTCATTGCTGAAATTTATTGATAAAAAAATTAGTATTTTAACTACATCTTTATGAAATCTAATCTGACACAAGAGAAATTTTATTGCATTGAGATACTATGTCTCTACGATAAAAATATATCATATCGAAAATATATATATATTTATATTGAAATAAATGTGAATTTACTTCTGAAATTTGCATGTCTATGTTGTTTAAAGAGACATTGTTGCATTTCTTCTTAGTTTTATTCCACAAAAATAGAGATTCAATATGAAGTTGTATATGTTATAAATTAATGCAAATGTTAAAATTATATAACATGTGAAATCATCAAATTTAAAATATTTTCAACTTTAATTATAGATTGAGATTTTTAGTATTCGCATATTAAACAAATTCTGTAGAAAATAAATTGCGTGCTCTACAGCAATATTTAAAAAAAAAAGAATTTATCCTTGTTAAAAAAGAAAATTTTGTAAAATTTATTTAAATATGACCGATTAAAGGCTGGTATTCTGCCCCAATTTTAAAATTTGCATGGTATTTCAATATTTTAATTTATTTATTTAAAATAAATGCATATAAATAAAAGTTGCGAAAGAAAATTCTAACATGAAAATAAATAAAAATATTATTAAAAAATATTTTAACTGTTTTTTTCAACATAGTAATTTTTTTTTAATTTATCAACAAAAAATTCTTTGAAAATTTATTTTCAACATCTGAACAACAATTAAAAACTATGCAATTTAAAAAAGGAGCTGTTGTAAATAAGATTGAAAGACGATTGATTATTGTTTAGTCAGAACGTTGATAATAATGCCACATTTTATGGAGTGAATAATAAGGTATCCTTTTTATTAGAAATTATTGTAAATAATAAAAATCATACTTTGTGTGTTATATATATGAAACTACAAAGTCAATTCAAAATATACCATATTTAATAAATTAAAAGAAAATACTAAAATATATTTTTCCCACAGGGAAATTTTAGAATAAATATGTAAATAATGGGTTACGCCTCGTTTACTCAATAGTTTCTTCTTTTACGATCTTAGTCTTTCTTCTTTTTAACACGTGCATAACTTTCATGGACAAGGTTGCAAATGGAACAATTGCTGTATACAATTATCACTGAGGAAACAAAACCGGTTTATAAGGATTAAGTAATAAAAAATGTCCCTGATAAAGTTTGAGGTTTATGTCTAGAAAAAAATTGTTAATTTAAAAAGGAAGATCACGATGCTAATAGCATTATATGCTCGTGAAAACAGAAAAAAAAACATTAACAGTAATTCAGCGGCTCATAGAAAAAAAATAACACAGAAGACGCGCATCCCAGTTCCAAATCGGTTATCCGCCATTTTTACCCACACTTAACATGTGATGCATACTTACTTGTGATATCATTATGAGCTTCATATTTGTTCGTGATGTTCTTTATTGCGGGTATAAAGAATAACTAATTAATTACACATAAATATATCACTCAGATTGATATAATATTTATAAAATTTATTACAATAAGCATGCACACGCATATATATCTATATACTTTTTCTTATATTATTTGTTTAAAAAAATAAGTAACTAAATAAGTAAAAAAATAAGTAACTAATGGTAACTAACCTGTAAGCAGCTTGTAGCTTGAAACTAGTTACATTTTTAGAAACAACCATTTAATTCAATTCAATTTTCACAGAATAATTTATAATGAATTACAAAGAAAACTAAATAATGTTATTAATATTTAATAATATCAAAAACATTGTTCTATTCAAGATAATAATATAGTTTAATTTAAAAACGTACAAAAATTATTAAATGTCTAAAATTGTTCAAAAGAACTTGAATTATTAAAATAATATTTTCTTTTTAAATTATGTTTTAATCTAATTACTGATACGTAAGTATACAAATTTTAATAAATGTAAGTATAAAACTAGTTTTTGTTACCAAATAACATATTAAAAAGAAATATTTTGAAACAAACGCGGCATATAAATAAATAAACTCATTAAAATAAAGCTTCCGACTAAATATAAAAATAGATCAAAAATTTAAAATTTTTTAAAATAAATATTATTTTTCACAAACAATTCAATATCCTATTATAAATTACGAAATTATAGGCTTTAAGAAACTGAATACCTATATATATTTCATCCCTGAAGAAAATAGTACTTATTATCTCTTTAATTATTCAGATCATATAAATTTACTAAAAAAATAATTTTAAAAATTTAAAAATTAAATGTCAAATTTTAAAAAATATATATTAACAATCTACAATTTAAAGGCATTAAAAATCAACAATTCATAAGTAATTAAAACAAAAAAAAACAAATTATACTATTTAATAATTAAAATGATTATAATTAATGTATTGCATATAATGGAATAAAGTCAAACTTTATATGACTCAATAGATAAAAAACCGACGTAAGCATTTGTCACGTTAAAAAAGCCTAGATTTAGAATAAATTCTGTGACATTCTTAAGCCTTGACTTCTAAGATCATATTTGAAAACAAAAAAATGGTTATGAAGTAATCCATAAAGAAATGCTTTCTTTCAAGAAAAATGTTCCGTCACACAAAAGAAAAATAAAGCTTTTTATCCTTCATGAAAAAGGTCAAGTTGGAGAAGAACATTCTAAGAATGTTCTTTACTTTTTGAACAAGGAATAAAGCATATGAACTTTAACATTGAAGAATAATCCTTTCAAATTTTATTTTAACATGTTTATTTATTAATACTTAAAATTTAGCTTTTTTTGCCTTAAAATAAATAATTTCATATACATAATTATTTAACTTTGAAGCAAAAGTATAAAATTCAAATGCTTGCATACCATTCTAAGGAGAAACACAGTTATGGAATTAAATTAATTTTAATATATTATTATTTTTAATATATTATTATTAAATATTATTATTCTATTTTCTTAACATATATGTTTCCGCTTATTGTTTAATATATTATAAAATTCAATACCTAAATATGCATGAAATTTTAATAGATATCCAGAGAATTTTGAGAATAAATTTATTGAATGTAATACATATAAATTTTTCTCGCCAAGAGCTTCGCCAAATTACCTCTTAAATTATTAAATAAATTCGAATCATAAATATTTAAATTAACAATAACGTTTGCTAACAAATGATAAAATATTAATCCTTTTAAAGCATTGTTCTGACAAACATAACAAAAATGAATAATGTCTTTAACATTAATATAATTATTATCATTTAGTAAAAAATTATCCAAATTATTTTTAAAAAAGCATAAAAGAAGCATTTTATACCATCTGTAGAATATCAATAAAGATTTGTAAAAGAATCAATAAAGATCAATAAAGATCAAAAAGAAGAATATTAAACAGCTTTAAATAATCCCAGAACTGATTTAATTAAATATTTTAAAATACTTTTAAATCTAAGAAATATCCTAAAAATTAATATACTGAAAAAATATAAATTCTTTTCACATTTTTAGAAACAACAAATCATATATGTCTGCCTAAAGAAATAGAATATTGTTTATTTTATTTGCTTTCACATGAAAGGTATAACTATTCATTATTTTTTCATTTACAATATATCACATAAGAAAAGTCCTTAAATAAAATATATTCCTTCCTTAAAATATAATCTTAAAAGTAATTCGAAATATATTATTAATAAGCTTAAACTTTCTATTCTTTTCTCTCATGGAAACTTTAAAAAAAATTAATGTTTTATTTCATACAGATCCCTTTAATTGGAAAATAAATTTTGAAATCGAACACTTTTTAACCTTATTTTAGTTATTATAAAACCCTTATTTAATTAAAAAAATTTGTATTACTTATTAAAAACATTTAACTTACAATAGTTAATTACTACCATTTATATAACAGCTAAATATTCTTAGAATTTATTTCAAAAGTACAATAATTTTTTTAATATTTTATATGGCCAAGATATGCTGAAAATTATTATAATTAGCTTCATAAGATCATATTTTTAAAATAATAATTAATTTATCATGTGTCTAAAAAGCACAATCAATTTATTTTAATTAAAATAAAATTCAATAAAAATTATTTTTAAAAGTACGATAATTTTTTGTTCAGAAAATTATTTTTTCTTTAACATTTTGATTTTAAATCGTTAACATTCCCAAAAAATACTAATAAAACATATATTAACATTTGAATTAAAATAAAAAATATTTAATAATGGAATTAAGCAATTTGAGCATATATTACAGTAGTTGATTTAAACATTTGATTATGACAATATCTTAAACATGAATATCTTGACATTTTACTGTACAAAATACAAAATAAAAAATTTCGTTAGTATTTTTAAAAAATTATAATCATTATTAATGACATATAAATGAAGTATTCATATTTTACGAAACTAAAATTCATAAATATATTAAATACATTATTACATAAAATTATCTTCTTTCTTTGTTCACTTAATTTAACAGAACTTCATCAAATAGAAGTAGAAATCAATTACTATAAAATAAAAATTTTAACTCGTTGTATGTTTAACAAGTAAATTATTGTTATTTAAAACTTATTCATGTAATTTTAATTCAGTTGTAGAAAAACTGCAGTTCAAAATTTTTCAACCTATATCATATATTTATTTAAGAAATAAGTATAAACTATAAGATATTTTTAAAATAATAGACTACTTTAATTAAAAGCAAATATTAAACAAATACTGATAAGAGAATACTATTCGAATTCAATAACATTACATGCAATTTCAAAAAAGAAAATTACTTTATTTCGCAAAGACATTTTAGAAAGAGCTTGCATAATTAATTTTTCCATCTTTCATTTCATTAACTAGAAGTTTGTTATGTTTAATCAACAAATGAAAATAGTAATTATGTTTCACGGGCATATAAATTGTAAAAAATTATAAAACAATTCTTAGATTCAATAAGCAAATTCCAATTACTAAAGTAAAGTGCGTGAAATTATATTACAAGTACTTTTTTTTAATAAACAACTAGACTAATAAATCAAACTAATAATCTAAATTCGAATAAAATTTAATAAGACTCTTAAGAGATTGCGAAATTTTGTTAACAATTATGAAAAAAATGTTCTAACAAAAAAGCAAACGGCTTTTGCATTTTCCTTGAAGGCAACAATTCCTAAAATAAAATCTCATTATCACTGGCAAACAAGCGACGCTTTCCATAAAAACGAGACGAAGGAAAGCATTGCAAATAAAGCCTGTCTAGACGGAATTATTTTGCGGGGAATGTTTCAAATGGAAGATCAAAGTTGTTTTTATTCAAAATCTATAATGGAAAACAAAGAATTAATTTATTTTCCACTCTTTCTTTCCGCTTAAGCGTCTTAAGCGATTGATTCTGGAAATTCTTACCAGAGTGATGAGGTATCGGTTTTCGCGTTTCGAAAGTCTCTTCACTTCAGTTACCCTAATATATAATAAGTCATGAAAATAAACAAATTTTGAAACAAATTGTGCGTGTTTATATTGTTATAAAATAAATAATACAATTATTAATGGAAACAAACATGTACGAAGAAATGCATGAATAAAAAAATATTTTAGTTTTAAATTTTTATAAAGTTAAATAATTTCTGAATCTACGATAAAATAAACGAAAAGATTGCGAAAATTTTTAAATGACGATAAATGTTTCAATTAACATCAATTTTTATCAAAATTAAATTGTTAAACTGACAATCGGTTGTGTAATCCTGACAATTATATAATCTAAAAAATAAAAATAATAATTCTTTATTTAATTGGTTTGAGGTAATAATAATACTTTTAAGTACATGTTTAGAACACTTATGACAGAAATTTATGTAAGATAGATATTTTGAATAAACATTGTCTCAGAAATACATCAGTAAGAAATTTTTTACTTAATATGTTCAACGAACTCTTATCAATATACATTGTGTATCTAACAATAAAATACTATTAACATTAAATCGACGATTCATGTGATAAAATATTCGGTAATAATTTGAAGCTTACTTAGTATACTTACATAAAACTTATTAAATTTATTTTTTGTAACTTCTAAAAATAACGATAAATATATGGTTAAGTAATTATGACAAATTTTATAAATTCCTATATTTAAATTATTATTTAATAGTATTTGTTGTTTCACTTATATAATAAAAAAATAATGCACTGCAATTTTCATTCAATATTTAAGATTCATACATTTAATTTCATTGTGTAATTCATAGTTATTCTATTTATAAATATGATATTTTAACATTATTAATATTTATGAATTCGCTACTTTTTATGATTTACAATTCGTAAGAATACTTATTTTGTATTTTACGTAATTATAATTTTAAATATACAAATATTTTCAATAGTAAAATTATATCATTAAATTATCTGACACTGATAAATATTAAGCGAAAATAAAATTCTAATTTGAATTTATATTGTCTTCAGATAAAATGTCTTTCATATTGATAGTCATCATAAGAAACATTTACCACTAACATTTAATGACAAAATATAATTATTACTTATTGGAAGGTTTAGCATTTAACAAAATGTTTATAAAACGCATTTTTATATATTTAACATGTAAATATAAAGATTGATATTATTATCAATAAAATTATAGAAATTAATTTTTAAACAACGTTTTTAATTTAAACATATTTTAGGTAAAGGATATTATACAAATATATTATACCATATAAAACTGAGAAACAATATTTTTAGCTTTTATTTATTTATGTGATAATCATATTTTATTTTCTACTCGCCATGTGAGACTAAATATCTCAGATACAACTAATTATTTTAAAATTTGGAGAAAAATATTTCTAAAATTTACGATATATTAGAACAACAGAAAATTTAAACAGAAATTTGATTAAATATTATAAGAAGCCAATTATAAAAAACAACTGAAATTTAATTCAATATTATAAAAACCAATTTAAAATTGAAAATTAAAAGACTACATATTATGTGAAACTTTAAAAAAAATCAGCAAATTCATTGCATGAAAAAATTTTGCAATTCATCGCTTAACTTTTATGAATTCGTTAAATATATCAAGAAAAATGTCACTATCATTTTTTAATAATAATTACACAACTGAAATTCCTTAATTCTGAAAATGTATAAATATTTCCTGTAATAGAAATTATACAGACTAAGAAATTACGTTTCAAATGATAAAACTTCCAAAATATATTTAACTGAACACATAAATGTAAGACATTCATTATCATTCCATTATCAATTCCAGTTAGGACATAGATTCTTAGCAATATCTAATAGGGATTTTGTTGCTTAATTTAAAAAAATTCTCTGTTGTTCAATAAAATATTTAAATCTCAAGTCTAGATGTCAAGGAGATAATGATTTTAAACGGCATCAGAACTGAATATTGTAATTACTGCACCTCTTCCTTTCGGGGAACTTAAACAATGGATCGAACAAGGCAAAGGCTTTCAACTCGGGTATACAATGGCTTTGCAGAATATTAATCTATTCCAAGAGTTGATACTCGTCTCTGAGACCCGAAGGCAGAACAATGGAACATCGTTAAACTATTGCCTTTTCGTACTCAAATTTAATAAAAATGTACTTTTCTACACTCACAATTGAAGAGAAATGGATAGCTTTTATGTTGTGTGATATTTCAAGAAATGTGATGGTTTCTTCCTTTGATGTGGTTTTGTTTCAGATTATTTATAAAAGATGAGATTCAAAATATTAATTTCGGAATATCCCTTTTTTACTAATGCATAATTTTGAAAAAGATTTTAAGTTGTACATTTAATTATTAAAATTTTCAGTCTTGAATTTATTTTTAAAACAATTATTTAATATTTATAAATAGAAATAAATAATTAAACGAACAGTATAAATAACAATACTTCTTTTAATGAATTTAAAACAAACAAATTTAAAATTATACTTCATGGAAAACTATAAATTGTTAGTTGTTTTCCATGAATGTTTTCCATGAAACTTAATATATTCTATTAAGTTCATAAATAATTTAACATAACCTTATAATAAGCATAACTTTATTTTAAATTACATATATTATTAAAAGCATATAATAATTATATGGAAACATAATATTTTAAGAAATGAAAAAATACTTTTCTTTAGATTTTGCGAATTCATTATAGCAAAATTATAAATGGAAAGAATTAAAAGTAAATACATAAATAACATTATAGTTGTTTTATTCTCTTCTCCACTCTTAGCAATTCATTTAAAGAAAAAGTGGATTTAAATACATTAATCAGCGGAAATCAAAAGTATTTAGAATATAATCGTAATTAAATGTTAAATTATTAAACATAAAAATGTTACTTTTCTATGTCTTAGTTTATTTTTGAATATGTATCTTTTCAACAAACCAAAAATATAAAAAATTCGCAAAATTTTACTCATACATACTAATAAGAAATTAATGTTTTCATAAGAAACAAGTTTTTATTTGAGATTTTAAAAACGCAAAATAAAGCTACTTTTGCTGGACAATTCCTTAAAGTTGCTAATATCGTTATTATTAATGTCAAAATTAGCAACAATTTCAGAATTGAGATTAAATTTTATTTTTAATAAAATTGATATTGAATGCTCACATTAAAAATTAATTCTTTTAATTTAGCTTTTACTAAAACTAAGTAATATTTGAAACAGGAAAACATTTTCTCAACGAAAATTCTTGTTTTAAAAAATGCTTAATTTTGAAATCACTTCATTTTTTTATTTACAAATATTTGAATGATAAAATTTTATTAAAAAATAGGAAAGATTTACTTTGAATGAAACAATTTGCAATTAATATTCTTACGACTTAAAAAATTTCAGTTCTGAATATCTTGATGATGAAATATTAGAACTAAGTTACGAGTTAAAATCCATGACAGAATTCATTTAAATCTGTTTTATTCATTTTTTCCTTTAATAATTAAGATTTGATATTTTTCATGAAGGATATTTGATTTCAAACATAATATATAATTTTTCTAACAGAATTAATTAAATATATTATTAATGTAATAGCATAATGGAAACAAAAACTTAAAAATTGTAGAACTTTTTTTCTTATTTGAATGCCAACTTTTCAAAAAATAATAACCTATTCCGTATAATTTGTTTTTAAAGATGATCAATTACGAACATGAAGATGAGATAAACATATTCCGTGAGATGAAAAGACTGTTTTATGTCAAAAGGATGGAAATGATCTCCATTTTCAGTCAATGGCTTTTAGTTTATTTCATCCGATAAGCTCTATCTCTTTTCCAAAGAACCTTTCTCCTCTTTTTATTCTGCGACATTAAATAGAACGAAAGAGAGGCAAAACAAAGAAAAAGAACATAAAATAGTCTTTTCCCTCTTTGTTGCCAGGTTTTATGGCGTTCAGGAAGAAGGATAAAATGATTTTCTCTTCTCCCAGATGGCGCTACGGTTGTTTATCGAACTTTTTCTAGAAACGTTTCGCTACCTCGTAGAAAAAATAAAAGAGAAAGATGAAACTTGCATTAACAGTTTCGAAATGATAAAATTGTTATATTATGACGTAGTTAGTTTGGTTAAAGAATTATTCCTTCATTTAAATATTTCTTTTTTTGTCTGATTTCGTCGGAAGTTAAATGGAACTTTAATCATGTCTCTCTAATATTAATCTATACTATAATATTTCATTTTTCTACTCTACAAAAAATAATTTTGAAAACTTTATCATATTCGCTATGAATTTACTGGATTAATTAATTCTGCAATTCCTTAAAAATTTAAAGAGGAAATGTTTTTTATAGTTTTTAACTTATTTTAAGGATTTCTCTGCTTATTTACATATTAAATATTTACACCATCTTATTTTGATGCTTACTTGAAATATAATTTTTATTTAAATTTAAATTTCATAAGTATACATATTATTATAAATTTATCAGAAGATATTAGTATTTTTAAATATTTTATCATGAGATAATCTTGCAGTAAAACAATATTTAAAAAGCAACTTTTATAAAATTTATTTCCTTCATTTGTCTATTATTAAATTTTGTTCGATTATTTATGCCATATTCAGTAATTTTTAGCATCAAATTCCTCATAAGATAAAATGTTTTTAACTTTAAGTCAATTGTGTGTAACTTAATTTATAAAGTTTATTTAAATTTTCCACAAATTCTCAATTCTCTTCAAAATAACAAATTATCCAATTAACTAATTTCATTGAAACTACATTAAATGTCAAGAAATTATTGAAAACATAAAAAAATTTAACATTTTTAATTATGTTTACAAATAACATATAAATAAATATATGGATAGCATATTGTTACAGAAGCTTTACTGTGAAATATTAATTATCAAAATATTTGTCATTTTTAAAAATAGCTGAAGCACAGATATTTGTATATAAAGAATGAAAAAATAATACAAGAATATTGCAAACTAATAAACAAAATATAAAAATTAGATTCACTATTATAAATAAAAAAATGTGTTTAATTGTTTCATAGTATAAATATCATCTTCAACAATAATAACATTTTACCATAAAAAAAAATGACAACCAGTAGAATTTTGTATAAATTTCTGAAAATAACACAATTTATTATCATTTACAGCTCAAAACATTTATTAGAATCTTTAAACAATATCCATTGCGTGACATTTAATAACAGGTATCACATCCATAATAATTTCAGTATGGGAAAAAGAACACGAGTATTAACGATCACGAATAAAAGAGGTATCACATCCATAATAAATTCAGTATGGGAGAAAAATCATGAGTACTAAATCAATATATTTCGTGAGCTGAATTCCGAAACAGCAATTTAGTAATAAAAATGCAGAAATGGAGGTAATATACACAAAGAGAAAGAACTCAATTTGTTAAACTTAATGAACCGGCTTACTCAACAAGCCATTAATCAAAGAAGTTTCCTCTGAAATAAAACTCAGAAACGAATAGAAAAGCAGGAGGGGGGGGGAAGAACTGTTTCGAAGGTGAAGGACTTGAATCCGTGAATGACATGTT
The DNA here is from genome assembly GCA_037975125.1 of Latrodectus hesperus. Lineage (NCBI taxonomy): Eukaryota > Metazoa > Arthropoda > Arachnida > Araneae > Theridiidae > Latrodectus > Latrodectus hesperus. Next base: position 71,062,843 of record CM075860.1, on the reverse strand, counting down.
AAAGTAATGCGTTCTTGCGTAACACAATCTCCTCTTCTTTGTTGGAAGTGTCAACTACACAGCTTCGTATTATTCATTACCAGTTCCATTCAACTAAGCCTTTTATCGAAATGGTAGGGAATACGAATGTTGCTGGTGTTATTTCTATAATGCGCTTTACACTTCAACTTATTTCATTTATTTGTGGTTTCGCTTTACATTAGTTTTTATTGAGCTGAACTGTTGCTTAAATTAAGCCTTTTTTTTGATATTGTATCTCATATAAGTTACATAAAATTACATAAGTTAAATAATATCGTGTAAAAATGTAAGTGTGTAATTGATGGTTAATATATAATAAATTTTGATCATTTATCTGAGAAATGATATTTTTTTATTCTTTGGTCCAGTTGGAATTTTTTTCTACCCCAATCAATAATTTTTTTTATTTGATAGAAACCATATATACGAAATAGGAAATTTTTATTCAATATTTTTGTATTATTATTATGACGTAAAAAATTATTTCATTCAGGTATCGCTTGCAAAATTTGATATTTATTTTAATATGAATTTTTTTTTAAAATAAAAGGAACAACGAAATGAATTTCTTATTTAACATTTTTGTATTATAATTAAGTGGTAAAAAATTTACTTCATTTAAGAATAGATTGAGAAATTTAATATTTATTATAACATGAAATGCATTTAAAAGGAGAGAACAATGGTTTCTAAAAACGAATTACGCAAACTCGTTTTACATAAAAACTATTTGTGTAATGGTAATTACAAAAGCTCTATAATATCATAAAAAGTGGCATTTATTGCCAAATGGTATTATTAAAAAAATTTTTAAAACGTCAAAAGTTATCCATTTAACATGTTTAATCATTTGACAGCAAATATATTACTTTTTTGTTACAATACTTTTAATTTTGTATTTATTATCAAACAGAATATAGATGTTTGGGATTTTTTCTTAATATATTTCCAAATCTAGTAATTTTTTTCATAATATTAAAAATGAATTCTGTGAAATAATAGGATTTAAAAACAAATAATTTATGATTTTTTTTCTGTAAGTAGCGCATGTTGCACTTGCATATACGAGTAAAACGTTTTTATAAAATATTTAATAACGTGCACGCATTTTAAATTGAAAATATTTACGTTTTTTTATTTTTGATTCCACTTCCTTAAATTTTGCAACTACATCACCATTTATACATTTATAATCTAATGCAAGAATGACAGAATTTGTGAGAGATAATTCGAAAAATATTCCCTGCGTCATAATTAGCGATTTTAAATAAATTTATTTGCTAATTATGCATTTCAAATTTTTTGTAGGATTATGTCGAAAGTGATGACATAAAAATTTCAAAGATATAGGTATTAATCGTTAAAAATTTATTCTAATTTAATTTTACTATTTTGTTATTAGTTTTTTTGTAAATTAATTGAAGTAATTTACTAAATCTATAGTTGATCACTGTAACCTCAGACTTTTAAACTTAATATTGCTTCTAAAATTGGGGAAAAAATTGGGCAAATACATAAAAACATATGAACAACTTTAAAATTAAAATAGATAAACAATAATAAATATATCACATTATAAAAAGGGTAAAAAATAAGATTACAATGAAACAAAATGAGAAATAAATCATTTAAACAATATATTTTATTAAAAACATATAATCTAGCTTTAATTATTTATTGCTAATTAGAGTTATACTTTGAGTTTGAGATTTTTTTACAACTTTATTCTTATTGAAAGTTACGATTAACAAAATTTAGGTTACACGTGATTCCTAAATTTAAAAGTATAGATTTTTTCAAATTTTAATTTAAATGTAATCAACAAGACAAATAATCGTCAGTATACAATATCCATTTTATTTACATTATAATGTTAATAAATTTTGAATTCATATTTTAGTTCTTCTGCTTATTATATTTTAGAACATACGTTTTTTAAACACCTCTATATTACAGTCGTTTCTAATATTTATAAAAATTTTAAGTACAATGCTTAGTAGTCCAGCTAATATAATGGAAAAAACAAATATTTTTTAATCATTTGAATTTAACATTTTAAGGTATATTATTTTAATATGTATAAGAAAAATACAAATTATGTAATTAAATGAATAATATCATACATATATCATGACATCTGTATGACGTGGGGAAACTGAAATATGTTTTTTTTACCGAATTCATACCTCGCTTGTATCATACCAACAATATAAATTTATGCCATTATTAATTTTCATTTAAAATATTTACGTTTAATGATAATTTATCTCATTTACCATAAAGATTGTTTTAATTGAATGAAGTAACTGCAAATGATCAGAAATTACACAAAAAAAAACGATGTTAAACTAAAAATATTGAAACAAATTACATTTTACTACAACACAATCACCCATTTACACAAAGTAAGAAGTCAGATTTTGCTTTAAATATTGTTTTTTAAGCCAATAAAATAAGAAGGAAAAGACATAAATTCCTTTCTTAACAAGAAAGTACATACTTCGTTTAAAAAAATAAAAGTAATAAATTCTTTAAGAATGTTTCCTTCTTTTTTAAATGTTTCTGCGTCACAGGCTGATTTAGAATTGAAAAAAATAGAGGATTTTGTTTAAGTTTGCTTTGTCTCTTTAATGGATATAGAATTGAATGAAAACTAATTGTAAGTAGTTTCTTTAGAAACAATTTAAAGAAAAAGTTCTTTTTCAATTTAACTTCAATACTTGAAAAGAAAAAAACTCTCGAATTAATTAAAGAAATATTCAATTATGCAAAAAGATACCGACAAATTTTAATCACTTAGAACGCTTTTGTATTTCAATCAAAAAAATTCTCTAATTTTTTTTATTTGTATTCTGGTACATAATAAAGAAGTTTACTGTAAACTTTTTCAAAGTTTATATTTGGATTAGAATCTTAATTTTTTTTATTTTAACAAGATATAAAGGAATTTAAATGTGGTATAAAATTTGGATTTTATCCACAGACTTTGAATGTTCAGCTCGAAATAAAATTGAAACAAAATTAACAATGAAACCTAAAAATAATCATTGTAATTTACAAAAATAATATTACATATTTATATTTCTTAAATAAATATTTAATTATTTAAAGTTGAGAGACATAAATGATCAGTGGAAATGCTCATTGTTTTCAAACATCGTTAGAGTATAAACTTCTATCAATAAACAACTGACCATAAGAAATTCAGTAACTTTTTCTTTGAAATATGCATTCTAATTGAATAAATTACTTAAAATATCTTCTCTCATTTAAAGCAGCACTAATAATTAATAAAAAGATTTTTCATTCTTTCATTTCATTAAACGCTATTTATACGCCATATTTCCTTTTCTTCTTTTAAACTTAGTTCCAAAACATCATACCAAAATCTTAGAAAAATAGGTTGGCTAGAAAAGGAGTTTTTAAAAATGATCTAATAACTGAGCACTAAATTCAAAATATCACCAAGAAAAATAAATAAGCGTTAAATATCTTGTTTAATTAACTTTAATATTGCATAAATTTATAATTTCAACCTTAAATTCTGTAAAGGAATTTATATAGAATGGAAATATATATTTTACAATAGTAAAAGAACAAATTAACAAATATAAAGACATTTTATTAAAGTACAACAACTATTTTATTCATATTATGCATGAATTTGTAGGAAAAATGCTAGATTTAAATTAAAGATACCTGAGGTTCATCCGAATAGAAAATATCTTAACTGTAACAGTATACAAAACAATTTGCTAATTAAACCTCAAGAGCTTAAAGAGACTTTTACAGTCTTTCTCAATCTAAAGCACCCAAGTTCAGAAGGAATATTAATTAAATTCTTCACCAGTAAGCAGACGGTTGATGGTTTCCTAGAACTTTAAAACAATATTTCGAAAAGTTGGAATATTTTAAAAATTCCAAGCGATATCGGTTTAAATAAAATCATTTGCATAATAAATTTACATTAAGAATTATGGCAACATTGAATAGTTTGTAAGTACAAAGTAAAATGCAACAATATCATTTACATTAATAAAATAGAAATATTAGGAGAAGTTTATATTATTTTATCAAGAAAATATTCAACTGAAGGAAAACAATCAATTATTAATTAAAATACAAATTGCAGAGAGATAATCATATAATTGTAATGTAAGGGAAATGTTATTCTCAGCTTATAAATGTATTCATGGAGGTTATTTCACAAGCAACCATTTGAAATAATTAGAACAGCATCCGAAAATAATTTCCTCGGACATCAAAAGCTTTTATACATGAGAAATTTGCTTACTTCCTTCTATACGATTACATTAAATATAGTTTCATTTTCAAGTAAACATGATATATTTACAGAACTTTGTGCTATTACATATGCAATCGTTCTTTCCGTTTGATAAAGTTTTGAAACATAATTTCCTCCTTGATAAATGTTAAGTATAGACTTAGACAATATTTTGTACTTAGTCAACAAATTAAATTTAATTAATTAGTTAATTTCAATTAAAGTTGAAAATATATTTCTCAAATACATCATAACATTTACTGGAAACATTATTCCTTTTGAAGAATACTTTAGCAAATAAGTCTTAAGAATAAATATGAAATATTTATTGTAAAATAATGTATATTGAAATAAATATATTGAATTATTCATAAACCGAGAATTTAATAATTTTAAAATCTTTTTCTTAATCATTCTTCTTTATTAATTTTATAATTATAATCATTTTCAGAGATTATTTATAAATAAACGTAAACTCGTTATTTTAGAATTTAAATAAATATGCGTTTAAAGGCGTAATGAATAATAAAACATATATTTCTGAGTGAAAAATCGTTGGTTTGATTTTTTCCATGCATTTAATTTATTATTAATCCTAATCACACAATAAAATAATTTTTACTCGGTATTTAAAATTGGTCAGAATCTTCTAGCATTTAAGTTTTAGTAATATTCACAAAAAGCTTACTTTTATTAAAAAAATGAAGATTAAATTTTAATATCTGAATGCATAAGATAGATTATAGGACTCATTAAAATATTTTATTCTAATGTGTTTTCCTAAATTTTACTTTCTTCTTAAATGACGTAAAAATCTGATAAATTTTCTTCGTTTTTTTTCCTTCTTTTTTTTAACTTGCAGATGAGAGAAAACAATTAGTGACAGGTTTCTTGAACAAGCTTACATTTATAAATATATAGTAACAGATAAAAAAAGCAAAAATAACCACATATATGATAAAAAAACAAAAATAACCACTTATTAAAAATCTTCGAACGATAACAACAAGGAAATAATTTGACCTCGATCAATAAAGTGACTAAATACTGAATTAATATCATATTTGGCTTTAGCACTTTATTTCTTTTTATCAAATAAAACAGGTTAGTGAATTATATTTGCGTATATGAATAACATGAATAAAAATTATTATATTTATGTTATGTATTAAATTATATAAATATATATAAATATATATTAATATATATATATATATATATATATATATATATATATATATATATATATATATATATATATATATATATATATATATATATATATATATATATATATATATATATATATATATATATATATATATATATATATATATATATATATATATATATATATATATATTCAGCAAGTTTTTAAAAAAGAAGAAAATGAAGAGTATAAAAGTTAAATTATAAAAATTTTCAAATAAAATAATATTTAGAAAATTACATTTATTGCAACTGAGATATGTAAAATACTGTTTAAAAGACACATTGCAAAAACTGTTTATTTCTGAATGTCAGAAAAAACTAGAAATGAAGTAAGTACTCTTTTTTTATATTTATAACACACATTCAATAATTCCACTCTTTTATTACCTGTATTAATTTGATAGAGGCATGGCAATAAGTGAAAAATACAGACCACGAGATGCCAGACTTTGGCTTTAATTTCAAATAATAACATTTTAATAGAGTGAAAATATACTTTATTTTTTATAAAATTATATAATACTTTAACTGTATAAAATGGTTAGAATTTTTGTTCATTTGAATAAAATCATCAAATCTTAAATGGAAGAAATTTATCAAATATTTAAATAAAAAATTTTATCACATTATATGCATCTATATTGCAATAATTGCATAAGATTGGTCTTCAAATTTATTAATCTAAAAAGAAATAGTACACGAATAAAAGTATAATTTATCGCCATAAAAAATTATGTTCTTGACATAATTCTATATCATGGGACATAGATCTCTATCGAATCATTTATGTCTTTCATGGTCATTGAAATCTATCAGAAAATCCAAATATTTGATCAAAATTTATATATATGCCTTTCAAACCAAACATTTAAAATATGAAATAAAAATATAGAACTTAAAATGGAAAATAAATATTCAATTAAATTTTCCTTGACAGCTTTTGTAAATAGACATAAAATTAAAAGTTCTTTCTCAAACTATAACATATTTTCCTAAAATTTTCCTAATACATTTAAATGAGTTATTTTGTAGAAAATTATGAAGTAACAAAGCTCATAAGGAAGAAACATTTTAAAACTGATTGTTTAATTTAAAGTATTTAATTATAACACATAATTTTACATAATATTCATTAGAATAATTAAATTTCAGGTAATTAATTTTCAACTTATTCATACATAAGAATATTCTTCGAGAATACACGAATATGCAGGAAGATTTAATTCTTTAAATGAATTTTAACTGCTGCATTCAATTGAACTACTAGAATTAAATAGAAGAAACAAATTAATAAAAGTGTTCTTTTAAAAAAAAGATAATGTCCTAATAGCCTTGTTGGTTCCTTATCTTGAACCATTGTGCTAAAACGCTCTAAACTCAATTTCCCTCCACTTTACAACCGCATGCATTTTGGGATTAAATCTACTTCCAGGGTTTCATTGAAAAGCCTTGGAGAATATTTCCGGAATACATTAAACATGAACGCTTCGAAGAATTCGGAAAAGACTTTATAATGTCCGTGATATCCGAAGGAGAAAGCGGGAATATATTCGAAAAATGCTTAAAAGAAATAAATAACTCCTCCGTTACGAGAAAGGAGTTATAAGCGAGAGGGAGGAAGCCTATCACAGGAGCCTTTTTCGGTTAATACAAACGACAGTTTCGTACTCTGTGCCTCGTAAATCACGGCCGGTATGGGTGAGAGTTTTCTTCTTTCTTCCTCTGGGCTGAGGATGGAATAATGAGTTTAGTTTCCCAAGTCGATATTGACGTTGCAAGAAGCTACGTAACTTTCGATCCAAATTCTCTCTCTCTCAATCTTTCCCAGACTTTTCTTTTTTCACCTTCTCTTCACTCATTTATTTTTGTCTGGAGCGAGTCATTTTAGTCACTCTTAAAAGCCAAGTTGAGTTTAGTTGATCATTTTAATGAAATGCGGATATAAGCGTGTTTATATTGTCTGCAATCTTTTGTATTTTTTTTATAAAGGAATAAATTTAGTTGGATTAATTTTTTTTTACAAAGTGTTCTTTTAAAAATAAATAATTTCTTTTCAGGGAAGACTTAATAATGGCAACGTATTTATGCGGCAGCCCACTTTAAAAGAATTTTAATATTTAATTTGAAAACCTTTACAACATTAATTAGTTAAAATTTAGTCAATAGTGGTAATTTTCTGGGAAAATATGAATATATATATATATTAGTCAGGGCCGACCTTAATTTACTCATGTCAGAGTATGTGGTATACTGTCTATAGATATATAGATACTGAAAGGGTTGATGATTTTATTAGAATTTTATATCCAAAATATTTTTACTATTTTATTATGATGAAATTTATTATTTCTATTCATATGTTTTACACAACATTTGATTTATACAATTTCATATTTTGTAACTTTAAATAAATTTTGGCAACTGCCTATTTAATTTTATTAGATTTATTGGATTACTCGATTCAAATAATTAATTTATGGTTTCAATTTAATTACTTAACAATATGAAGTTTAATGTGTTAATGAAGAAACCAGAAGCTACTAAAAACAATAACACAATATTGTTTAGCTTTTTTATTAGCTAAAATCCAAGCAATATTATGGATTTACGTAAGTTTATATATTTTTATTATTAATTTTATTTCTTTTAAAAAATCAAAAAATAATGAAAGGTAGATATTTTTTTAGATTCATTAACATATATTAATCTTGCATACGTGTAAAAATAAAACTATTTTTAAATTATGACAAATTTAATAATATTTTTTGTGCACATTCTATACGTTCTTATCATTTATTATAGATTCTATACGTTCTTATCATTCATTATAGATTCTATACGTTCTTATGATTCATTATAGATCCTATATGTTCTTATCATTTACTGAGCCTTTTAATATAATGAAGCAAAATTTGACATTTAAATTAAGACTTTAGTTTTAAGCATGATTTTTGATACCATGATTTCATTAAATTTAATTTAAAGTTTTACTATATTAAGTTTTACTATATATTAGTTTTACTATATTCGAACTATGATATTCTGTCCTATTATTTATAAATAATATAAAACCTGTACAAAATATTCAATACAATAATATTTTTAAGATACGACAATGCCTGAAATTTTTATAAAACTTTTAAATATAAAATTTACTATATTTTTTAATGTAACAATTATAGTTATATAATTATATGAAACACAACAAAAAATATTTTAATTTGTGATCTACACATATTTTTTTTTTTTTTTTTTTGTAATTTCACAATTCTATAAAATTGAATGGAATAAATATAATTTTATAAAATAACAATAATGAACTTCATGTTAATAACGGTTAAAATATCGTTTTTCTTCCACTTTATAAAATTCATATTCTAATTTTACATAATACATAAAATAAAATAAATTTAAATAAGATGTGTTAAAAAAATCTGGGTGAATTATTGCATTTTCATTTAACTAATTTGCTACTTTAAAAACTAATTATAGAACGGTAAAAATTGTATATGTTAATTTTTTCAAAAGTTTATGCAACTAATATTTGAATATGATATACAATGTAAAAAAAGGCAAATAGGAATTTTCTAACAGTTCCGTAATGTAGACTGATATATTTTAAGAAATAAAAGAAAACATTTTAATTTATAACAATTGTCACATAAATATATTTTCTATAATTTTGTTTCATGTATCTGTCTCATTTCGTAAAATAAATATTTTATTACGAAATTTGTCTAATAAGTAGTTTTTTTTTCTTATAATAATATATATCAGTCATTTTATAAAATTAAATTACTCATAATTTAATCATAATAATTCTCTTTCAATTTTTATTGAAAATTCTCTTCATTTCAATAATGCTACAACATATGTTGTTTAATACAAAACTTTACTAAGGAGTGTAATTTAAAATTAAAGTATTTTTTCTATTTCGCAATAACTATCATGTTTCTTATTGAAATTAAATTAAATTTTCCAAGCAATATCATTAAAGTTTAATATAAATACCGTTGTAATTTCAAAGAATATACTATATTATTAATTAAAATGAAATTTGTTTTAATGAATAATATACTATTTTTCTGCTCTACAATGCTGTTAGCATAGTAACGTAAATAAATTAAAAAGTTTGCAATAAGTATTTTTTCTTTTTGTTTCACATAAATTATAACATTCCACATATGGAAATCACTTAAAATAGGAGATTTAAATGTGTCACTTAGGCGCTATTTTCATTTTGACAGTTTCTTACGACAAAACTAATTGTATTATACAGCTTAAAAATGATGAAACTATATTTTTTCAATTATTTTATAACCAATAAATTTTTTTGATATTATGAGTTAAACTATTTTGTTCTTAAGAAGTTATTAATTTAGCAATTGTATTTCATTGTAATCATAAAGTATCTTTTAAATATTTTATTTCCTTATTTCCTTCTAAATTACAACCTTTTTATAAAATAATAGCATTTTTGGAATTCAGTAAGAAAGAATTTACATTTAATAAATGTTCTTTTATAATTGGAAAAACAATTTAAGGAATATGGCAACATTTCATTTATCTAATAAAATTCATCTGTCAATCTATTTACACACACATTAAATAATTATAATTTTGACAATATATTCTTCATCTTAATGTCATCGAAGTTTTACATTTAACTAATTAAAATTTTGACATACCTTAATTACATATATATAAGAATGACTGCATGATAGTAAATTTGACTTCGAAAATTAATTATTCAATAATTATTTTTTAATTAAATTAGTTGTGTTCTTTCGATTAATATTTAAATGTTTGATTCTTTTAATAAAAGGCAAAATTTATATTTGAATTCATAGGCTGAGAAAACATTTTTGAGAATATAATGCTCGTTTTATAGTTGTAAGCGTAACAAATTATTATTTAACACTGTGACACAATATATCACTCATTAAATTAAATGGATCGTGATGTCGTTGTCTCTGTGATTTGCAAGGAAAATAAAGTCAAAGATTTTTTCTGTATTTACAACTACATAATATCTTTTCATTATAACCCTTCAATCATTTCTCCTAAAATATCTCACAAGCATTTCTTACAGCAGAAACATAAAGATTGAAAGGTGAATAAACACCATAAAATCAAGATCCAGTTTCTCTCTGTTGCTAAGGTTGTTTCTTTCTTCCTACACTATCATTTATTCCCCGCTCATCTTTGGCATGTTGCCAGATTCGAACAGCTGCTTGAAATGTGTTTCGGGAGAAAATGGAAGAAATTATTTTGTTATGCAGTTTAATCATCATGTGAGACTCGCTTCATAATAATTAAAAAGCTCTAACACGGAATATCAAAAACTGTTTAATAAAAAATTATCAGTCAACATATTAATTGAATACTACGTGCTTTATATTTATTTTTGTGGTTAAAATCTTATTATTATTTTTTATAAAGAAATGAATTGGGTAGATTGCAAATGATGTATTAAAATTCTAGTCTGAATTGACGTTAAAATAAAAATTTTCGTTCGTAAATATTCAAAAACATGTCTTCGCATTATTTGAAATTAATTAATAACATTAATTGCTTGGAAAATTTTCACGCTGCATTTTTTTGCTCAAATGTCATACATTTCCTTAGATTGTGTGTAATAATAATTCAAAAATCTACTTGAAATGTAAAGACAAAATATAGTTTTAGTATTAATAAATCAAAATATTTCATATCTGAAGGAATTTTTATATGCTGGCTAAATATTTTAAACTATAAAAATTTGAAATTCTATTATATTCTTCTTGCTGTATGTTCCTTCATTTATTTCATAGATTTTTTTTATATTTCTTTATAACTACTGCTCAATTTTACTATAATTCATTTACAATACGAAATTGATCCATATTAATTTTAAAATTTTTTACATCGCATTACAGATGGCCTAACAATTAAAGATAATAGAACGAGCAGCACCTTTTTCCGAGATAGTAGGGAATACTTGGAAAAAAGAAAATCCAAAAGATTTCCAAATTCCCAATGAACCAATGGGCTTGCAGAAATTTTAATTTAAATACCTGAAGAAAAAATAATTTAAATATTTTATTAATATCTTCATAAAAATATTCTTTGCTATATTTAAAATTTGATAATAAAGAACCAACAAGAAGTTATGTGAAAGAATAAATATCATAATATAATACATTTAAATGAACATGAAGTCTTTCTAAAATACCTTTTACTAAAATATGCTGCCTGCCTTCAAAAGTAAATAATTATGTACATTTTTATATCTATTTTTTATTGTATATGTTTGTTTATGCGTCATACTTTTAGCTGATGTTCACATAGTTACAAAAGAAGGATACATTAATAGACACAAATTAAAACGTTCTTGGAAACATAATTATGGAAAAAGTTTTAATTAATTTCTTTTTTTGATAAAATGTTAAAACTATATTAGCTAAAAGTTTAAATTTAAATTAAATCTAAAAAGAAAAATACTATAATTTTTATAAAATTAACTCTATTTTTTTCCTTTTACTAAAATTTGCTAAATGTTCATCTCATTTCCAGTCTAATATGTAACTCTCGGTTATATCTAATACATCTAATCTCGAATTATATATCTAACAAGGCATTCTACTACATACATCCAAATATATCTAATTTCCAATAATAGACATAATTACTTTTTTGATTTTTATGAATCATATTCCGAATAGAGATTCATACACGCGCCAAAGTATGATGTATTAATGAACACGTGCACTAAATAGAAGGACTATACAATCAGGATATACATTTCCTCTCACTATGAGCTTATTTGTGAGAAAAAATTTTATATATGGCAAAGAAATAATATTAATATTGAAAATAAAACTAAATGAATTAGATGCATATGCACGAAATAAATCAAGCAAATATTTCAATAAAAACGAAAATAATAATTTTACAGTGGTGATACCAAGTAATTTAAGGTTTCTGTAACATTAACATTATTGAAAAGAATTTATACATTACTATTTGTATACTAATTTCAAAATTTTTAGTATCTAAGTTCATAATTGTTATGCTTATATAGATCAGTTTTGTTATACTAAAAACTGCACAATATTAATAAATAGGAATATATATTATTGATTACATATTTAAAATATAAATTCACTGTTCACGGAATTTTTTTTATTTTACACAACAAACCAAATAAACTATTTTAAATAATTAAGAAAAATTATTTAAAGTATTATGAATATGGAAAACATAATTAATGATTTAAATCATTGATATTAATATAAATATAATAGTTACTGCAAATTTTTCTTCTATTGCAATATAAAAAATTATCAAATAACAATGTTGAATTATAACTTCTACAATAAAAAGGGAATAAAAAGAATATACGATAAGCGCATTTTCCTGAATAAATATATTTTTAGAAATGGTTTGAGCTTATTCTTCCTCCCATAAATGAAAAATATTTTTATAATATATATCAAGCCTTCCATATCAATTCAAGATAATCTTTCATAATCGAGGATATTTTTTCACCCCACGACAAATAATTCAATACGACCTCGACAATCCTGTTGTTATTGTACCGGCGAGGCCTTATATTCGAGAACACATCGAGGATCGATAGGGTTGTCGCATTTTCGTCTTCTTCCAAACAACTTCCCCTCCTCCCCTGAATAAATGTTGAGTGAAATTAAGCCAGCGCAGTTAATACCCTTGTTAACAGTGCAGGATAACAATTGCCTTTATCGTCTGCTTAACTGCCAGTCCAAACTGTACAAATTCATTTTCGTTAATAAGTAGACATAATTATCTTTCTCTTTATGGGTGTAGAATTGGTATTATTGCTAATCACTTGTTGTAGTAATGATGGTACATTTGTCGTTATTTGATTTACAAATGTTATTCCTTTTTATGTCTTTTTTATGGATCTTTTTTATAGACCCTACAAATTATTTTTATAGAGCTCTCTATGGCTATTTCAGGAAAACGTAAATAAAATAAAACTGCTTAAGAAACAATAGGAATTTATTTTTAATGAACATTTTCATATAAAGGAAATTTAGTCAACTTTTACAAAAAAGCAACTTAATAACATTAATGAATTATTACTTTTTAAGTTCCTGTTATTGTTGTTTTGAACATATCTTTATGTTAAATGTATTATTATTTATATTAATGGGATTAAATATTCCAATAATTATTCCACATTATATATTTATATTATTATTGTACAATATTATTGCACATCATATATTACTATATATATTAATTATTGATTCAAAAGCAGAGCAATACAGATATATTTCTTTCTTCTAAATATGTACTTCTATGAAAATGACTAGTTCACACTTAAATACATATTAAATTACAATCGTTAGAAATATCTTAAAATTTTCCAGTAATTCTGTTAAGATTATAATACTTTGACCAATCTTATAAAAGAAGCATTGGTGAATTTTTATGCAAATAATAATAAATTAATAACAGAAATACAACTTAATAGAAAGTTTTACTTTTTTAATGGGGTACAATGACTTTTGAATTTGATTCTTAGAAAATTAATTATTTATCTGAATCTTAAAAATCCAGATAAATTTACAACAAGATTGCTCATAATGTAATCGATAAATTAATAGCTATAGAAAGCATATTTTACATAATAATCAGTAAAACATATTTAAATATGTTTAAACATATTTAAAACATATTTAAACATATTTAAATAAATCTCAATGGGAATTTATTATAAAGATTTAATTATTATTCTGTTAAAATATAGTAAAACATATTTAAATATGTTTTATTATATTTTAACAGAAAAATAATTAAATCTTTATAATAAATTCCCATTGAGATTTATTATTTTCCTTAGATTTTTTATGATTATATGTTTATACAAAATATATTGTTATCACGTCATGAAAAATAATGACGGTGTAATATTAACGATATACTAATGCAGTTAAGATAGGTATTTATACAAATTTAATTTTAAAAACAAATATAATATTAATGTATTAAATTTACCAGAGAAAAAACGCTTATAAATTTTTTCAATGTATTTATTTTATTATTTTTATAAAAATTATTATAAAAATAAATTATTATAAAAATTATTATTTTTATAAAAATTATTATAAAAAATCATAATTGTTACAGCTATTGCTTGTACTTTCACATATAATATTTTTGAGAAATTTAAATTTAATACACAAATTTCAGTAATCATTAAGCTACTAAAATTTGTTAATTAAATTTGGTATCTTATTGATTTAATTTAGTAACAATTATATTTAATTAAATTTAGTAGAAAATTTTAGTAGCTTAATAGCTACTAAAACTTTATTTTATAGTGATAAATAAATTTACCTTACTATAATTTAAAATATTTAACATTTTTCAGAAGTCTTTTAACTTTTACAACAGCTCAATATTTATTGGAAAAGAAATAAAACATTTTAAATATCGGTAAATTTGGTCAAAAATAAGGAACTGTGTTTAATTTAAAGGATGTCATCGAATTTTTTATTAAATGTAAAGGAAGCCTTAATTTGGTAAAAATTATTTAATTGCTTTATTTATGTAATGAGAATCGTTTGTTTCTTTTAAAAAAGATAATACTTAATTTACATATGATTTAAATAAAGAGTGCTTTTTAATCTAGCTTGAGTGCTAATTAAGTTCTAAACAGTAATATTAATTAATTTCACACCCATTTATCCATTATTTTGATCAATTCTATTTTATTTTATTAAAATTCCTACTTTACAACTATTAACATTCTATTAATTTCACATGATATTGTGCAGTAAATTCATTTTTATTTTTATATTCGATAAGGATTTCAACAAAAAATATTCACATCAATTATTTTTTACTGAAACTAAACTCTCTTATTTTCTGTTTCATTCTAATAATTCTAATTATAATTTCCACACACAATTATTCATAATTTTTATTCAACTTTTTAAACAACATTGACTAAAATTGCTAGCCAAATATTGGAATCATATTCAATAACTGTAATTTTGTCAGTTCTATATATTCAATGTGTTTTTAGTTAATGAAAGAATATAATTAATATGGAAAAAACTGTACATCATTTTTCAACTAAATTGTTCTGAATGAATAAGCTACAGAATAAAATTTATATATATTAATTTGGATACATTAGTTATAAAAAAGTATCCATAAAGAATTTCTAACCTGTAAAACACAACAGATACGATAAATGAAAGTTAATTGATGATGTCACACTGTCCCTATTGAATTTATGCAAGTTAAGAAAAAATCATATTAAATATTAATTTATTAACATGAGAATGATTAGAGCATGGAAAGAAACTTCTCGCCAAGTTTTAAATTGCGCCAAGGCTTTTAAGCTCAAATAAAATTTTTAGCCGAGTTTTTGTATGGAGATAATTAATTATACGTGTACACATATTAGAAATATATTTTTCTCTATGACAGAATTCAATTTAAAATATAAATAACATTTACAATTTTAAGTAGTTCAGTAACATTTCCTTTTGAAATAAATACTTTAAATCATGCTTTTGCATATCATATATTTTAAAGTAAACTAACATGAAATAAATCTTGATCGTACATTTGAAGTATGGCTTTGCTTAGTCGCAAAGATAAATACATTTGAAACAGAAACTTTTCTCTCGCAAAGTGAACAAGCGTAAAAGAGAAAATTTAAATTAAGCGGAAAATAACGATATACTTTAAATATAATAAAGATGTTTATATATTTTCTGATGGTCATTAAATTTATTTCAAAAAATATCGCAACAATTTTACATAAAATTTCCCATTTGAAACATAATAATCACTTAAAGAAACATCTTAAGTTAATCGTAACGTTCTACTTTTAATATTCTTTGTTGCAGATGTTAATTTACACTAATTGGGTCTCTTTCCAAATGAATACCCGTCTTTAGTTCCAAAAACATAATTCTTTAAACAAGAAAAGATGTACCGAATCAATAATTTCTCCATTTGCTCGACCCCATTAAATGACTCATTAAAAAAAGAAGTGGGTGAGCTCTGACGTGACTAACTATGATTAATGGAATGGCAAAACTGCAGACGATCTGCGTCCATTCGTCAGTTTTGTTTTCTGTCATGTTCTTTATTCTAAGCCTAATCGGTTTTTACATACTTATTTTTTTTAATTTTGAATCATAACTTACAGAAAACATTAAAAAAATAGTTCTTGTGTTTTTCGTTTTTTATTTCTTATTATATAAGCAACATTATTAAATCTATTTCTCGTAGAATATAAAGTTCTACGAAGTTATTACTAAAAACATAATTATTTTTTTCATTTATTATAAAAGTATTGCTAGTCACAAAATATTTAAGAAATATTGTTTGCTTAGGTAATAATGAAATAATGAATTCCTTTATCCTTATTATATATATATATATATATATATATATATATATATATATATATATATATATATATATATATATCCATTTTCTCCTTCTAATACTTTATTATAACTTTAAAACATTAATTTTACTTACAATGTAAACAAATAAACAATAGTTTATTTAAGAAATTATAATTTATGTACCTGTTAATAATTGTTGTATATTTATTAAATATATCACAAATGAAAAGGTATTTCCATAATAACTCATTTTTATCTCTGAAATATAGAATAAAACAAAATTACTTTCAAATAAAAGTATTAAAATATTTTTATTGTTTAAATATTAAAATACTTTTATTTAAAAAACTTATTTACGGTAAACTCTCATTTATACGAACCCTATTAAACCGGAATTAGCTTAATCCGGACAACTATTCATATGTACGTGCATACATAAATATGTATGTATATACTGTATAAATGAAACACGAGTTAGCACAATAACGTATTTTTGTTGAAACTGGAATAAATATAAGAGAAAATAAAATAACGTATGTACATACTTCGCTTGATTTTTCTGTTTTATGCAGTTTTATAATTCCTTTTATTAAACTGAAAATTTAATTTTTACTATGTGCAATAGTTTATATACCTTGGCACAATTTGTAGGTTTTGTTTAATCCTTACATTCATTAATTCGTATGACTTTGATCCCTTATTAATCCAGATTAATGAGATTCTACTGTATTTTTAAACTATTAAAATAATTAAAAAACTTAAAATGCCCTTAATGAATTTTTCTGGTGAAATATTAACTTTTAAAATAACTAAATTTACAATTGCATGTATTGATGTAATGAATTTTTTCTAGATAGATATGTTCACTTAACAAATTAGTTACACTTTATGCAACATCGTATGAAATATGCGTTTATTTTAATACCTTATTGCGAGAGGCCTTATTTACATTTTCTAGTAATTCAATTCTGTATACTTTACTTTATTGTATGTCAAATTAAATACTATCCAGCTAATATATTTGGCATATTTATTCAAATATCATTTTATTCATCAGCGAAATCCTTCATAATATGGCACCAAATCTGACGTGCGAATAAAGAATGCCTTCAGGAAAATAAATATTTCTCGTAATTCGTTTCACGGTAACTTCGTTTCTTTACAGAGCCAATGAAAGCGAGCAGAATACTGAGCATGTTTTAACGCATTAAAATAAAATCGAATTATGTGTGCATGCAAGTCTCATTAAGATATAATGGAATTTAGAAAATTTTCTCTTTCCATTCTATACAATTATGCAAATTGAAAGATGGAGAAAGTTCTGATCTTTTGAATAAGTAAACACAGCATAATTGATTGACTGATTAAATATTTGAGAAAGTTTTCTAAAATTATCTCTGTTTCAAATATTTTTATAATGACTATAAAATTCACTGAAGCATAAAAATCAAGAATGTTATATTCATATGATAATTAGTGCATTATACTCGAAGTAAGAGTTCGCTTTTTTGAAAGTATTTATATGCATTTTGTATGCAATATATTATCATTAATTTCCAAGTATTATTATTAATTCCTATCAGACAGATATGCATCAATTTCAGAAAAAGACAGCTCGTAATACATACAGAGTGAAAATCACTTCTTTACGAATATATTAATAATTATTAATTAAACGTATTAACTATCCGAAAATAGTAATGT
Organism: Latrodectus hesperus; assembly: GCA_037975125.1. Taxonomy (NCBI): domain Eukaryota; kingdom Metazoa; phylum Arthropoda; class Arachnida; order Araneae; family Theridiidae; genus Latrodectus; species Latrodectus hesperus. The sequence continues at coordinate 71,044,219 of CM075860.1, read as the reverse complement.
TATTACATCATAAAATTTTATTTATATCGTATCATAAATTAAATTTTACAAAATGATCATTTTACTTTAAATAAAGTAATTATTCTTAGAATTATTTTTTTAGATTTACATTGGATTTTTTTAAAAACTAAATGTGTAAGTTGTTGGAATATTAATTGTATAGCCTAAACATTTGCTTTTTTATTAACAATTTCAAAACTAAGAAAGAATGTAAATGTATTCAAGAGTTTCATTATATCTCATAGAGATTTTTGTCAAATCCCTTGAAAAATGCAATGAAGGTCATAAAAACAATTTATAGCCTGCTGTTAGAAGACGGATAATTTTTTCAATACATCAATTGTTTGAAAAAAATGAAATATTAAATACTTATAACTTTTTATTTAATTTAATCTAAGCGATAAATATATAATTAAAAATTTGGCAAAAAAACTGAACAGTAAATGTTTATTCCTCATAAGTAAAAATGCAATTTTTTTCAGATAGCAGTAAATAAATTTATTTTCCATGAAAAAGTAGCCTATACAAAATTCAATTACGATGATTAAATTAATAAAAATGTGAAAATTCTTAATTAAAAAATGTCTTAACATTGTCATGCTACAGTGAAAAGAATTATCATAAATCTTTATTATTTCAGTATATTTTTTCATTTTATTTTGTGTGAGTACTATTTTTTGTATATGAGCATATTTAAATATCATTAAATAAGAAACGATCGAAATTAATATAATACAAAAACTACACTATAAAAAAATCATATTGCAAATGTAAAACAAAATATACTATTATCATACGATTACTATATAAAACATAAAAAACAATTACAGAATTTAATAAAGCTCATCACACAAAAGTGATATAAAACAATTTTTCACTGATCCATTCTAATCAATAAAAATGTAAAATAAAAAGTAATTGAAAAATTTATGCCATGAACTCAATGGTATTTTTATAAATGAAAACTTGTGAAAAACTTGTTTTGTTATTGTAAACAAGTTATACATATTTAAAAACTTGTTTCGTTGAATTGTTTTTTTGTTGTTTATCAAAAAACAAAAAACTTGTTTTTTTGAAAATAAAAACTTTCTTGTTAAAACTTGATAGAAAAAACTAAAAACTTGTTTTCATTTATTTTCATTAAAAACTGTTAATTCAACTTTTCTCTCGAATTATTCAGAGACAAATGCGCATTTTCGACAGTAAAAATCATTTTTGATATGAATGATGAATGATGAGATGAATTTTACTATCCCTAAAACAGTGACAGATGTATTTTGTACAATTAGAAAAAAATTTTATATACAAAGAAAATTTCTCGAGTTGTATGACATTAACTTTTATTAGACTGGATGTTTAAATTTTATGTTTAATTGTACTTTAGATTTTGTTGATTCGTAAATTTGTTGTAAATAGCTCAACATTTTTTATTTATTAAATGTTTTAGTATTTTTTTATTTCTATGTTTAATGTAGTAATTGAGTCTTATAAAAAACAAGATAGAAAAAGATCATAATATAAATGCAATAAATGTTTTTTCTACTTAAAATTTAAAGTAATTTTTAAATTCATGTACCATGTATTTAATTACATACTTAATAATATATTTTGTAAAATTTAAATGAACTTTCTAATTTTATTTGATTATTATTTTAATTTAATTTATTTACGATACTAAATCAAAAACATGCTATTCAGCAAGTTTTAAAAATTAAATTTGAGATTATAAATTAACTATAAATGAATAAACTAACTTCATTCATAAATAATAAATAAAGTTATGGAATGAAATAACTTGATTCTTAATTAATATTTTTATGCAGTGCAGAATATGTAAATTAAACATGCGGAAGGAAACAAATTTTTCCTTCAAATCAATAATCTTCTAACAATACAATTTTTGGAATATAAAAAAATATAAAAATAAATAGATAGAAATAAAAAGATTTAAATATTATACTCCATAAATTTATATCTGTTACACGAGAAAGAAAATGAAATGAGAAATACAGATATTTTATTCCAAATTATTACTTTAATTTTCATAAATATTAATTTTAACAAGATTTAATCATGTAAAAAAAGGAAAACTAATTGAGTCAAAATATTTTGAATTTAAATTTCTCTGCTTAGCTTTAATTATGTATGCAATATTAAATTATATTTCGTAAATAACATAATGAAACATTTATGTTAGTTAAGAAATATTTTTTAATAATATCTGTATTAAAATTTGCACTTAAACAAATGGCTTTGTAAATATAAATATTTAAATAAGTAATTTTAGAATATATATATATATATATATATATATATATATATATATATATATATATATATATACATACATACATACATACATACATAGATATATATATATATATATATATATATATATATATATATATATATATATATATATATATATATATATATATATATATATATATAGATAGATAGATAGATAGATAGATAGATAGATAGATAGATAGATAGATAGATATAGATATTGTTATTTCCTATATCAAATATGTATTTAGATTTAAATATTTAAAGAAATGATAATCTCATATATATTTGGGAATCATCTGATTATTCAATATGTTTATAAATAACACAAATCACATTTGAACTAGAAAATGACCTCATTTTTTAAACAACCTTTAATCAATTGCGCATTAGTTTATATAGTTTATAGCATTCATTATTTTATATCCTCTGTAATTATTCTTTTGTATTCTTTTTCCATGAAGAAGAAACGGCAAAAATAAAAAGCGGCAATTCATCGCACTTCGGAATGCAAGAGAACAACGTTCCAAGGGTCGTAAATTTTGCATCTCTGTAGAAGCGACATTTATGACGGGACTGGTGTTTATTGCTCGCATTAATGTTCCATGACCGATTTGTAGGATATCCGGAAAGACAATAGATGCCATAGATTAAATATGCTCGTCTCCATGTGGGGAAATCGAATCAGTCACATGATCAATCAATCCTCTTGGATTGATTCAGAATGATAGTGAATACAACGACATATAATGTCAACGGATAAACATCATGAATGCTTGTACTTCACCAAATATATAGTCCAGTTAATACATTCAAGTAATGCATGATTTTGAAGTTAAAAACTATAGATGGTTAAAAAGAATGGAAATAAGAAAAAAAGATAAAACTTAAGATAATTAACTGTCTATTCTGCAAAGATTCATGTAAGTATTTAGTATTATAATTGAATTGTATAATTATATCTAAAGGTGATTTACATAATGAGAAAATTTAAATAATTATCACGGAAAGTTAGAAAAATAGTTTATTCAATTAGAATTTAATTTTTGAGCATTATTTGTTTGTTTTTATGTTATAGTTTTTACTTATGACATTTGGACAAGCCAAGCGCGCTATGCCTTGGCAATGCGAATTTCTTTCGTTTTAATCAGAGCACCACGAAGGTGAAAGTACGTCTTTGCTCTTTAAATCCTCCGATAGATGGCACCATCAGAGGATCCACTCTCTCAATTTTGACATTGATCGTTTGTTTTATAAATATCATCATACATTAAACACAAAAAAATTTTCTCTCTAAATTTAAAATAACTTAAAATATATTAAAACATTTATTTTCTCAGTGAATAAGTGTTTTTAAATTAAATTTTAAATTATTTTTACTTATTTTAAATTTACTTTACCTTTCAATATCAGCATTCAATATGCAGTCAAAAATAATCAGACAATTTTCACTAACTTTTATTTCATCCCCTTTATTTCATAATTCAGTAAGTACCTTAACCAACAATCTATAAAATAAGTCTACAAATAACATAGAACACATGATATAATGTTAACTGAAATAATATTTAATATTACCAAAAACACTTAATAAATCGCTAATTCCGTTTATATTTTCTGCAGAATACTGTTATTCATAACATTTGTAGAATTTTTAATAAACTTTCTCGATTTGAATTTTTTTTACTATGTTTAAGTGAATGCATTTTCAAAATAAAATATTCATGTAGAAATGCTGCATTAAATCATTAAAACTGAACTAAAAGTGTTATTTTAAAATTTTAGTAATATTTAATTTAAAAAAACATTCTAACTAAATTTAGTGCATATTTAATCATTAAAATTTTGTTAAATATTTCAAAAGAAAGCATGCAAGTGATTTTGAATGTATTGTATTGATTGCAAATTTTTGAAAAAAAAATAGCATCGCTTAAGGAAATAATCAATGATAGTATTTGCTTAACTTTTCAGCAAATCCCATGCGATGAAACAATTAGTTTATGTGACTAATTAGCGAGGGAAAGAATTGTAAAATTCTTTATCCAATGAACCATAAATTTACTCATTAAAATTTACTGTTTGTTAAAAAATATAATTTCCAACATCTGTATTTTCAAATCAAATAATTTTATAACCATTCTCAAAACTTTTAAATTTTTCAAATTTATTCATTATATTTGTTTGAGTTTGAGCTGAAAGAATTATAGATCAAATATTAAGTTTTCTTCTGCATAAACTATTTCTGTTGATTTAGGAATTCTTTTAATATCGAATAACTAATAATTATCTTTATTTTTTTATCTCATAATGTGATGTACATTTCTCAAATGTTAGATAAAAATAATCAACTAATATTAAGTTTAAAAACTTCCACAGATTTATTTTACAAATTATATTTATTTTTCCGTAAAATGAATAATATTTATTTTCCCTGAAGAAATTTTCACAAAAATAAGGTAGTCTTTGTCGTATTTGAATAAATATGAATTTATATTATGTTAACACACAAAAATATTTTATGAGAGCAAATTAATACAAGTTCCGATTATTTAAGCATGTATTAACCATATTCTGTAACTCTTTCTAGAAGTAATAGTTAAATTTTTTACCTCAAATTTCATCATTTTAGCACTGGAGTACAAACTCAACAGAGTTTTAAACGAATTTACAAATTAATTTAAGCCAGATTGGCTGAAATTCTTTGAAAACTGCAACTGTAATTGTAACATTTGGGATGGAAATACCACAGATTTGAACCTATCCCGTTGAACATTGTAGATAGGTGTTTCTTATTAGTTTCCTTTATACACATATGTTAGAGTAAATACATGAGAATTTTTTTATTTTTCTCTTTTGGGACACTTGAATATGATAAGTAATTTATGAATCACCCACGTGTAAGAGCATCTGCAGTAAATAAATAAATATCTAACAACAGCCTTCAATTGTTAAGTTACTGCTTTTTGGATGTGTCAATGTAAACTGATATATTAATTTTAAACATTAAAATGGTAAAAGTTTATTTTAATTAAAATTTAATATATTTTTATTAGCAATTCTAAAGACAGAAATAAGTATTAATTTGAATTATTTTTAATTATTCTTTAACCCTTTCGCGCTTACTGTCACATACACGTGCCAGCAAGAAATATACTCATCCCGGCCGACACACATTTGTGCCAGTGTCCTAAAATGTTTTAAAAACTATACTTTCCGGCACAAGATGGCATTGTATGCCCATATGGTTTCAGAAAAATGTAGGTTTGAGCTACTGGAAATGAGAGAAGCATGACTCACATACACGTGGTTTTCGATTATATAAACAAAAGGGGAAATAAATGCTTCCGAATGGAATGCTTTATGATGGCTCTTTAAATTCGCACGTGGTATTTGTTTACAGTAAATAAGGAGTTTTATTTTCTCTAGAGCCTTGATTATTTCTGTTTGCAGTCCAGTTTTTAGTGGATAATTAGATCTTGTCGACGTGAATTCTTTCTGTTTTTACCGTTGCAGCGTTGAAAATATTTAACTGAGCCTGAAATAGCAGAAAGAATGCAAAATATTTCAGATATTGATTCTGAAACAGATTTTTGGTAGCAGTGATTTTGACACTAGAATATATTTTGATTGTTCTTTTCATAAAGATTCTAACAAATATAATGATGATGAGGACATCTGTATGCCGAGTACATTGAAAGCAACTACTTCTCCATGGTCCTCCACAATGGAAAGTTTATCGGAATTATCATTTCAAGCAGTTTTCCTGAAATTAAAGTGGATATAATTCGGTTGAAGAAGAAATTGATCTCTTCATGTATTATTTTGATGATGCAATGATGAAATTAATTACTGAAGAGACTAATCTGTATCTGAGCAGTAAATATCCTGAGGATTTATCAGGTGAATTTTAAGCAACATGTTTAGTTTTCAGATATATAATGTTAAAAGTTATTAAAGTAAGTAATAAAAATAAAATGTGCAAAATATATATAATATATATTTAAACAAGAAATGACTAAAATGTGTATAAATATATAAAGAAAGCATATGCCGTTCAAATTCTGTACAGAGCATTATTAAAAATTGCGTTGATACTTCAGTAAATTCATGGACTTAGGCCTAAAATCAAAAAACGCCTCCGGCCCTAGACAGACACTTGCAAAAGAAACTGCCGGAAACTAAAAGAAACCGCGCGTTATGGCTTCCCGTTACGAAAGGGTTAAATTCTTAATATGAGAAGTACAGAAAAAAAAGCTTTTATATGAAATGCAAAATTTTATATAGATTTTATTGAAAATAAATTCTAGAAAAGTTTCGTTTTTGTAACATATTATTTAAATAGAAATTATTAAACTCATTTAAATAAGAATCAGCAAAATTATGAAATTAAATTTTAATTATTGAATCTAAGATATGGTGAGCTTCTTCAAATCAAATGGGCTGTAAAAATACAATTCCCCTCCATCTAAAACAACATTTAATCTTTATTTTTTAAATACAAAACAAACAATTTTCTTATCATAATCTAAGAAGTATTTCTTTAAGGCACTGATCCAAAAAAATTTCTCTCTTGGTGGTCTCTGGAAAATGTTAAAAGCAATGATTGAATATGTTTATACACCTACAAGTTCTTAGAACTAAACGATAAGTTTATACTCCACTTAAAGATTCGAGAATAAACCAAATGTATAAATCTTAGTTTTTTTTTATTTTGGCTACCGTTTTTCTTTCTTTAAAAATCATACTTTTCCCTAAGAAAGACGACATAAGCCTTTTAGTCTTTGACCTTCTTTTTAGCCAGACTCATCTCTCTCCATATTTCACTAAAATTGTTCACTCTTTTTTAGTAACTCTCGGTTTTATTACACAAAGAATTTCCCTTTTCTTTTTTAGCCATCCAATAAATATATCATTTGGGTGGAAAAGTGAATAAACTATAGGAGATGAACTCTCTAAAAATTGATATAGTTTTTGAAAAATCCTCCAGATGTGTGACGTGTTTGCAAGAGATTCTTATGTCCACTTTGCCCAAAGTGAAAAAAAAAACTATCATAACTACAAAGGGTTTTTTTTTAATAATGGAGAAAAAAAAGAATCTTAGTATGTTTGAAATGAAAAATATGTTATTGAGCGATTATAGAGAGCAGTAAATAGTCGTCTGTTCCTGAAACACCATAAAACGATAAGATATGAAAAAATTGGAACGATTTATCGATCAATAAAGATGAAACCATGCAGTCGAAATGTTTTCCTTTCGTTCTTTTTTTTTTCACTTTCACTCACTTTTTTTTCAGTTAGTGACGACGCAAACTTTATCATGCCTTCTTTATGTTACAAAAATACTGGATCAATTCTTATGAGCAATTTCGAAAGAACTTGACCAAGAAATTTAGAAGAATATTTCTTGACAAATGACAATAAAAATGGGAATGACGGTATTGTGAAAAATGGTGTGGTAATACCAATTTGTTTTGCGGAATTTTATCGTTTAGTTTAGCAATTTCGCAAATAAATAACAGATAAATCAATTTCGTACTATTATATATTTCTGTTAACATTGCATTCTATAATAGACTATATTTTTTACAAGAATTATAGTATTATAAGGCATTTTTGATACTTCGGGGTAAAATATTTATTTGCTGATGAAAGTTGCAACACGTGAAAGTTTATAAAAAAATCATTGCATATTTAAATAAATAATACAAATATTTCGTAGCAAAATATTTAGTTACAATCAAATATTATAACACGTTAAATTATATGCCAACATTGCCTTTTAAAAATAAATAATAAAAACATTTAAAATACTTTAAAAACAATTTAGTCACTTAAATTACAAGAAAATTCAAAATAGAATAAGTCTATAATAAAAATTGGGTTTGTTTTAAATCTTTATAATCTACATATGGTATTTAAATATCCATTCTAAAAATATACTCAGTATGTTTAACTATGAATTTTAAAAATTAATTATTATTCAATGCACAATAGATATTCCTCATAAATTGTATTTTTTTCATCAGTTTCATAATTACATAAAAATTAACATTTTAGATACATAAATGTGTCTGTGTGAGTCATAATTAAAATAATATTGCATACATATTTTAATAATTTAAATCTAACGTGTTTCGTGATATAGACAGCATAAAAAATATTACATTCTAATTTAGACGTATTAAGTTTCTTGATAACAAATTCAATAGTTAAAATATGAAATTATTATGAACGATTTATTGAATCGTAAGAATTGTTCAAAAAATCTGCTAATAAAACTTTTTAACTAGCAAATATTTTTTTATAAATTAATAATTTTAGATACAAATTAACATTTTTCTTTCCTTATTTTTGCTAAATTCTCTCATAAACTATATTATATATATATATATATATATATATATATATATATATATATATATATATATATATATATATATATATATATATATATATATATATATATATATATATATATATTATGCTGCAAAATGCTAATCACATTAATTTTAACTTTTAAAAATATAATATCCACATATTTAAATATTGCAAATATATGATTTGCATATCTTTAAAAGTCAAAAATTAAAAAAACTTTTAAAAATTTAAAAGTTTTTTTTAATTTTTGACTTTTAAAAATTTAAAGGAATTAAAAATATTTCTCTAGATAAGAATTTTAAGTACAATTTGTCATAAAATGACTTATCTTGAAATAAACTGTTTTTTATTATAATTAATAAATTGAGTAAAATGATCTGATTTTAATCAAAAACATTTCTCCAATAAAAAAATGAATAAAAAGGAAAAGAATCATTAGGTAAAAGCTCGGAAAAAATAATCAAAAAATGATATATCAAGTTAATTTATATCAGAATATTTGCAAAATAAATGAAATTTAGAATTTTATAAAACAGATGGGAAAGATGAAATATGTTGCCAAAAGAGAAAAGCTTAATTTTATCTCTATTCTCTTTCTACATTTGTTTTACTCTTCAAAAACATTGCTTAAATACACATACCAAATATTCGAGATGAGATAAAAATTATGACAGATATTTCCACGGTAAAAATCATCTGTCTAATTAATTAAATGTAGCGAGTGGGAGTAATTAACATTGAGCTAAGAAACGATTTCAGAAAATCGTGAGATTTCATTTTTTTTTTTCGAACAGAAAGTTTTAACGAGCCAGACGATATTTTTAATAACTCACCACTTACATATTCAATCGAATTTCAATACTTAATGTTTTCGTTGCTGAAATATGAGCACGCGTATTTTTAATGGTGTTTGCATTAATTTAAGTAAAGTAATTTTTAAATTTTAATGTTTTATGGTTAATTATATTTAAGTTGAAGGGGTGCATTTTTCTTTATGGTATTTTAGAAAAAAATGTAAAATTGATAAAAGCGAAAATTACTTTAGCTTGTGATGGCAAAATTTGAATTTATTATTTTTTAAAATAATAAATACACATTTTATTCAATAATTAATTTTAGAGTTTTTTTTTCTTACAATAATCAGCAAAATAAAATCTTAAATAAATGTTAATGAGTGAATTGTGCAATATAAATTTTCAAATGTAAGTATTAGCAAATATGATCGGAATTCATTTTAAATTCAACAATTTAATATTAATTCATTTTAAATTCAACAATTTAATCATAATATAAAATTTCATTTTAGAATTTATCTTGGAATGTCAGGAAGAATGAAATAATCGAGAAAACATCATGTTCTATTTCTATAAAACACTGTGGAAGATGTATTACTTACAATTGCTTCTGACAAGCATGTGAGTTTATTTTCCAGCTCACGAATTCTATATGTCTAGATTTTACTCTGCCTATAGAAACAATTTTGCATTACCAACGTCTTTGAATAGGTTTGCGTTTCAATATGATTACATTATTTGACCTAAATCCCATTATTTAATTCAAGGAGCAAAATAACTTATTTTAAATTTCAGCTCCTTAATTGTTGATTCTAAATTAATTTTCGAATTTTAATAAACTTTTATTTTTTATATATTTACCATTCAATGCATTTTAATTTTTTTCATGTTTATAAAGTTATCACTTACTTAGAGTTTTTAGGAAAAAGAATAAAAATATTTTATTAGTTATTTAATAATTTAACGTTCCGTTCACAAATTAAATATGTTTTTATAACTAAAATACTAACATATATTATATAAGTAATTTTCAAAATATTGTGATTAATAAAAATATGAAAACTTAAAAATAATTATTGTGATACGTTCTATATAAGTATAATAATTAAATATTCAGACTTCATTTTTTCATTTTTTGATTAGGTTCCAAAAAAACTAATAAATTAAAGTAGCTTGCAATTAAACTTTAACAATATGAATTTATTTAAAAATTTAATTTCAATATGGAATATAGATAGTAAATTATGAAAATACTGAATACCTTTCATTAATAAAATAGATGTACCATTTTTAAGTTAAGTGCAATTAAATAATAATTCTCTTTTCCCCACCTCTCGGAGAGAAAAAAAATAAGATGTTCTAATAATAATGTGATATTCTAAAAATAAGATGAAAAATAAGATGTTAATTGTTCTTTTTAGCAGAAAAATTAAAAGATTTGTCAATTAACAATTATATCTATCTTATATTATTGCATTTAATGTTTCTTCTTTTTGCATCTCTTTTATTATTATGGGTTATTACTTCAAAATATGAAATAAATATATCATAATATTATTATTATCTTATGTTTTATTATAATTTATTTTAAACATCAATAATCAAAGAACTGTAACAATTTTAAATAATGGTTGGCAAATAATAACAGTATCCGTTACATGACAAAAGCATATTTTCATGGGAATTTATAAATGTCGAAAAGAATTATTTAATGACCTAAAAATACGAAGTCGTTAAGATATACAAAGACTAATTGCCTCATAATTTCTGAGATTGTTTTAATTATGCAGATAATTACTTAAGATTTTTTTGGTTGCCATGGCAACATTCGCTTTAATGAAAGTATTTTTGGTGAAAAAAATGAATTCTCTTTATTTGGATTGGCTTCCTTTCGGTCGAGAAAATCGATCGTTCTTGCGATTCTTATACATAATAAAGATTTCTGTAAGTGTTTTTGGAAATTGCCATTTTGAATAAATGGTATAATTTTATAACTATTTATTTTATTTATTTAAATAAAAATGGAACATTTAATCATTTAAATTTAACATTAAATAAAGAAAATTATTAATTTATGAACTCGAATCTTTTTAAATAATATATTCAAAAGTGTTCACAAATAAGAGTGTTAAAACAATAAAGATGTTTTTATACATAATTATTTAGGACTGTTTTTGTTTTTGCTTAAAAGAAAATTTTAAATATAAAATATTTTTATAAGAGATTAAGTAAAGAATTTGATTCATAATATTTTAATTGTCTCAAAATAAACAATTTTATTCTAGTAGAGGAATTTTATCGATATTAATGCATTTGAAGATTTACTTTTTACTAGTTTGAAATTACAATGCAAATATAACACACATACACTTAGAAAATGAAATAAATAATGAAATATTTTTGTGTATTATATAGCTAATTGGTAAAAATATTTATTAAATCAATTGAGATTTAAATAATAGAATTAGATCCGTAAGCGTAATAACGCATATTTTGAAAACTATTGTTCGAAGTAATTTCAATAAAACCACAGAATTTAATATTTTCATTATACTATTTGCAAATAAAAATAATTTATGTATATTTTAAATCAAATATTAACAAAGTAAAATCATTAAAATTCTAAATATGTATTATTCATAAAACTTTTGCCAAATAATGCGCTTAAAATTTTAACATTTTGGAAATATAATATTCAATTTTTGTACCTGAAAAGTGAAATCTCATGAAGAAATTCATCACTTAACCTATTTTTTTTCAAACAGCAAAATGATAATTACTGTCTAACAAGAGAAATAAAATTAAAAGTAAATGGCATCATTTATCAATTCCATCTCTCCATTAATATACTTCATAGTAAGTTTCTACTTTTAAGATTGTCAAAAGTCTATTGTTTAAATAAATAACTTCTGATTTAATTAAACCCATAAATCTGAATTAATTTGAGTAAAATTCCTTAATCTGACGGGTTTTGGGAGATGCTGCAACATTTAATTTGTCAAACTCAAGTACCGAAATACTTCTGACATCTACGAAAATATGAAGTTGAGGAGATGTAATTAGCGTTCCAAGAACACCGATTCTGTTCCTTTTATTTTTAAAAGCTTCCGTTAATACCCTAAACGTTGCTTTAATTAAGACAAAGACTTGATATTCCTTTCCTATACTTCCTCATCTCCCTCTAATTCCTTAAAATCCTTAGATGAAATCTGGTCTGAATAGAAAAATCCCCTAATGCTTCCAAAATCTGATTCCAAATAATAAATAACCAAAAACAGTCAGTACTAAGTGAAAGAACATACGTTATTCTGAAGTTTTCAGCAAAACTTCAATGAATGAATTAAGAAAGTTTTTTTTATGTATTTTTTTATTCGGAAATAGAATTTAAAGTAGTCAAACGAAATATTTTTCCAACTAGAATAGATTTTCTTTATTTAAAAAAAGGAAATATGCTTTTATTTATTTTATTGTTTAAACTTAACTTAATTTTGTCATGAAAATAAGCTACAAAGCAAAGAATGTAGAAACCTTGTAAATATTTTCACTTTCATTATTCTTTAAAACCATTTAGTCTAAAGCTGTTGTCAAAACAGGGGAAACGTTGAAAAACTGAGTTACAAGGAAAATGAGTTAGATTTTTTATTTACTTTTAAAATAAAAACATTTTACTCGGAAACTGAAGAAAAATGAAATTTTTCCCGTATAAAAAAGTTGCACTTTGAAGCGCTGAATTTAAATAAGATTCATGCATGCATTTTTTAATAACTTGTATTGAGATTTTGTTTCAGTAACTTAAAAGTTATTCTGAAACAGATGTAAATTAAAAAAGTTTTCCTTTTTTAAGCAAAAGATGTTTTTAATGATATGTTTCAACTTTCATTTATTTTAATTAATCATTTTCTCATCCTTTTGATTTTACAAAGCTTTTTTGAAAAGAATTTTAAATAAAATTAGAAAATATTAAAAGTTAAGTATTTATAATAAGTAAATTTGAATGTTACTTTTCATCTACACCTAAAATCTTCCATGTGTCTTTCATCAGGAAGAAAAAATAAATATTTAAGTTTTTTCTGTTTTATAAAAAAAAGTATAATTCAGCATGTGTATACATTATTTTATGAATAAGTTTGGAAGGTAATTTTTTTAGTAGAACAATTCTTTTTATATAAATTATTTTCCATAACATAATAATCCTTATAAAATTTAACTTAAGAATATAGTGCTTTAAACTTGTGACCACATAACAGAAAAAAAATGTTTTATCTGCAAAAAAAATTTTATAAAAAAAAATATTTTTTAAAAAAAGAAAATCTTGAACTTCTTTATAGATTCCCTTGGGAAAAATCGTTTAATAGCTTAGTCGTAAGGTAAAATTTGTGATTGACATACATTTCAAAAAGCTTCAAAAATTACCTTGTTTTAGAAGTATATATTTTTGTAATAATATAATAAAAACATAAAATGGTTTATATTTCTCAATATTATTTTTTAGTAAATTATTTTGTTCCATATTTTGAATAATAAAATGATTTTTTAAATTTTAATAGTTTTCTTTTTATTAATGAAATTATTTTTTCAGAATTTTCTTCTATTATGAAATATCACATGTTGCTGTTATTGACAGTAAATTTTTGAGACTGAATATTTTAATAAATATTTTCTTTCAAAATTTCTTAAATAAATAATTAATGTTAATATTTTCCTGAAATAAAATACTTCACAGAAAAAAAATACTTTGAGAAAATAATGTAAATTTAATTTCATACAAATAAAGAAAATGCAATTAAGTTCCAAATGCTTATTTGATACTTATAATTAATAAAAATGCTTAAAATAAAATAAACATTAATATTTTATTTAAAAACATAATTATTTTTAAAATTATTTGAATATGTATTTAAGATTATAAGTATCATTAGTATCAATTATGACAATAACTACATAATTTTATAAAAATGAGATATAAACGATATTCGTTTTAAAAGTTTTATATTTTTAAAAATTTATGTAATTTGAGTGCAAAACATTTATGTATTTTTTTGCATTTAAGTATCACTTTGAAATGTATCACTATCAGCAAAATAAATGGTATATTTCTATGTTTTGAAATATTTAATAAGAGATTTTTGAACAAAAATGTTAAAGGTAAATTTATTAAGACGTTAATGTATAATTGAACTATTAAAATTGATTTTCGAAAAGCAAAATATAAAATGCGACTTTGTGAAAGAATCTGATAAAAGAACAAATATTTGATTACAAATCCAATTAATAGAATGTTCATATCGATTTAAAACAACATGATAACTACAAGAATTAAAGTTTTTTTTTTTGAAATACATGTGTAAAATGAAAATAAAAGCTTTATTTTGAACCACGAAATAAGGTAGGTGATAGTAGGCATTTGTAAATATATTAAATATAATATATTAAAATATTTTTATAAAAATTATAATTATATAAAACTATTATTAAAATAAATGAGGAATTAAGATATAGTTAATTTACTTTTTTATCTAATAATAAAGTAATATAATAATAAAATATATAAAATAAGCAACAATTAAAAAATTATTCAATTATTATTTTTATATAAAAATATTATTTCTAAAATTATTAATATATGCTATAAGAATATTATTTGACACAAAAATATTTTTAAAGCTTCAAATACACAGTAAAATTCTTTTTACCGCTAATTATATAATGAAAATGTGAAAAAATATATAAAAAAGTGTTTGTGTAATATCCATACATTTTCCATAGCATTCATCTCTTTAAGAAATTATAAGAATTTTATTTATTTTTATTATGTAATTTGTCTTTTTATTTCCATTTTAATGAGCAAAAACATATGCATGAATTACGATTATTTTAATGTATACAATTAATGTGTCGTAAAAAAATTAAATTCATTTATGTCATTTAAGAAGCATAGTTCTAAATAATGAAGGGATACATAGATTTTAATGCGATCAGTCAGAGTTAAATTAAAAAGCTTCTAATTAATACTGCATTTAAAAGTTTTTTACAACAGTTTTCTAAATTAAAGGTTTTATTTCTTTCGTAGGTTATCTTTTTACGATAAAGTTCACTTTAAAGAGTTCTTTCAGAAACAAAATGGAGCAGTAATTATATACAAAATAAACAAAAATTGCTGCAGCTATTGAGACATCAGATATTTAGTACTATAGTAAATTATATAGTAAATAGTAATTTTTGTAAAAGTAATTTAGTAATAGTAATTTTGTTAGTATAGTAGTAATTTTTGTAATTGTTTTAGTTGCAGATAATCTTTTCAATATTCATACAAAAGAATATCTATCACTCACTGCAGTTTGGAAAAAATGACAAAATATAAGACTTGAAGATGTTTAATCATCAGTATTATGTTGTTATAAATATTTCAACAAAAAGGGAAACTGATAAAAATCTAATATTCAGATTATTCAAATTTTTATTGAAAATTTATGATTAGTCACTTAAGAAATAATAATAATTACTTTTTATCGTTAAGTAATGGATGTAAATGTGTGTATGTTTAATATTTACAAAATAAAATAATTAAATTTTGTTTAAAAAATAATTAGTGCTTCGAAATTAATCGTCCTAAATTAACTTATTTGGCAAATATTAGTAACATCAATTTGTAGAAGAAATAATCAAACATAATTTATTCTATATAAATGATATTTAATGATTTTTATGATATAGATTTCATTATATATTTATTGTTAAAATAATAATACTGCATAATTACTATAAAATTATATCATGAATTATGTATAATTCATAGATAATTTAATCGAATAAAATAATTACTGTTATAGATTATATGTAAAATATATATATATATATATAAATATATATATATATATATATATATATATATATATATATATATATATATATATATATATATATATATATATATATATATATATATATATATATATATATATATATATATATGCATTTAATTATAACTAAATAATATAATAACAATATAATGTAATTTTAATAATAATAATAAATTATATATATAATTAAAAGTAATACCTAAACGTATATTTATAAAACATCTTTTAGAGTTTATAATCGAAAAGGAAAAAAATGCGACATTCGAAAAAATCGGAATAAAATCAGTATTTATATAAAATAAAGCCAAAACTTTCCAAACTAATTAGTTTTTAATTCGGAAAAATCATTAAAAGTAAATATATTTAGCTAAAGTAATCACTTTAAGTGTTCTAAGCCAAACTCTACACTCCACCAAAACAGAAATAAATTTAACTCAAATAAAGCCGTTAACTCCACCGAAAGAACACAATTGACTCTCACTTTCTATTATCTCCTACGAGATAAAAGCTGACTATTAGGCGACTGTTAAGTATCTCTCTAACTACAGACGAAAATCTTAAATGGTAATTAGCAAGAAGGAAACAGACCAAACAATCTTTTCTTCCCTTCTGTCGATACTGCGGTAAACAGGCGATACCAAGCACTAGGAAGTTAAAAAGCTAAGTCAGAAGTTTCAGACAGTTTTGCAATCGTTTTCAGCACAAAAAAATAATAATTAATGAATTACTTTTACATAACAGGCATTAGCACGATGATAGAGATTAAAAGTTTATAAATCTAAAATTTTCTATCATCGAATTATACTTAAATGATTAGCGATAAATTTTATATATGAATGAGATGGTTACAAATAACTTTATTACTAAACAGATTTTTTCATTAAACAACTACATTTTGATTAATAAAACTTCAAACTCAAAGAGTATTGATATATTAAACTGGATACAGAAAGTTTAAAAAATCCGTTTAATTATACAAGTTTTTTAGTTTTTTATGAATTTAGAACTGGTTTGGTAAAACAATTCAATCAGAATGAGTAAAATAAATTAACAACCATAATTGATAATAAATATTATATTTACATATTAAACAAATAACAAAAATATTTATAATTAGTTTTAGAAATATTAAAAATTTTAGATAATATATTATTTTATATTTTATTATTAATTTATTTCTACATTTTGTTTGGAAAACCATTCATACTTAATTACGAAACAAAATGTAAATTTTGAAAATGCAGAAACGTAAAAATTGAGTAAATTGCGATCTGCATTTAAAGTGAATGAATTGCGATAAGAATAATAATTTTTTCTGTTCCAGTTTAATGTGAAAATAACCTTGCATTGTTTTTTTTTTCCAAAGAATATGAAAAATTCAAAGCAGGTACAAGACATAAATTGCTCGTGCAGATATTATCTAAAAAAATTAGCTCGTGTTGCAAATTTAATTGAATCCTTGCAATTGAGAAAGAATAATATCACAACTTGAAATACTTCAAATTTAT
The DNA here is from genome assembly GCA_037975125.1 of Latrodectus hesperus. Lineage (NCBI taxonomy): Eukaryota > Metazoa > Arthropoda > Arachnida > Araneae > Theridiidae > Latrodectus > Latrodectus hesperus. The sequence goes on along the minus strand of CM075860.1, from coordinate 71,026,390 downwards.
TATTTTTATAAATTTAATATATTATGATAATAATAATAACATAAATATATATATTATACATCATAATAATATTTTTGTAATAGTAATATAGTATTATTAATGATTCAAATAATTTGATTAAAATATTCTTATTATTTTTCGTTTATTTTAAGTTTTTTTCAGTAAAAATATATTAATATTAGTTCTTAGAAATATCGAATTAAAATTTATTGAGCCGCTATTTTGTTACAAATTCCATAAATTATTCAATAAATATTCTTAACTTAGTAAATTGTCGCAAAGCATTATTGAAGAAATTTATAATTTCATTATTTTATAATTAACCTTTTTTATAATTTTTAATCATTTTATCAAAATAATTAAATATTTTATAACTTTCTAATTAAAACTATTATAAATATCATAATTAAAATTACAATTATTATTGATATTTTTCCTAAAATTATTTTACATAAATTTATTTTTGATAATTGCATAGTAAAATGTGTTAAATATTAAATATTGAATTTTTTCAATTTAAAATTCATTGATTCTCTATTTTGAATTTTTCAAATAGTTTTTAGAAACATGCAATAGTAGAATTGAATCATTAATAATCTTAATATCAAATGCATTTTTTTATAAAATGTTGATATTTTCCATTAAATAGTAAACTAGTATTGGCTAAATAGCAAAATGACACAATTATTTATTATACACAGACGTTTTATTTCCCATTCATCTTAATAAAATAAATTTTTAAAAAATGCAAACAGTAAAAGTTAAGATGAATTTACTTGCATGGATAATTTGTCTAATATATTTTGTAAATTTCTTTAATTATTTAAAATTGATTAACTAGTTACAATTAAAACTATAATAGGAATTAAATGTGAAATTCTTTAAAAAAATATATTGAACTTTTGGTTTTTGGAGATGCTAATTGTTACAGACATTCATACATTTTTATTCTGAATATTTTTTAAGATTTATCATTGAGTTTGCATAAACAAATTTAGTAATTCTAACAAAAGTACTATATATATATATATATATATATATATATATATATATATATATATATATATATATATATATATATATATATATATATATATATATATATATATATATTTTTTCAAAAGGTAATGATAGATATTTATTATAAAAAATGTAAAGTTAATTCTGTAGAATTTAAAGAATGCAATTTGAATAAACAATCAAAATTTTTAATACAAATGAAAAAAATACATAAACAAACACAATGGAAAATAAAATCCATGTTAAACATAATGCATTAAAATAAAAGTGTTTGATATTTTGACACTTTATTTGAAGGGTATATTAACTCTAACTTTTTAATTTTAAAAATTGCTTTGCTTCACATTCTAATAATAAAGCACACCAGATTTAATTTATTAATGTGAAAATTATCGCAGGAGAAAATATATTTTCAAATTATAAATAAGGATACTATATTTCTTAAATTATTTAAATCGAAAAAATAATACAAACCATAATTAAAATAGGATAAACTATATTTGAGCATAATTCTAGGTGATAAAATTACTTGAATGTAAAACTTTAAAAGAACTTTAAACTTTAAAAGTATTACAAGAAATCTGAAAGAATTCCTTAAATGTTCTGAAAAATAAATATTTATCTCCGCAATAAAAGTGCAACCTCAGGAAAAACAAAGAAATCTTTAGATAAAAAAAAAGAAAAAAATTGTGTGTCTGCAGATATCTTTTTCACAAATACAACTTTTTACCGATTTCTTTTTCCAGTAACTACATATCTTTTTTCCCTCAAGGTCAGTGCAACATCAATGCATTTATGCATGATTTATGAAAATGCGAGTGTATATAACAAGAGAATAATATAAAAAAAACTTGAAGCAATCGATAGTAGCTACTGTTATCGATTAACAAAATATCCAAAACAGAATTTTCATGAATGCAAAATTTTCTTTTATATGGAACCATGTCTCATACCACAATTATAAAAAAATTACACTCAAAATTTTTTATCAAATTGAACAATGTTGACATGATGTTGGAAGACTCGTATTATATTAACCTATATAAATTAAATAATTATAATTCTATACTATTATGTAATTTAATTAACTATTACAATAATTTAATTTTATTTAAATGTTATTAATCTAAAAAATATTTAATTAAATAAAAAATCGATCAAATTAAATTTTATTAAGTTACTAAAGTAATTTTAGCAATAGCATTAATAAAAATCTATAATTGTTACCAATAATAATTAATTATGACGTGTTATTTATTTTTTAACAAACAATAATTGAAATGTTTCTCTCACCGATAAATAGGTTATATTTATAATTTTACGAATGATGACATGTAAGAAAATCTTTCTAAAAAATTAATTTTTGTAAGGAGAAATATAAATTTTTCGATTAGTAGCTAGCAAAAGAGATAATATAATTTTTTTCTATGACTAATAAATATGTTTTTTTTTTACCTTATTTTGAACCGAATATTTCTGTTGATCATGTGTAACATAAGAAATAATTTAGCTTACAATATTTCATTAATTTTGTAGAATATTTTTATTTATGTCTTAAAAAAATTTAAAGTTAATATTAATTCTTTAACCATATTCAAGCGAAACTGCAAAAAAAAAATTTAATTTTGCAAAACTCTGAAATATGAATGCTTTATCACAAATTTTCAGTGATTTTAGAATTAAATTTAATGACATTTATTGGAAAAAGAATGTAATTCCTTTTTAAAAAATGGGTATTTTTATTTCAATTTAACATAAATATTATAATATGGTCGTATTGAAATACAAATCTTCTTGCAATGTGATTCACTATTTTTCTTTTCTACTTTAAAATAAATATTTATGATATTTAAATTTTTGATATATATTCAAAAGTTAAAAGTCTAAAATATATGTCCCGCATTTGTATGTACAAATTTCCCCTGGAAAGATAAATATGCATATAAATAATTATTTATGATTTTAATATCGCCAATTTAATATGCTCTCTATTTCAAATTTTCAAATAAAAGCTAGAGCAAACAATTGGAAAAGAGAGAATATCTCAGAAATCAATGTAATGTCGAAATAGAAAAGTTTCAAATCAAAATATTGTATTAAAACATATCTACGGCAGTTCAACGGGTCTCTCAATTTGTAGATGAAATACCATCTACATTTAAATAGCATTAAAAGCATTCTAGCTATTTTATTACTGAAGATTGCAGTAAAGAGCATTAATCTAAATATGCATATCCGTCAATGTTTATTGCTCAGAATATGTGATTAAATTTGGTAGATGGAACACAGCAGCACTCGGTTGCCATGGGAACGAAACTCGCCTTCTGATTGGCTAGTTTCCACTATGACGTTCGACCCCATTTACTTTCTGGCATGTTTGCTGATCTGTCTATCTGTCTGAAGAGGAAATTCTTTTTTAAACAGTATTTTTTCCACTCTCTTTCATTTCCAAGATAGTAATAATATCTTAATGTAGCTGAATTTTATTATTCAGTTGTTCAGCGTTGTGATTTTTTTTCTTTTCAGATTTATTCATGGATATTTTATCAGAAGGAGAAAAAATAAATAAAGCAAAGAATTTCTAAAGTCATATTGGCAACAATTATGCAAACGACATTCTTTCGATAACGATGGTTATTTCTTGCATGTAAGGCATTAGAGTTCAAAGTGAAAAGTTTTCATCAAAAAATGTGCATTCTTACACGATAAAAAACATTAAAGATTTTCATTAAAAAATACGCCGAGCCAGCAGTCTCGAAAATAATTTCAGCCATGTATCGCAAATCGGAAGAATTTGCATTTTTTTGATTTTTTGCCAAATAAAGCAAGGATTTATAAATTAGTGAAAATTAAATTATTCTACTTAGAAATTGATAATGTGTTTATTTAAGCTCATATAATCTGCTGACATATGAAAAATATTTCTTACGATTTAAATTTTAATTTACATCGCTAAAAAAATCATTATTGAATTACACTAAAAAAAATATTCCTGTAACATTTATTTATGTTCTTTAAAATTTTCGTATTTTATATGTATGCATATATCTCAAACTAGAAAAGGTTTTTATATATGAATGTTGAATTAAGGTAAGAAATTGCATACAATAACGGGTTTCGTAAATTTTATATTTCAGCTTAATAAAATTTATTTTTCTTATGAATATTTATTTTAAAAGAATACTTAAAAAAGAATAATAATAATTGAAAGAATACTTTCTTATGAATATTTATTTTAAATAAATATCCAAGTTTTTTTTAAATTAATATTCATGGTAAACTAAGTTTTTGGTGGTTTTGTCATTTAGAATAATCTAGTTCTTTTCGTAGGATATGACAGACAATATTTTAATAATTTTTATAAAACACATAATATTAAATGTAATTTTAATTTAAAATTTTATTTTAATATAATTTATTTTGGCTTTTATATACTTGTTGTTCAAAATAAATATATTCTGAAAAAAAGTTAAATTTATGAATTAAAATGCAATGTTTGTATTAAATGTCCATCTGCTTTCTACTATTCTGATTTTTTAACACGATTTCATTTCCTTGATACTTACTCTCATTCCATGTTTTTAAGAACAAAACAAAATGAATATAAAACTTATCTTTAAAAAAAATCTGCCTTGAAATTAAATTTTCGATATAATAAATAATTTTTCAGAAAATTTCATTGTTTTTATATTTTTCCTCAACGCACACAAAAATTTGTTTAAACTTTATCTTCCTTCTTCAAGTTATTTGATAATTTGGTTCCATAAATGCGAAGTCACACTTTTATCTAAATATCTAAATATTTATACACTATTTAAAGTGAATCACTTTACCATTTTAAAGAATTTATTTATAAATTTGTCAAAGAAATTCTCGCAAGTGATAAATCCTTGAATTTATTCGAAGTTTTCAGAAATAGCTTTGATAATTATAAATGTAATATTTCAAATCATTCTATTTATCTAAAATGATATTTCAAATTCCTGGAAATGATGTCTAGTTTGAAAAATGAAATAATATTTTTATAAAATAGTTTCTAATCTGAATAGAAATTTGTTGTTTACATAAAAGGGTACAACATTTTAAGAGAATATACTTCTACAAATTTATTTTTGCTCTGATGATTCCACTCGCGTCATTTAGCTTTTTTTATATATTTTAATGCTGGCATTCAAAAAGAAATCAGAGGTTTCATTTAATTAATGGCATGATTTATTCCAACTCGTTAAGATGATGTTTTACTTAACAAACACCAAATTCTCCAAAAAAGCAGTTTAATAAGAAGTTATAAATGTTTTCTTATATGGCGTTTTAAAAACGCAATTATCTCGCTCATTTTAACTATCATTATAATTGCATTTATTTTAATCAACATTCTTCGTATTAAATTAATAATATAAAAATTTTAATTAAATATTCATAAATGTCCTTTTCATGGAAAAAAATAATATATAATAAATATAATTTTTCATGAAAAATGCTTCATTAATTTGAATGGGTGTGTTAGCTAAGTGTTGCGTTAGCTATAAAAATATTATTAAATGTTAATACACATTTTAATCCCAAATTTAACTATTTAAAATTTCAGAAATATTACTGAACATTAAATTTATTTAATAATATTCCTTTTTGTCTAAAAGTGAAGATGATCTCTTCTCTCCAAAACGATGTTAATAACACTGAATAAATAGCTTTCTATCCAACTTAAATATAATCGACAAATTTATTAGGTTAAATAAAATCAAAATTTAATTTTTATTTTCATGAAATGTGCCGATTATTTAGTTTATAATTGCATATTTTCCACGGTGAATGCAAAATTGTATGCAAAGCAAACTGTGCCCAGCTATATTCTTGAAAATTTTCTTGGTATATATATATATATATAATATAAGAAAATTAATTTTTTGGCAATTTTCGATATTAATAATACAATGTAAAATTTAAATATATTTTAATTTAAGTATAATTACATTTATATTTTAATGATTTACTCAAATTTTCAATGAAAAAAGAGGGCAGGGAAAGAAACAAAATTTTCGTCTGAAGGTTTCTGTTACAGTTTTATAAGGGTTTTAAAAATAAATGGCCTTTAAAATCATAAAATAATGTTCACTTCCTTTAAGTCGAAATTTTATTTAAAACAACTTTGAGTGACACAAACTTCGTAACTTATTGGCATTGTGAAGGTAAACTTATTTACAATTCAGCATCGTAAAGATCTAATGTTCTTGGCGAGTTGCCAGATATTCAGCAGCAAAACATTTTCTTTCAGGTTGAGGTAAATCGTTTTTATATCGTGACAAGTAAAGAGTGTTATTTACCTATTGTATCCATTTATTTATTTCTTATTTCAGATAAAAAATTCAGCCTTTATGTTTATCTCCAGCATATATTTTTAAGACAAGTAATATATGTTTATTTTATATTGTGAGATTTATTTACATGTTCTTGGTTTTGCATTCCATGAAAAAAATTAAGTTTAATTTTCGAAAACTTAAAGATGAAAATGGCTATAAAAGTATTTTTAGAGAATCAAAATTTTAATGTAAAATATATTTTATTTTTTAGAAGATATCAGCTCATACTTTTGTGAAACTACAATTTTAATAATAAAAAATGTAAAGTTTCTTTTTATTAAAATGTAAAAGTATTTAAAATGATTAGAGAAAGTAATTTTTAATGCTTAATAGTTAAGTAAAATATTAATTAAAATACTGTATCAGAGGAATAATTTGTTTACTGTTATAAACTATGCAAATAAACACAGTTTTAAAGAAAGTTAAATTAATTTTTATATTCTTTAAGTGCATTGTACTCTCTACGTCAGACATATATATAGAGAGAGAGGATTCTTTAATCTAAAAGTTAGTGATAAATTATTAAAAATTGGTTCAATGAGTAACTAATATGAAAAGCCTATACTGAAAATCAGTATTTTTGTTTTAAATCAATGCTTTAATTAAAAAAAGTTGTAATATACATAACTCTTATTATATATTTGTAAATTACAAACCTTTTCTAAGTTTTGAATTTTCTGAAATTTTAAAATAGTTTATAGAGTGTTGAAAAATCTTTTTAAAATTATTTTTGTTTTATTATTAAATTAAACTAAACAAAAATATAAAAAAGTAAATTACTCATTTAAAAATAATAACATAGAAATAAAATTTGTATTTCAAAAAGTTTGCTTTTTATGAAATGTATTAAAAAAATTAAATATTTTTAGATAAAAAATTAAGATGCAAACATCATACGCTTCTTACAATTTTATTTATGTTTGACAAAAGTAAATTTTAAAAGTTTTTAAAGCTATTTTAAAGAATAAAACTTTGCATTTTATTTTTATGAGAATAAATGAGTTTCTTATGAGTATTTTTATGAGAATAAATGAGGCACGATTTAGTAAATTCTTTTTTTATATGCATATTTTTATGGAGTTTTTACTTTCTAATCCTGATCATTTAAAAATTTTATAAAGTGATACTTATTGAATTTTTACTGTATCAATTAAAGAAAATTTCATGCATAGAGTTAAATTATAAGAATTTTGGAAAATATGTAACACAAGTCTCAATAAATAATAAAATGAGACAAAGCATTTAGAAAATAAAACTTTATTCATAATTTAGTTGATTTCAAAGTTATGTGAAAAAATTTATAATGTGTAAAACTGATCTGCAGAATACATAAAAAATGAATGCAAACTTTTTTGTATTCATTCAAAATAATGAATAGAAAAAAACTTTCATTCATTTTTAAAAAGAAAAAAGGAACCACATATAATATCTGATATTGTAAGACTTTATTATAAAATATTTTGATTGATTTAAATTTCCTCTACTTATAAAGATTATTACGTATCAAACATATGTATGCATAAAGAATAACTTTAAAAATATTATTTTCTAATAAAAATATTTTAAAAAATAAAAATATAATAAAATAATTTAATAGTTAATTATATTATATACTGTCTTAGTATTATAATTTTATACATGCGCTTTAAATTGTACTATTTTGTATATCTTGAATTTGTAATATGTCTGGCAAAAGAAAAATTATACGAAAATGGTTTAAAACAGTTATAGATCAGATTTTATGATAATTAAATGACTAGCCGATCACATTTAGTATGTGTAAACAAATAACTGCTAATTTATGTTGTTCACATTGGAAATTATTTCATATAATTTAAATATTTTATATATTTCAAATATTTTGTACGTGTTTTAAAATATATTCAAAAATATACCTGTTTGAAAAATTTTGAAACAACAATATTTGTATTTATTTTAATTTGAATCCTATTTTCTTCTACGATAAATGCATAAAAATTGACAGAAGAAAATGTAAAATAAATAAATATTTTTTGATTAAATTAAATTAAATTTGATTTGCAATTGATTTAAATACATAAAACAAAAAAAATCAGAAATTGATTTCCTAGATTTTCATAATTTTAAACTCATTTGATTTTATTTAATCATATCGATTTTACTGATTATTGATTATCATTTTCACAAAATTTACACGAGTAAAAGAAATAACAGCTATAAATGTATTCCTCTTTTAAAAGAAATAATTATTTGCATGAGGCAACACATAATAAATTTTCCAGTTTATGTGTTTAACTGAAAAAAAATTACCCGTTTTCTTTAATTTGTTTAATCAGACCAATTTCAATGAAAAAGAAAAAGGAAATTTCCTATCAAACACTAATGACGAGTGGTATTTCATCACGATTACTTACAAACCATTTATGGTAACCCTGCGCCAAAACAAACGCCAAGATGGCTGACTGTCAATTTCCGGTTTTCTGTGTGTGTGAGTGAAAATCCTTCATTCTACCTTCAATAAACTCATTTGGAAGGCCTTTCGCTGATGGATAATCGGCCGGGTTGGGGGGAAGAAGGGGGAATATATATCTAATTTCTCCGGCGTGAAATGAAAACCAGCATGAGCTGAAACTTGTAACTCTAAAGCAATTTGTTTTCGCGTAATAGAATATATTGTTGGTTAATATCGCTGTTAAATAAATCAATAGTAAACAAAAAAATATTTATAACGCGGATCATAAAAGCAATTTTACTCGTGAACTAAATAACAAGAATTTATAATATTGCAAAAAAAGCTTATAACCGTTTAATTTACTTTGCAATACGTTTACATATAAACTCTTTTATTTTTTTAATTTTATTATTTTTTTAGTTTAAAATTTATTTTACAAAATGTTTGTAATTATCTTCTTATCATTTAATAATTTTTAAATTTTAGCATGAATATTTTTGTATATAATAAAAATTTCATAACTATAAAATATACATTTTTAAAAAATCTATTTTAAATAAATTTAAAATTTCATTTTAAAACTTGCATGTAGAGATTCATATTACTGAAATATTAAGAATTTTTAAGAAATTTTAACTGATAAAATATTTATTTTATTTAATGAAAGTACTAATAGTTCGTTAGGAAAACAGAAAAAAATGTGTCCAGAAGAAAAATACTTTAACTATAAATATCTTCAGTATAAAGTTGCTCAAATTTAAGTTAATCATATATTTATTTAGCTTTATCACTCTTTTTATAAATTGTTTTCCAAAAAAATTACAATAATTATTATTTAAATGTTTCACCATTTGCAAACTATATATAATTTTTAGGTAAAATTATGTATTAATTACACTTTTAGAGTAAATTAAAAAATTTAGGTAATTAATGAGATTCGAAATTGATTTTGTCGTCACTTTTTTATTAAAGATATATAAAAGTATTTATGATAAATCATAATTATAAATTACTTTCTATTATATCTGTAAATTATTTTCTAATGTATAATTATTTTTGTATAATATGTACTCAAATTATTCAAGAATGTTTTTCATTGCTTATTTTATTACACATTAAATACTTTTTAAAACTACATTTTATAAGATGTTATGAACAATACATATAATTTTGATATATCCGTTTTATAATTTACATACATTTTCGATTTTTAAATCAACAGTTTTACTATGTGAATTTAAATTGATATAAAGTCGTATTTTTATTATTCCTTTTTGTTAAAAATAAGAGAAAAAAGTTTTTTGCCTTATTGGATTTTACGATGTAAAATATACAATTTTTACACATTTGATCTGTGGGAACTTGTTTGCTAAATATAAGAAAAATGTCAGCTATAGTAATGAATTTGGCCAATAGATGGCAGTAATCTACCATGTTGTTCAAATAACAAATTTCATTTAAGAAGGTATTAAAATCTCTTAAAAAAAAGGATAAAATAAATAAATAAACTGAACAAATTAAATTGCAGAAATTATATCTATTTGAAAGAAATATTAAACACAGAAAATTATTCTTTAATCATAACATTTAAACATAAATTTTATATTTTTCCACTGAGCGTTCAGAAAATTAATATATTTTTCTAAAAATCTCTTAATATTATTAAATTATAATAATACTGCAAATTTATTTAATTTAGTTTTACCACAAATTCAAAAATTTAATTAAGTTTCTGTGATTATATTTAAGATTTTGTGTGTACATGCATACTTAAAGTGAAATCTTATCAATTATATAATACATATTTAATTTTACATTTGATAAATATGTTGTAATGAAAACTGTATTTTAAAATTAATTTTAATAGTTGAAAGAATTAACTACAATCATTATCAAATAATAATAATTAATAAAAAATTATTATATAACATATAGGCAATAAATATTTAGTCTATTTGTATAAAGACAATATTACCTGTTCTTTTTATTAACGATTATATTGATAAACTTAAAAAATAAAGGCTCATACAATTTAAAATTTAATTAACTTATTCTAAGCCTCTTAATCGACAGAAATATAACAGTTTTAACAGCCTCAAATGTAAGATTCACAAACAGAAAGAAATGAGAAATTTTATGATAAATTTATAAAATTGCCCAAAATTATTGGCATTACTAATCGACATATAATACTTTTCATTTTATTTTGTATTTTTCCCCATTTTGAGCATAAGCTTCAACAAAATCAAAGAAATTCATAATCAAATCCATAGAAAAATAATCCGTGATAAAGTAACTCATAACTTTATCACGGAAGATTTTTCTTCGAAGTAAATAAAAAACTTTAAATAAATTTAGATCATCCAAAAAAGCATTTAAAGCTTAAAATAAATCCATTTTTAAACTTTGGATAATTTTGCAGAGACTACAATAGATTCAAAACTTTCATTTACATATTACATACTATTTTTAAATATTTAATAAAGTTTATTTAATTTCATAGAGAGAGAGATTAATAGAGTTAATCAATGACGTGATTAATTTATTTTGAGTTGTCAACTTTCATAACTTATAACATGAATTAATGTCAGAATATAATTAATCAATACAACGTTTATAATTAATATTGTATGAAGTTATGGTTATACTCTGTGAACATTTCAGCCTTTTGGGAAATAAAGTCCATAAGATTGATGATAATCAACAAAAAATATAACATGCTTAATTAATATAGTTACCTCATTATAATAAAAATTATTAAGCACCGTTTCTGAAAATCAAATTCAGTCATTGCTTAACACTAACCAACTACAGGATAAGTACCTCCAGATGGCATTAAACAGGAAACACTTCTTGTTAACCGGTATTTTTATTTTATGTTATTCATAATTAATTAAATTTACAGTACTCAACGATTTCAAATAAGCATAACTGAAACACAGAATTATCAAACTAATACATAATTAAATATTTCTTTAGCAAGTTTCAATGTTAATTATTTAAAATTATACATTAAACTTTAATAGAGATGCATTTACACAAAAATAATATTTAATAGTTAAACAAACTTTAAGTTTTAAAAAACATGTTTAAAAACTACATGGTACAGATTTCAAACGAAAACATAAATTTAATTATGGAATAATTTAAGTGAATTAGAATAATAATGCTTACAAATTAGATACAAGATTGATATTATATCAGGAGATATTCAAGAATAAATTCAGAGTAGTAAAAAATACAATTTTCAATTTAGTTTCAAATTTAATCAACAGAGTTAATAATTTTTAAAATGTTTAAAAGACTCTTTTCTAAAATTTTCTTTATATATACTCTTAATTTCACTGTTCATATCATTCTTTCCCAGAAATAAATAATAAATTTCTATTGAATTATTTCTATCCTTAGATCAGCTAGAGTTTTTGTACTTTGATTTTCTTCTAAATATGCTGTAATTCTATATGCGATTTAAGTACCACTGCCCTATTCAAAATAAATGATTTAGAAAAGGTTATAAAACGAAAATAACCTTTTAAGAGAGCAGATGAAAGTTTTCTGTTGACATTTCAAACACACTTCAGGAACCATTCAAGCTAATAATGCGGAAACAGATGAAGAACGTTTCGTTTGAAGTCAATTTGTTATTTGTTTGATGTTTATTTATCTCATTTAATGTTAATGAAGCTTGTAACGTCATTCTATTTATTTTTAAAACAGTAAAGACGATTATTTTACAGCAAGAATAAGAGTTGTTTTTTTCAAGAGAAATTGTTTCGCTTAGATAATTCTTACACCAGCCTGCGTCTTATCACAATTCTCGTAATCTAACATGATCTCAGCACCCAAAATTTTACTTAAAAATTTCTGCTTTAAAACTGTAGTTACCGCACCCCTCTTGATACAATTTTTTGATAATGAGATGAAAATTTAAATACGTCTAAGAAGAATTCTTGAAAGCATTTTTTAAATTCTAAATAAACAAATTGTAATCACCTCCCATGCTTACGATGCTGATGAACTTTATGAAATGTTTTAGCAGTTTTATTTTCCAATAATTGGTTATTTTTCTTAAAATCTTCTTTTTTTACAGGAAAATAGATTTTTAATCCATTTTATAACTCATATATGTTCAAAAATGTTCAACTATATTTTAGAAACATATTTATCCGTCATAAAATAATAATGAATAAAAATTATATATGAATTGTAAAATCTAATTTGAGTATGTTATTTCAATATTTTGATAAGAAAATTTGATTTTAAAAAAATAATATTGAAATCCTGCATCTTTACACCAAAAATCTAAAATAATATCCTTATCCTGTTTGTCCTAAAAAATTTTATCCGGTTATGAATTAAGAACGGGAGCAAGAAATAAATAAAAATTTATAATAAGATATTAAAGTCTTTGACTGATTTAAACTAAAAACAAATTTTTTTCAAAATCTTTTCTTTTGTAGTTAATTTAAAACACAACACCGATTTGAGTGCCTTTTAAAATTTCTTATGCCACAATATAATTCAAAAAATAAAAATGTGATTCTTTGCGTTTTCTAAAAAATTGTGAACGTGTTACGGCTGGGAGTAGAGAAAAATATATACTGCATTGCGCAGCTCTTTTTTTACATTTCCGCAATACGATAAAAAAATTTCTGAAGAAATATTTTTCTCACTTTTAGCGAATGTATTTTCACTTTTCCCAATTCGTCATCGATCAGAAATGGATTGGAAAAAGCATGAAATTAATGGTTTAGATTTTTCTTGGCTTCGGTATTTGTATATAAAAAATATTTAATGCGAATTCTGCCTCTGCTTCCATTACATTAGTTCCATGTTTATTTTTTCACCGTATAACTAAATTATAACTTAAATAATGTTTTGAATTATATAATTTAAGTTAGAATTTAGATACACTTTTCTGTGTTAAACTTCAAAATACTGTTTTTGAAGATTTTTTAAAATCTTGAAATGTATACACTTTCATGTATTAAACTGTTTAGATTTTATGTTTTTACTCTTAAATGAATTTCAATCAGAAATAATGTTTCGATTCCTGGAATATTATTTATTTTTTGGCAAGTACATAAATATTTTATTTTTCATGCATATATTAAATTATTATTTATTTTGATAAGTTAGTATATAAAGATATTTAATGTGTATTCTGCTTTTGTTTTCATTGTTTTAATTTAATGGTTATCTTTTCACAATTTGGAGGATCTTTGAAACTTAGATAAATTTTTTCGCCAGACAAAATTTAAACTAAGTCATTATTCAATAAGTCAGGTGTCAAATATAAGTTCATTAAATCAAAAATGTAAAACAATTTAAGCGAAACATAGCTAAGTCGTTACATTCTCTCTCAATCCATATCTCTATAAACTTTATATAAATGCCAAATTTCTTTACCAGGGCTTAAGTTTTTAGCTATCATTATGAAGCTAATTATTTGAAGATCTTGGCTCATAAATGTTTAAAGAAAAATTTTATTGATTAAATTCTTTATAAGCAAATTTTATTTCTGCATTGCATGTTTCCAAGGGTTCTAATTCTTTTACTTTTATTCTCCATTATTTTTTAGAATCACGCATTACTGCATACAGTCTGATGTACATTACAATATAGTTTCCTAATAAGAGTAAATTAGTTTTTCCCTTCCCAATTACAAAGCAACTAAGATATATGGGTAATTTTTTTTTTTCGGATAAAGGTTCTTCACCTTTGCGAATCAATTAAACTGCATAATTCTATTTTGTCGCGAAAAACAAGATGTTGAATAGTTTGCTTGTTAAGAAACCTTTTTATTAAAAGTATGAGAAATAAATAAATTCGTAACAGTGTTTCCAGTTTCTGTTTTCATGAGTCTTACTGGGAATTTTTTATGATAAAGAGAGCAATCAAATCTTATATACACAATATTTTACAATCCTATTTCTTACCCCCAAAAAGTTACTATTAATTTTGTTAAACGTTAGTTTCTTATAATATTAATCTTTTAAAATTTATTTCCGAAATTAATTTATACATTTGCATTTTATATAAAATATATTATTTATATTTTTATGATATATTATTTTCATTTCTTATATTACTTTGTTCTATACAGTTATTCAAAAACTCCTTTGCCTATTCGATTCCATTAAAAAATTAGTATACATAATTTTTTTCTAAGTTTAAAGTGTTATTTAATTAAACTTGGTCACAAGATCTGATATGAGTATAAGTAAATAATGAGCTTATTCATTCGTTTCGAATCTATTTGGTACTTCTACTTGATAAAAATCGCAGATTTTCCTGTTATATTTCTTTTAAAAAAACTGAAAGTAGATATATATAATGATAATAATAGATTTACAAGAAATAGTTAAAATATTTTATATATAATTATCATTTACTAGTAACAACAGTAAGATGGATGTTGTAGTATCATTTCAAGAAATAACTTTTGAGAAAATAAACTTTTCACTTAATTCAAAAATTGATTCTTATGAATTACAACTTATGAAATGAGACTAATATCTCGGAGAAAATAAACATTACTAAAATAAATCGCTGAAAATTAACTGGAAGACAAATAATTCCCTATTTTAGTGTCATTATAATCTCAATTTCATCTTCAATCTATCAAAACCATTCGAATTTAGTGAGAAAAGACAAAGATCAATAAGAATCTTGGACGAAATTTTTTAAAGAAAGTTTCTAAAACAATTTGTTAAATATAAATTTTTCAATGCCATTTTTTATAAATAAATTGTTTATTGAAAACTAAAACCAAGTTTTAATCGATTGTCTCATCATTTATAAAAACTGCTTTAATGGATAGTCAATAGTTATAGATATAATGAAATCAAAATCATCAATACTTTGAAATACGGCCAAATTTGGCTTACATTGTACAGATTTTATAAATAAAACGTGCCACTCTAAAATATTAGCTTGATCGATTTAGTATCACATTATATTTATAAATTTAATAATATATTCCATTTATTAAAGCATTTGTAATGAATTTTTGCAAGATTTTCTTGTTAACTGACTGCTCTATATATATGTTGACTAAATTCTAATTTTCACCTCAGTATATTAATTGTATCGGATAATATCACCTAATTGTGTATTGAATATTGCTCGGAAGACAACATATGATCTCTATAATAAATTAGAATTTTTCAATATCTTCTTCAATTTCTTAATTATTTTTATATAGATGCACATAACAATATACATTTTTATTGTATCACTGTTTTATCATGCACAGTTATTAATACTGAAACAACGAATATCAAAACATTTTATAAGGAATTTATCTCCATTTTTAAGCTCAATTTATCCACCAAATTTTTCTGTGCTTTAGGTTTCAGAAAAGCTAAAATTATCTGTAAACTTTGAAAACATTTTAAATTATTTTTTGAAAAATTCTATTAAACTCATAAATATTCTCTAAATTACTATGTTTATCGATTAAAACAATTACACTATCTTTGTGTTTTTCATTAGACATTCCATTCAAAAAACTAATTCAATTAACACTTACAATTTATATATATATATATATATATATATATATATATATATATATATATATATATATATATATATATATATATATATATATATATATATATATAGATAGATAGATAGATAGATAGATAGATAGATAGATAGATAGATAGATAGATAGATAGATAGATAGATATCTGCAATCTTTAATAACATTAATCAAAAACAAAAGAGACACAATTATTGTTCCGTAAAACATCCTATTAATATCTCGCTTTTCTTATCTCAAAAGTTATATAGGAATATTTCCGTAAAAAATTTCTATTAAAATAGCATAGATTTTGATTTGTGTCAAAATTGCATTTGACAGATATCTTACAGAATTTTTTTCAAAATCAATATACAAAATTGACGCTTTCAGTAAATTTGGAGTAATTTAAAGGACAAATTTCATAGAATCTTGTGCTGTTTCTACATATTTACATTTTATTATTTTAATTTGTATTCTTTTTTCTTATATTTAGTAAATGCATTCCTCCAAACGTAAATTTAGTTTATAATAAAATATATGTTTGATAAAATATTTAATTTATATTGTTATTCATATAATATTTTATCATTATTCATATTATATTTTATAATATTTTATATATTATTCATATATAATATTTAATTATTATTAAAAAATAGTCTCATTTCATTTAAAATTCTTAGATAATATTCTAACTGTGTATTATTTGGTTCACAATACCATCTCTTCTTGAATATATATATTTAATAATAAATCGACGAAGTATTATCAAAGTAGTAAATGTAAAATACTCCCTGCTATTTTAATATCACACTAACTAAATATGCTTATGTATATATAGCACTCAAATGTTTGTATATAACTAAGGCCTTTGCCATTAAAAGAAAGTTCAAAAATAGTAACTATTTTATAAACGAGGTCGTATATCTGGATTCTAATCTAATGGGAGTTTTGGGCGGTGACGAAAGTATCTAAGAATATATCGATTGTCAGTTATTTTAAGACCCGGAAATTAATGTTTAAGAAAATGCTTCTTCATTACCACAAAAGTGAAAATACATTATTATATTGTTTTCTATCATAGATTAATTACTTCATTATAACATGTAATTAGTTTATTGTTAATGAGTAAAGTTATTATTTTTCAATTTTCTAGTTATGTGGAGAGAAATTATCTGTTTTTTTCCCCCGTGTTCATAACTTCCAATAATTATTTTTCAAGATTCTTTTATTACACGCGAAGAAGTTTTTAAATATATTTAATTATTTTCCTGCTTTATTCTAGTTATAAAACAGCTGTTTATTATGTTCTACATTATCTGCTTTTGATATGTTGCCTTTATTTTTATATTTTTTCATTATATTTATGTTTAAGATAAATAGAGCTTTACAGTAGACATTTATTACCTATTCAATTAACATTATTGTTTTTTAATTAAACTATCGTGCTACATTTTCTATAGTAGACATGAAAATACTAAATAAACATCGTTTTTTATGTAAACATTATATAATTAAAGTATTCAAATTTGTAAAAACAGCAAAGCTCAATTCTTTTTTAAATGAAGTTGAAATATTTAATCCATATTCTTTACCTATTGTTTTCAGAAACTATAGAAACATGATTACTTTATTATGGAAAAATAATTTAATAAGTCAAAATATAAGTTATAAAAAATATGAAATAAGTAATAAATTTAATATTTCTTCCTTATAACCGAATTCAGGTTATTTTGAATCAAGTTTGTATTTACCTATTAATTCTTTATATACTCCTCAATTTATTTTCCCACAATAAACACGTGAGTTTCATTTATCACTATGCTAACTTACAACATAGTTTCTATTACTATCATTACTGAATATAATATAGTATAGTAAAAGTAAACAAAAATTGACAACCATAAATAAAGTAATCCAACGAATACTTACGTATTAGGAAAAACAGTGAATATGCATGAAGATATAATGAAATTTACTAAAGAAAAATTTAGCATGCTCCCTGTTTGTAAACCTAGCAAGTATTTCGTGTAATTATACATTCTAATCTAAAGAATGTCTCAGAGACATCTGCTCTTGTTTTTGAATATTTATGTTTGAATAAAATGCTTCTTAGAGTATTTTATTTAATGAACTAGCATATTTGAAGCAAATGCTTATTATATAAGTCGTTAAAAGATTATTACGCTTTATATGGTAATTTTCCCCTCGCTATAAAACTGAAGTATTAATAAATGCTTTGTTGAAATTCTTAAAAGTTATTACATTATACGTATTTTAGTTCCACTATTAAATAATATTTTGATTCCCTACTTTCATTTAAAATATGATTAAAACAATATTACAATAAATATTTATCAATTGTCACGAGAAAATAGTGATGATTATTTAATAAAAACAGTAATACGTGTTAAAATTCCACCGAACATTAAACTTGCCAGGCAAAATTTAAAAAATTAATATAGGAAATGAAAAATCATCAGATAATTTTTTTTATTTTAAAATGAAATATACATGCAAATATATTTTTAACAAAATTGAATTAAAAAATGTATGGATTTTTTTATTGCTTACACTTAAATGGTTTTCAGGTGTAATTGCTGACAGCTTTCTTTGGCAGGGAAGATGACTCTTAAAAAACTCTTTTTTTTTTAAATACACTTTTATGCCATAGCATTAGAATTGATGAGAAACATTGTTTTAATTTAATAGGCAATCATATAATTTGAAATAAGAAATGCTATTTAATTAAGTTTATGAAAACATTTGTTACTTAGCGATTCATGTAAGCTTTTAACTAATTTAACTTAAGTGTTTTTATTTATTATTTTTATAAAAATATTACTTTGATATAATTGTTAGATTAAATTGTATATTGTAGAGTCATCAAATAAAGCCTCCTTAATTTCATTATAAATAATGTTACAGCTGTTCAACCTTCTGTTGCTGCTATTTTTCTTAGAATACTTGAAAATTATGGTAAGTTTTATGTCATAATGTTATAAATTAAAATGAAGTTTTATATTACTGAAAATTTTAAACTCCAAATTTTACTAGCATACATTATTCTTAGCATGTATCATTTCTAGATTTGCTTGAATATTTTTATAAACTTTTCAAACATATTTTTCTCATTACTATTTTTTATATCAATTGAATTAATTATACTAAGTAATTGTAGGCATCATATTTGAAATTACTGGATAGATTTGTTTTCAATCATTACAAATAGAAATTTAAATATTTTTTAAATATAGCTAAAATCTTTAAAAGATAGACTTCATAAAACTTTTAACTTTTTTTATTTGTTATATGATCAATGAGAATATAAATTATTTTAACCATGAAACTCTCTATAATATGCGTTATATTTTTGTATTTTTTGAATAACTTTTATAACAAAAAGGAGTAATTATTTCTATAAAAAAGGTATACATGATTCCACGTTTTTATTTTGTTTATTATAAAATAGATTTCATGGGTTTTAATATTACTTTAGTTTTTCTATTGTTAAAATAATATTTCATTACAAGAAAGTCATATACATATTTGAAATTTTCTTTATTTAAATTATTTTACCAAAGCATTTTAGTTATAAAATTTGCCATTTGGTGTTACATTTAACTGTCATAAATTCTGGCCTTTAAATACTCATAAATTCAGATCTATACGTTCGTTTAAATGTTTATGTATTAATAAATGATAATTACATTTATATAATAATTTTGTCTTAAATTTTCTTAAATGTTTTCATTACAATTATGAAATTTCTTTTTAAAATATTTGTACACAGCATAACTAAAAACTACTACTTAATTAGCAATGTTAGCAAGAATTATGTATACATACTCAGTTTTTCATTTCTTCATGAAAATATTTATATATGCTATATTAAATAGTATTTATTTATACAATTATTATATTCTTTTTACTGACATAAGAAAGATTAATTTTACACATATCTTTCATGCAGAATATTCTTAATCGGAAATCTACGCATTTTTAGGATAGCAAAAAGGAATATGGGAAATTTCAAATTGAATAAATTCAGTCATTCAAAACAAGCTCTTAAGTAAGAACAAAACAAATCAAAAATACATCTCAAACAATAAAAGGATTTTGCGAAAATTGAACGTAAGAGAAATAGAAAATATCTTGAAAATTAAAATAGTAAGATTAAGAAGAACAATCCTTCAGATGCAAGCTTTAAAATATATTAGAATGAATAATAAATTAAAATATTTTTCTATTTCTTGAACTTTTTCATTTCTTTACAAGTCTTTATTCAAAAAGTACCGGAAATAGTAATTTATTTTATCAAAATATTGTGTCCTGAATATTAATAAATGTATGTTTCTTAAACATTCAGAAAAGTATTTTCAATAATTACAAGCTCAATATTCATTAAACGAAATAAATTAATGAAAATAATATAAGAGGTGCTACAAATTTAACTCAATAATATTTTAAAAGTAAAATCTTTAAAAATATATTTGATTTATATTATATTATATTATATTATATTATATTATATTATATTATATTATATTATATTATATTATATTATATTATATTATATTATATTATATTATATTATATTATATTATATTATATATTATATTTATTTACTTTTGACTCTTTACTAAACTATGAAATTTGTGAAAAAATAAATACTTTTAGATTATTTTCTTAAAAAAAAGTATTAAAACATTTTGTAGAAACATTTTTTGAACCTCTTAAGCGTTAATGTGGCTCTAAAAATCTCGCATTAGAAATAAAATAAAATCTTTATTTGTTTTCCAAAGAATTATTGTCTAAGGTTGAATAGAGAGAATCTGCCCGAAACTGAATGAAACATTTTTCCAAGATGTTTGCAATTTAAAATAAAAAGTACGCTTCATTTCGAAAATATATGCAGTGCTTATAGCTAATTTAAATCATAAGTAACGCTCAAATAAACTCCCTGTAGTGTTTCTTAGGTCACGATATAATATAAGTTAAACAATTTAGCATTCCCATTCGAAATTCTCCTCATTCCAAGAATGTGACGTTTGGCATTCAACCCTTTTAAGATTTTCATCTTTTGCATATCCATTAAAAGTATAGAAAAATATATATGACATGTATAGGAGTCCTTTTTTTCCCTACATTTACACATAGTTGTTTTTAGAAAAAATAAATGCATTTTAAAAAGTTTAATTTTGTAATATACGACGTCAAATATTTTCATCTGCCAAACAGAAGTATCTTAACAGCTGTTGCAGAACAAAATAAATTCATCAAATTCTAAAAAACATGGTGACGAAATTTTATTGTTTTTCATTGCAAATCATTTATTTCCCGTGCTATTTTGCATAGTTGTGACGATTGGACAAAAAAATCCATTTGTATTCATTATTTTTATTTAAAAAAAGATTGACTCATCACATCTGCTTTGCTGTAAGGCGGTAACTGCAACCATCATTAACGGGAGCATCTCGGCAGAACAAAACGTTAATTCTCATTTCGCGTGTGGTTTCGTATCATTATTATGAAGGACTTAACTATTAATTCTTTAAATAAAGCTTGGTGTTTTGGGAGATGATTTAGTTCAAATATAATATATGTGCTTTATGAATATTTATGATACAGGCGAAATTTGTTTGCGAAAGTTTTGATTATATTTTGTAAGGAAATGTGATTTTAGGTCTAACCTAATAATTTTTAGTTGGATATTAATCTACTTTCGTTCACTATATTAAAAATGTTAAATATGATAATTGTTTGGTATATTCTATACTATACATAACATAATATTTTCAAACTATATTAAGATAAATCAATGAAATAATTATTGAATATCTAACATAAAACTAGCATATATATATATATATTCTAAAATTACTTATTTGAATTTTTATATTTACAAAGCCATTTGCTGTAAGTGCAAATTTTAATTAATATGAAATTCAAATTCCAGAGTAAAGTTGAATATTTCATCCATTTCAAAATTAGACTTATGTGCATTAAGAGCACATACATCTGCTTATTTTTTGTTAGGTTAAGATTGGCTTATATCTAAAAATTTGCTTTCAATTAATAAATAATTTTACTTTTGTGTTGAATATATATTATATTCTTTGCTAAAATGGATCGAAATTCATAATAGCTTATTAAATTTTGCATTTTCTGTTTTTTTTTTTTTTTTTTTTTTTGTAGTGTATGTTACATATTGTACATAAAATTTAAATTTAACAGTTTTATTTTTTTTCAAATGGCATCAACTATAATTAGAAAGTAGTTATTTTAAAAATAACACTTTTTTCTATTCATTGTACATTTTCTTAAAGAACAATGGTAAATTGATTTTTTTAAATATGCAATTAAAAGGATGCGTTGTGAAATAAAAATACAGAAAGTTCTTTTGTCTGGAGTGTTTTTTAATTAAAATAATTGATTTTGGCATTTTATCTCTATTAAGCCGTTTAAAGTATAAATTTCTTCCTCGTTAATTATAAATATTAATACAATGTTTCGACTGACTCATTTGAGAATAACACTATGACTCAAGGGAAAGATTGGCTTACATTTGGCATGACGCCAACGACTGTTACTACAAGGATTTTATCCGCCAATTACTGCAGAGAATTATTATGCTGTAATATCAAAATACTGAAAGGGTAAAGCCGAGTTTAATAAAATGAAAACAAACTTTATTATTACGGTTTTACAAATTCTTTGTTAAATAATATTATTTAATATTATTATCATGCTTTAAAAATGTTAATAAAGATATATAATTTATGTAAATCAAAATATATTATTATTCAACTAATAGAACATTTTTAGACAAACATATACCAATGATCAATTATTTCTCTTAAATTAAATCAGAACATTAAAGATATGAAGTTACATTATTTTTAACTTTTGTTCTTATTTATATTTTTTTAATATATAAGTTATTGTATTTTTATATTTCTTAATATATTAATTTTAATAACTTAACAAGAATTATAAAATAAATGTATCGTACTAAATTTTATAAAATTGAAATCCATTCAAATATATTTACTATCTCTAAAGAGAATAAACTATTACTTTTAGATATTATAGTTATTAAAGTTTTATAAAATTAAAGTTATCTATATTAGTTGTTAAATTTATCTATAAAACTTAAAAAATAATAATATCCTTTATAAAAGTGCGAAACCATGCAAAAAAGTAAAAAAAACTAAGCAAAAACGAAAGGTTATGATGAAATTAAGAATATTAATTAAAATATGACCAAATTGTTAATTAGTAAATAACATCCACACTTTTATCATTATGGCCATAGCTTGAAATGAATTTCTTGATCTAATCTTTCACATCTGAAAGAATAAAAAACTCATCATAAAATATATCGTTAAGAATAAACATTTCGTAAAAAAATATAGTTATTTTCGACAAAAAGAAAATGAAAAAGCCCTTAAAATGTTTTTAAATGCAATATACTTGTAAGAATAAATTTATCACCAAATTCCTTACTAAAATCACACTATAAGTTTGACGTTACATGGAAGAGAAAAAGTTGCTTATTATGTATCTTCCATAAGCCCAAATATTTAATATTTAGAAAACCTTCTCGAAAATTTTACTAAGACTTTATAAAAATTTATAAAGAAAGATTATCTTTATCAAGACTTCATAATAATTTCTCTCGTAAATGCTTACCTTTTATAACTTTTATTTTTCTAGTTTGCATTGTTCAATATTTTATTTTGTGGAATATTATTTTTAATATCTTAAGTAAAAAAAAACTTAAATGGAATGTAACCCTTTTCAAATGCACGAGAATCGGATCCTTTCAACTTTCTACGTAAAGAAAAAATTTTACGCAAAAATTTATACAAAAATTACAATAATTTTATAAATTTATTTGTAAGAAAGGAAAATTATTTAAAATGTGCAAACATTTTTTTAATGTATCAATCGATTTTTAGAAACATCAAGGTCATATTCATAAAGATTGAATTACATATAAAAGTATATTTCTGAGACAGTAAGACGTTTCACACTTTCATTCAGACAAAGAAATATGATTAATCTAATAATTATTTTATTAATAGAAGGCATTATGGTGTAAAGATGATAACACTGTAAAAATGACAATATCATCCTTGTAAATAAAGAGATTTTTATATTGAATTTCACGTAATTGATAGCCTTATACATCTGAAAATTGATATAAGACAGTTAAGAGCATCTACCTTTGGATGTTTTTTAGAATTTATTTTTAAATAGTGGACTTTATTCAAGTGTCTCAAGGAAAGCAACTCGAAAAATTCGCATACATTTGTCTTGACAAAAAAACATTAGAAAAAAGAAACACAAAATTCATCTTTCGTTGTTCCACTGTTTCTAGGATCGAAGCTGAAACATTTCATTCCGAAAAGTATTGTCCGACTATATGAATCCTTGTACAGAATATATTCACAACGTAAGCAATTGAAGCCTCTGCCACTGTTGCCTTTAAGACAACTTTTATCAAATGATAATCTGTCTTTATATACCGCATCAGTAAAGTTAGAATGGGTTTCAACTGATCGATATTCATATTTTGTATTTAGTTTTAAAAAAAGTTTTCAAAAAAAAAAGAAGTAAAAAAAGAAAAAAATTCAAGTTCAAGAAGATATATTACGGTGGGTGATCGGTTAATGAACATAATCCGTTATAAAACTATGTTCCCTATCCGAATTGTTTGTTAGCCAATCATCGATTTACCATGGACTTTTTTAAATCGATTCATTTGTTCCGGAAACCATAAAAATTAAGTTAAAAAAGGATGTATAATTTTTAGTAAGTTTATTAAAAAAATAATACATATGTATAGTCTTGTAATGGTCCTTTTCTAAAGTCTTTTTTTTTTGTGGGACATTAAAGAACATGTCCAATGTCGATTGTTTCTCTCCCTTTTTTTAAGACTTTCCGGAAGTGATTAATAACAGTGTCGTCGTAAAGATCCCTAACCTTACTCATATCAGCTTGGTTTGGGTGTCATTCTTAGACCATTGCTCTGACATCCTCCCACTTCTTCAACGAATGAAAAAGGGAGAAGATGCTCAAAATGAAATCAGTTTCGGTTTTGAATGAAATCAAAACCAAAACTAATGGTCTAATTTGGCTATAAATATTCTATTGGAAAAACTTTTTCTAGTATGGAACTTTGAATTTTAATAAGTAAGCAACATAATTCAAGAGAGATGAAAAGCGATTTTTGGTTCATTTTATTTGTAAACCCGGCACATCGTGCTCCGAGAGCCGAGAAGTGTTCGTTATTCTTCGATTTAGTTCGTTATCCGATTCGTTCGTAGTCCCAACAGCTCGTTAATCAATCACCCACTGTAAATGAAATCATGAAATTTCAAATTAAAAGATTTATCACATTTCCTATGCTTAGAGTTAAGACTCTTTTGGACTATTTTTTCAAATATTTTTTCCAGCATATTTAAAACAAAAGAGTTGGGAAATTTTAAATGACATTTTATAAAAATCGGGTAAAGTGTGATCTTAGAATGAATATAAATTTTTCTCAGTAATTAAAATATATCGTTGAAAACACTTCATAAAAAAACTGTGGAAATATTTATAAGCAAACAAATGCATTCTACATAAAATCTTCAAGAATGAAAAAAATTAAAAAGTAATCTCATTAAGTATGGCACGTGTAAGAGCTCTTGAAAATCCCTTTAATTAAATTAACATGAATTATGCAAATTATTTATGAAAAATTTCCAAAAAAAGCTATGTCATAACAACGTCGTTGAAAATTCTTTCTATGTCGTCAAGAGACACTAAAAGGAAAATGTTTATGAATATTTATTAATCTAGAAAATATGCATATTTTAATCGTAATTATTTTTAAAGATTAATTTTTGTTTAACTCGTTTGAAACTAGCAAAATAAATAAAGAATATAATAAAATAAAAACAAAATTTTCATTTATATAAATGTAAATACCTGAAGTTTTGTAATTTAATTTCTTAAATACTATTCTTTTATACTGATTTTAATTAATTTAAATTCTTACATACGCAAAATATATAAAACAGTTTTATTTTATTTTATCCTGTCATAAAAGAAATTTTTCAAATAATATTAGTTAGTCATTTTTATGTTTAGAGCTCATTTAATTGAATTCTGAAAAGGTCATTTTTTTTACTATGCGAAATAATTAAAAACTAAAAGTAATTAATAAGGATAACATATTATAATCTGTTTATTGGAGGATGTTTTCATTTTTTGTGCAATTTCTCTATTACAATTTTTTAATTAAAAATAAAATATTTTCGATGATAAGCATATGACAACTCATAAAATTTTATAACCAAAATAAATTTAGAAATATTTCACATATATCAAGTACATTTTAAAATTTAAATACAGTTTATGCATAAATAAATATTTTACCTTGCTTTTATTTGTGTAATGTCATAAAAATAAATTATTTTACTAAGAACAATTTTTATTAAATAACTCAATTATTAACGATAACTTTTATGTATTTTAGATATATTTTCAAATTATTAGTTCAAAAATATAAGCATGTCTCATTGTCTTTTACAGATACCTATAACTAGTCATCTCATATTTAATTTTGAAGTTTTATTAATAAAAAGTATTTTCTCTTCACTTCATTTTACACTACAATATATATTTTTAACTGGCTGCGTGGAAAAAGCGATAAAAATAACAATGAATTTTTCTGACCGAAAAATCTGAGAAAATCCGTTATTTATATTTCACTAGTGAGAAACGATAGTTTAACGAAGCAGCTTTGTGATCATAAAAAAACTTTTTGTTCCATAAAAATGCTTTAAATAAAAATCTAGCAACACGCCTCCAAATGTTAGGTGAAAGAAAGAGAGTTGAGAAGCATTTTACAACCCACCCACTTCAACTGTAAAAGAAAGCATGGATGTCCTTGAGAGCATCAGGTATTGAAATGACTATTTTTATTAGTTTACAATGGCAACGCTAAAGAGATCGAATGTATAAAAGGATTGATTTGGTAGCTTTTCTAAAATAGAACTCATTACCGCTATTTTTATCGTCTGCTACGAGAAAGATTTTATAATCGAATACGTGCAGCGTTGAAAATATTGATTGCATTATTTGTGCTGTAAAAATATTAAATGGACTATAAATAATCTTAATAAAATTGAAAAGCATTAATTAAAAGAAAATGTGATTTATAATTAATTTTAATAATAAAATATAGATGAGTCCAAATAATATCACTTATATAACTGAAACTATGTTATAATGCCAAAATAATGAATAAAGGTATGTTCATAGGAAATTTTTTAATTTATTTCTTTTTATTTAAGATTATTTTAAATGGGTTTATATGTTGTTTTCATTGAGTTTAATAATATAAGTCATTTATTATAAATAATTTTAATTATTTTAACTAAGAATGATTTACTATTCATTTAATTAAAATGAAAAATCATTTAATTAAAAAAATTAATTAAAATTTTAACAGTTTCAGTATTGGTAAAAAAAATTGCTTTTCCAGTGATTATGATAATTGGGCATTGTTATTAATAATTTGTTTGCTAATTCCACAAATTTTAAAATTATTTCACTTACTCTAATGAAAATAAAAATTATTAAGTAAACTAAATGTGTAGAGTTATAAATCACGTATTAATTTATTAATCAATATATAGAGCAAATCAAATATTAGTTTATTTTAAAATTTTCATATTGTTCTCTTCTACTATAGTGATTGAAAGGCTATATAAAAGGAATATTTATTTTCAGTGAAAACACATTAAACAATTTAATTTTAATTATTTTGTTATATTCTGTGTATTTTGTTATAGATATTACATATTGTGTATTTATAATACTGTATGTTTTAATATTATTTTATACTCACACATACAATGTCTTACCACGTGACTATGAAAGTATACATTTATTCATTATTTTTCTAATTAATATTTTTAATAATAATCTTATTTTGTCTAAAAACGTTTTTCTCAATTCATACATTTTTATTATTTTATCTTCTTGTTTAATTTAATTTTTCAACGTTTTCATTATGTAATTTCTTCTTATACAATTATATGCCTCTTATATTTTCTTAACTATTAATATTGTATGATTTGTTCTATTTTAAACGTTGACAAATTAATTGTTATATATAACTCTGATACCATCATTATCTCTTTCCAAATATTTATAATAGAAGTTTCATCTTTTGCTTGTTTTTTAAGCGTCCTAATTTATATATTTTCATGTGATATATCGTTTTAAGATGCTTTTAATGAATTTTTTATGCATACAATTTTGTTAAATTTCTTTGAAAAAGGAAATGTTTTTCAAATAATAACTAGATGCTTCCAAAAATATTTTTGGATTCTTAGAAAAAAATAACATCATACAGAATTTTTTGCGTATTTTTAAGCTTCTTTTTAATGTATTATTTGTCTTCTTCTCTTCATGCTTTACTCGGAATATTTTGACGTGGATGAAAAAAAAATTTAATAGTTATTTCTATACATTCTTAGAAAGAAGTTCAAAAACCTTGTGAATTGTCGTAGTGCCAAGCGGCTAATAATCTTATTTTCCGATATAACCCCAAAAAAATAGAAATTTTATTTTTATTACCCTCTCTCTTCCCACTGTACAATTAGAGAGATGGAAAGATTTAATCTTTTCTAAGAAACATGAAATTAGTTTTCTGGAAAACTAAGAAACCCTTAAACTTTTTAGTCAATAACATTTAATATTTACTTTGTTAAAAAAAAGAAACATAATTTTGGAATAATAAACAACTTAATTGAAAATTTTGTTGCATTTTATTGAGTAAATAGAATCAAAATATAAATTTATTTCAAAGAAATATTTTACTTATACATTCGAATAATAATATACAGGTATAGAGAAAAATGTGAAAATCCTGATAATAAAATAAAAAATTTTCAAAGATGTACGAATAGTTCGAATTGCTTATTTAAGAAGTTACGGAAAATTATACAAGCTTTTTATCCAGTTTATATTAACGTTTTAAATGGTTGTAAAATTTAGATTTATACCAAAAAATAATAAGGTATATTTTAAAAATATCAAACGTATTTTATTAAAACGATGCCGGAAATTTTTTGTCTTAATCAATTATTTATTTATAAGCTACTTTTTTAGTCGACGAAATTAATTTTCCATCTCGTTGAAGATCTATTTCAGACTTTACGCTGAAATAAATATAGATAAGACAGTAAAAGTTGTATAAAGTGGTAAATTA
The DNA here is from genome assembly GCA_037975125.1 of Latrodectus hesperus. Lineage (NCBI taxonomy): Eukaryota > Metazoa > Arthropoda > Arachnida > Araneae > Theridiidae > Latrodectus > Latrodectus hesperus. The sequence continues at coordinate 70,996,772 of CM075860.1, read as the reverse complement.
ATTACCTTTGAACTATTTTTTGTAAATTTTAGACATAAAGACTGGTCTTACATATAGCACCGAATCCTTAACTGAATAGATATTTTCCCACTGCTAACTATTCAAATTATTGCATAATAAAGGCAAGATTCATGCAAGATTAATTTATGTAAGGAGTATTACATATTCGAATGCAGAATTATTATGCATTCTAGCTCCTGCATAGAAATCATGTATGAGTCTTGTAATCTAAATTGTATATAAATGTGGAGACTATATACTGGATTTATCTTCACTTCATTCCTTTTGTTAACATTCTTCCCCATTTCATTTACTCCAAACCAATTTAATAAAGCATTTTGCAATTTGTGAATAGATTTTTTGAATAATTCGTATAAAATTTCCTCGTATACTTTTTAACTTTTATTTATTTATTTTTTGCATCCACCCATCTATCTCTTTTTTCGGATCGATATTTAGCCTTTAACATTTTTAAATTTGAAATCGGAATACATTTTCCTGATTTTTTTACATTTCAGTTCATTTAGTGAACGGTTTTAGGAGAATTCGGGTTTCTCATTTAAAAATTTAATTCAAACATTTGTTATTCGTGTCAACATACAAATTAATATCGTTTTTGTTTATTTTTAATAGACATTTTTTTAACTATGCACGCACTGAATGTCCGATCCTTCTTTATATAAACTTTGTTATGAAACGATAAAGTAATAGCAAATATTTTTTAAATTCTTAAGAAATGCTAACGGAATTTACTTAGATTACGATAATTAATTATTTATTATTATAACCTACATTAGAAAAACATATTCAAATAAAAAGAATAAAAAAAGTTTCAGTTCATAGATCATTGACTTATTTAAATTTTTTAATTATTTTTTGATAGAGAATTCAATCTAATATCTAAAACTATATTAAACTTGCTTTCAATAAAGGTTGCTCCAGAAATATTTCAAAAAGATTACAAATCTCACTGGATATTTTCAGACGCACTAAAAATATTCAGAGATTGAAAAATTATTATAAGGAAGTTAAGAAATATTAGAATTGTTAAGATTTTCGAATTTTGCTGCAATTTCTGCGACCCCAATCGAGATCGTGACCACGAGTTTAAGAAACTCTGAGTCAAATACTATTTAATTCTCATAAGTAGTCAAATTTCAAAATACCACACCATATAAATCTTTGATAAATACATTTAATTTTGAGTTAATCTACAACAATCAGTAATAACTAAAATTGCAAAATACAACTAAAACAATTTTCGCTAATCTGATTTGTTCTTTCGAAATACGAAAAGACCATAAGATATTACTCTACTAGAGTATCAACAAAAGATGCATGTTTGATACAAAACTACTCTAGTATTATTGTATAAACAAACCTTTCTATTATATAGCAGTTCTGTCTGTTGCTATAATAAAGGCTTATTGATCTTATTAAATTATATTATAGCTAATATGATATTGCATGATATTAATTAGAATTTACGAAGTTTATGCTGTCAAATAGATAGATAGATATTTACTATTTTGACACCACAATAAATTGCAGCTTTGGTGTTGCAACTGTTTTACTGCAACTGCAAATTGCAGCTGATTTTAGGCCTGGTCAATTATCAGTTCAACCAACCCTCTTTCTATAGCCGATTTTGCTTGATGTTACTTAATTTTATAATCCGGAATATAAAGTGTGGCATATTTTGTTCTTTAATTTTGGTCTTATGAATATTTCATTTTTTTGTTCCATTTGAATAATATTCAACTGGAAAATTGTAAATTATATTCAGCCCTATATAAAAAAGTATTAAAATAAGAACAGCAACTCAGAAAGTGGAAAACAAGTATTTCGAAGTATTTTATTCGAAAACATTTTGTTGAAAAAATCATTCGATGATAATGTTTTTAGATGTCTTTAAAAGAATAGGTCGTAAGAAGACACTGTGAAAGCAAATATTCTACTCTTTTAAAGCTATTCTACGAACTATGCAGGTAAAAACAATTAACTTTGAAACAAGAATCATTTAGCCAACAAGCTACATATACAGAGGATTTACAAATTGCAACCTTATTAGGTCCCTGTCTATTTAGCCCTCGTTTGCAAAAATGAGCTTTGAAGGACCAATAAAATCAATTCAAATCGACTAGATAAGACAAATTGTTACGAATATGGCATTTTTTTTGTTAAATTTCCACCTGTACCAGTGTCTCGGTCTATAGCGATATCAGGCAACATAATATATTTTTGCAGACAAAATTTACGACTTAAAGATCAATGATCACTCTAAAAAAATTTTTTCAAGTACATTTCATGTGTGTAGTGTCATAAATACTTACAAACATTCAGCATTATTTTATAACTGAATTTTTGTAACTAATATTGCACTCCAAAAATTTATAAAATTTATAAAAAAAAATACAACGATATTTGTTTTGAAATATCTTATGTTAAGATTAATAACTCCTTTAATTTATCGCATTTTTAAAGGATGCAATAAAAGAAATGAAAATAATAAAAAGTAACATTATAGCTATTAGTATTGGAAAATTTCGCAACACAAGTTTAAAAAAATTAAACAAAATTTAATATTTTAATTGCAGTTTCATTCTGAGAGTAACTTAACTTTTTTAAACCAGTGGTTGAAGATATGATGAAATTATTTTCCTATATAATACATAGCATAGTTTTCTGCTCACAATACAAAAAATGTAAATGCAATCATATAACACACTTCAATCATACTTTAGAGGACGGAATTTAGGGGGGAAAAGAAAAACACGCGATTATATGAATTTGAATTTCCCTTGAAAGCATATTTAATGTGAATATATTTTTAAAAAATTCCTACTAAATTTTTAATGACATGTTTTACAAACCTGATTTTTATTATTTCAGAAATATTAGTTGAAAGAAATTTTTATTGTTGGCGTAAGCAAGGTTTAAGTCTTAAGATTCAAAAGAGATTGCTTACAAATATAACAGTTATTAATTTAAAATTCTAATCTTAAAAATGCAGACGAAATTGCGGCTTATTATTGGTTCCACCAAAATGGTGTTCTAAATTTTTAAAGACTTACTTGTGAAAAAACTCAATCTTACTCAGCTATAAGCCTACGAGCATAAAACACCAAAACTGTTTCTGTCATATTACTACTAAATTAAAATTTTATTGATTAAAGAATTTTTTAAAAAATTTAAATCCTCCTTGCGGCACAGGTGCCGTATAATCCAGGATGCCAAATTCTGGTGATTTTTTGGCGGATTTCCTTTTTTATCTGACAATCTGGTTCTTATAATATCATACAGATGAATACCAATGAGAATTATGTTGAAAATTCAATTTTGACAACCCTAGTGTTTACGTCATCCCGACGAGATATAGAAAATTTTGTTCGATTTTAGCATTTTATTAGAAATTTTTGGACTTGACATTTTGGATTCTTATATTCCAGGTTATATTGCTCTTCTTCATTACTTTAAATAATCTTTATGTCACAATAACAGCATATTCGCGCGGCATTACGTCACAAAGACGTCATCTTAGCAACATTTGGTCGTCGCCAAAAAAAATTCAAAATTTGAGACTGGATTATACGGCACCTGTGACGTCCTTGCCGATTTAAACTAACTATAAAGTGGGTGTAAAGTTCCATTTTGCTTTTTCTGTTGTTCTGTTGTCCATGTGTTAATGGCTTGAATCAATGGAAAACGGCTTCTCAAACCGATACTTCGGTTCTTATACAAGAAATCGTGGTATAGATGCCGTATAATCCAAAATGCCAAATTATGAGTTTGCCGATTTTTTGGTGGATTTTCTCATGTATCTAGCAACCTCGTTTTAACCTATACGTCATAACCTATAAGAATTATGCTGAAAATTCTATTTTGGTAAACCTAATAATTACGTCATCGTGCACGTCAACGATACGTCATCTTGGCATCATTTCTTCATCGCCAAAAAATTTCAGAATTTAGAATTCTGGATTATACGGCACCTACGCCGAAATCGTTTTATTAGCAAAATGAACTTAAACAGGTAAAATCCTACTATCCGTAACGCGTTCATAGTTACGGATAGAAGGATTTTACCTGTTTTGAATGAAGCATTTCATTTTTCATATTTTTCTTCAATGTTACCTAAAGGCATTATTACCATAAAGTTCCAAAATTGCTGCATAAAATTTAACAGTTTATTTTGTTGGCAGTTCTAAGTGCTTAAATTAATAATTGAATTTCTAAACAACAGCCTTAATTTTGAATTCTGGTTGCATCGTGGGACTAAAAGTCTGGGAATTATTTTCCCATTTTTTGAAAAAAGAAATTGTTGGAACAAAATAAAAGAAAGTGTTCACAAACGGATCCATTGTCATGAGCGTTTAGTTTTCGAAAATTTAATACTTCTGAATGAAACTGAATATATTTCAATATATCTTCAGATTAAACCCGACTGCTATAAAAAGAGTTATAATTGTTAAAAGGATGAGATTCGAATTTCTGCAGCAGAAAAATGATGATCAAAGAAATGATCAGAGGATAGTGCAAATATTGATTTAAAAAAACGCACATAATCGAGTAAAACGAAGCAGAAGTGTTTTGTTTTTCGAAGTCGATCTCACATCACCATAAATATGAATTTCATGTTAATTAGAACAATATGTCAGAGAGAAACGCGAAAAATTAAGTAAAGGTGCGGAACAAATGCAAATAATTTGTTGTCAGCAGCAATTAAAAAAACATAAAAACCTGTTGCATCTCTCAAGAAATTAGGGTACTGTAGCCATTAGCGTTAGGTACCTCAGTTCATGCTACACACCCACAAATACACATTTTTAATTATTAAATTATGTGAATCTTTAATAACCTGCTATGGAAAAGATTTTTGAAATCTTTTTTAAAGAAATTATAGAAGATAAATTTATTAATTAACATATATAATTTATGAAATAAATAAACTGACAGATTTGTTTGTAAAAATTGTTTTCAAGAAGAAAAAAGACAAAGATATTTACAGAATTTATAGATTAAAATGTGGAATACAAAAATGTATCCATAGCTAGAATTTTCTTAAAGATGAGGAAAATAGTTTCTAATAATATTCGCTAGCTCTTATATTAAGTATATGATAAAAGTGAAACGAATATGGTGTTTTCATTGAAAGAATATCAATTTTAAAATATTTATGGTACTTTTAGTTATCAGTTGTTCGTTTGTGTGGAAAAAATCTTATAAAAAGGTTAAATATTTGAAATGTCGAGATATTTATTATTTTATTTCGAAATCACTTGAAAAGAATTAACTGTTTCTAAAGCACAACCTTAACTAACTTTGACAATTTCCTGATTTGATGAGATAATAATTACAATACTTTAATTCTTTCAAAGATAGTTCAAATCTTAAACTTTATAAGCAACTTTTAATTTGCTCACAATTAAGCTTTTAAACAGCATAGAAAGTATTATAAAAATCTCATTATTAGAATAACCAACTCTTGTTAGAGAAAAAGAGAGACATGCATATTTTGTTTCATTTTTATAAATTTTAAAACAAAGCTTGTTATTATATTGTAAATTCAGAATCTTATTATGAATAAATGCTTGAAATTACATCATTATAATGTTTCATTTTAATGTACCATATATTTATAAAAACTGCATATTTTAAAGATCCTTTCCAAACTTTAAATTATATACTTTGTTTCTCCAACTCTCGTTAGATTGAGAGATAGTTGTATTTTTTTTTCTCTTTGATAAATTCCAAAATAAAGCTTGTTGCCAAATAGTAAATTCAGAATCTTGTTGTGAATAGATGCTTAAAATTACCTCATTATAATGTTTCATTTTAATGTAACATATATTTAAAAAAACTGTATATTTTTAAAGTTCCTTTCCAAACTTTAAAATGTATACTTTGTCTAAAGTTTCTCAAATGAAAAGTCCTTTGTTTTGGTAGTTTCACATTAAACACACTCCATTGGTAAATATCATCCCACTTTTGTTTCCATCCAAAATATTTTGCAATTTTCTTTAAGGTGATATCAAACATACCAATCGCATTGCGGTAAGCTTATTTTAGCATGCTTTGCATAGGAGAAGTCTTAGCATGCATTATAGAACCAATGTTGATCCTAAACTTTCCAAGCATGTTACCAATATATTTTACTCATAGATATGTTATAGTTTAAAAAAATTGATTTTCTTTTTTTAATAATAAAGTTATAGATTATATAGCTTTATATTGTGCATAATAGTTCCCATTCCAGACTTCTCAGCAATTATCTCTATTCAACATGAAGAAACTTTTGTCGCTTCTTAATAAACACTAGGAATTTATGAAAATCAAACGCAAGTTATATACTGATTTAATGTGAGCAATTGTCTAATAAAAAACTGAGTACATGCCATGCGGTAAATAACAGCAACTTATATTTTGAAATTGGGAATGATAAATTTGAAACCTTTAGCAAATTTAAATATTTAGGATCAGAAGTTAGTACTCTCAATGACTTAATGCTTGAGATTCGTAGTAGAGTCTCAGATGCTAGCCGATGTTTTTTCGGTCTCAAAAAATACTTGAAGTGTAACTTCACTAGCAGATAAATAAAGATTCTAATTAAATTAATTAAACCCATTATCATATACTCTGCTAAAACCTGGGAAATGACAGAAAAAGTTAAAAGCACCACATTTCTGTTTTTGAAAGATAAATTTTGAGAAGTATTTTTGGTGGTATTAAATGCAAAAATATATAAAGAAAAAGAATTAACTCTGAACTCTATAAATCTTTTAAAGAACTGGAAATAGTAAAATATATAAAGATTCAAAGAATTAAATGGGCTGGACACTTGGGCAGAATGGATGAAAATCGTGTATCAAGAAAGATCTCGGTCTGACCATTCGGCACCCGAAAAAAAGGGAGACCTAAACTTAGGTGGCTTGATTGTTTGGAAACAGACTCAAGAATTTTTAAAATAACTAAATGGATGTCAAAAGCCAACAATAGAAGAGCTTGGAATTCGATTCTGAGGAAGGCAAGGGCCCATCCTGGGCTCTCTGGTCATTGAAGAAGAAGAATTGCCTAATAAATAACTAATCGAACCACATGTAATGCTTAAGATAAAATAAGTTAACATAAAGTTTGGAATAATTTGTGATTGATTATTTGGGTACAGATAACATGAAAGTAACCTTATTTTACATTTTCATTGGAAACGAAATTTTCTCGATAAGCAGTAGACAAAATTTAGTAGCAATACCAGCCTCTGGGATTCTGAAATTTCAAGCTAGTTATCAAAAATTTAATGTTTATGAAGTTGTAAAAAATCTTATATATGTTGACACCCCCAATATGTTCTTTAGATTTTATATAAAAAATTTTTAGTCAATTATGTTTTTAAATTAAATCGACAATTCAGCTCAACATTCATAATGAATTTATTTCGCTTTATGTGAATCAATTTCACTTTTAAACTGTTATGTTATTTTGCTTATGATACGTTTTTTTTAATATTTTATCTACACAAGAAAAATTTTATCATTTACTTTGGTCTTACATTCTTATCAATGTTCTAAAATGTAAAAATACAAAAAAAGACTGTTAGAAAAAATTAAACTGAAATATGTATTAATTTAAAATTAAGACGATTCCTATTATAAGATAATTTATATTAGCATGTTTAATATCTGTTGTATGTGATAAATTATTTACATGTATCAATGTTTTGTTATGAATTTATTAATCAAAGTGAATTTTTAAAAACGTATTAAATTGCTTCTTCAATGCAAAATTACATGCGTCTTTTGCCATTAATGTTTGCTATGGAATATTGCTCATAAGAATAGTATGTCAATAATTCTAGATGAAAAGTTTTCTTATTATATATCATTAAATGCTCTGAAATACCTTTAATCCATTTTTTTCGCTCTAGTAAAAATTATGAAAATCACTCCAAAATTTTCATTTATATTGCAACAAATTATGTAATATTTAGCTTGTATTGAGGAATTATGATCTAGAAGAAATTTTAATTTTAGCACATTAAATTTGTATATTTGTACAGAGATTAAATTTTTTTCTGATCAATTATGAATAAAGTAAATAAACATTTAATTAAAATCCTCAGGAAATAAGAAAATAATAATAATGATACAAAATAATAACAATAAAAAAATGCTTACAAAATGAAATGGTTTGGTTAAAAATTTGTTCCTTTTTAAAAATCATATTTTTATTAAAAATGTTACATTTATTTTAGAAAGTGTCCATCTCTCTCTCTCTCTCTCTCTCTCTCTCTCTCTCTCATTTTTTTATTAAAAACATTTATCTTTCACAAGAACTAATAAATATTTAAAAAGTAACAAAAAGGTTCTATCAAATTATAATTGATAATATTCAAGCACTTAGAGTGTAATAACACCCTAATATGAATTATACTAGTCATTGGTATTTAAGTAAAATAATAAGCTTTAAATATTATCACATGTATTTATATTCTCAGCTCAGAATGTTTCTAGAGAATTTATTGTAGCTTATGATTATTTTATTTTAGTTTGTTTGAGGTTGGTTTACTTGATTCACAAATTTGTATTATTTCATAATTAGATCATGGTCTTATTATCAAAAACATTGAAATGTGCTTTCATCACGATAATATACTAATACTATAATTATACTGAACATACAGTATAACTATAGTAATAAATTAAAATAATATAATTAGAGTAATATAATTAAAATTATCAATATAATTACAGTTATACTGTAATTATACTGATAATTTTAATCTTGCCAATTTATAAGTTTACCATAAACAATGATATAAAAATGTGGAATATATTCATCTACATTTTTATTTTATTTTTTGTTTCTCGCATTAGTTTTATTAATTGAAAAAGGGAAATAATTGTACAATTTCGCAATTGTTTTGACACAATTGGAAATTTAAAACACAGTTGAAAAGAGAGCCTTTATTTTGATTATAATTTATCAAAAATTTAAATAAATTTAATAGTACCTTTAAATCATTTTATAAATTATGTAGTGCTGAAAATTATATGTAGAGAAAACAATTGAGTTTATGTTAAAAGAATAAAAATAAATTAAGTGTTATATTTCAATTTTGGATATTTCTAACGAAATTTATAGCGAAACTTTTAATTATGAGTTAAATTTCAAAACTATTTTTTATTTTAGTTTATGCAGCAAATTTTCGATATAATGTTTAATAATATTGTTGATGTAATAGTAATATTATTAGTAAGTTGTAATTATTAACTTCAATTCAAATCATAATTTAATAAAATTCTGAAATGTTTTAAATTATTGCTTCACTATAAAAAAATAAGAGAAGATTATATCAACACCACTAACATAGTCTTATTGTTAAGTAAAATATGAACTCTCAAAGTTTATAATGAGAAAAGTTAATAATATAAGAAACTGACTTCAAAGAATAAAAAGCAACAGGATTTTTATATAATTAAATTTAAAACCACATAAATATCATATACTAGGTCACCACTATAAATAATATCAATTTGTAATTTCATAATATATTTCAATAATGTTTCCGAAATTCTGTAATTAGGCAATCAGCCATTCAGACGTGTGGAAATCTTTCAACTGGAAGGAAAATCGAAACGCTTTACACGCAGACGATTCTGACACAGCAAGATGTCGAATTTTGAATATCAAGTAAGGGTTACAGTTAATAACTTAACCTAGGTAACAGCATAAATTAAGTCAGGAAAAATTTTTTGAGAAATTAATAACGAAACTAAAATGGGGAAATATATTTCGTTTAATTTTTATTTGACTAGAATACTCTTATGAGAACGGAGTGAGTATTTCATTGGAACGCATAAATTTGGCGCGAAAGGGGAAAGAAAATGGAGGACATGTATTCGAATCGATAATCAACTAGGACATTATACATCCCCTCCAACATGTTAATTATACTGTCTAGGTAGCAGCCTTCGCATAATTAAAGATAATCGTATTAAATCGCTTTGCGTCGATCATTCGAAAAATTATTTATTCCTTTCGGTTGGCAACATTAAAAATCGGATATATATATGAGCTGAGCATTTAATTATTCACAAATCGGGAGACTCACGTAGATTAACTGCTCAACAAAATGTTATTGAGCGGAGTGAATGTGGATTATGTTATGTGTCAAAATTAATAATAATGCTATGTTTGGAGATTAATTAATCATCTTTGCTTCAGACATATGTAACTTTTACAACACCGAGAAACATAGTACATTAAAATAAGAATACATATCTTTTGAAATAGTAAGAAAATTGTGAAGTACTTTTCTAAAATATTATGGAAAATTTCTTCAATTTAAATTATTATCAACAATATTGCTACATAAAGGGTTTCGTGAAATGCATTTTCTATAAAAATATGAAAATGTCTAAAGTATGGTAGAAATTTATTGAATTTGAACTTATAAACAAATTAGATGTATACCACTAATTTAAAACTTTCTTTTAATTTTGAATACAAATTGTGTTTTTTGCTTGTGTGATATTTAATTTATAAAAAAATGAGCCATTTGTTGCACTAATAAAATAAATTAAAAGTAAATGATTGCCTTACGTGTATGCATATTCTATAACGTAAAATGGTTCTTGTATTTTATAATGCACGTATGTATTTTACAAAATAAGTATCCAAAATTTCGAATATATATTTTGTACTTTAAACAAATTTAGGTTTCATTAAATATGCATTTAATAAAAAAATGTGGATTTTGTATAGAAAATTTGAGAGAAATAAGATTTGTAAGTATAAATTGTATAACGGATAAAATAAAAGTTAAAAATTTAAAAACATAAATTTTCTTAATGTAGATTTTTCATTTTATTTGTGAAAGCAAAAAGTTATTTTTATATAAGGTCACTTCAAAAAATATAATTAATAAAAATGTGTTATGACAGATAAATATCAATAATAAGTTTATGTTAAGTAGAAATAAATAAGAAATTTTTTTAGTGAAAGCAGATCATATATTTACAAATCATATTTCCCAAATATTAGAATTCAAGTTAAAATTAAATACCAAACATTTATTATGTAATAACATGATAAATTTTTCTGTTATTATAACTTATCTTCATATGTTTGTGAACAGTAAAAACAGGTTGTTAAAATTATACGAAGGGAATGTAGAATAATTTCAAACAAAAAATTATTAAAAATAAGCAAAGTAGGAGTAAAATGCAGTACAAATAAAGCAAATAATCATTTGGATAATTTTTATGATTAATTTCATTCGTATTTTAATATTATGTTATATAACAATAATGCAAATAACATTTTATTTCAGCAAAAATACTTTCCCCAAAATTTTCAATAACTATAAAAATTCTTTAATGTTATTTTGACTAAGAAGACGCAACTGTTTTATTAAAATAATAAAATTCAAGTCATTTTGAAAAAAAACTGAAAACGGGAGCTTAATGTGATAATAAGTGAAATACCCCCTCACCCGCAGTCAAAAATACAGACTCTAAAATAATTATTTATCTAAACTTTTCTCATGAAAGAACGAAATTTTGTTCCCAATCTCGCAATTTCTCCCAATAACAATTTCTTAGATAATCCACCACGCACAGAATCACATGAACCAATTAATCTTTTCGTAAAAGTAGACATACGAACTCCAGATTGATGACGGAGAAAAATATAAAATATTTGCCAAAATGGGGGAAATAAAGAACGGTAGAGGGAAAAATCTAAAAATCAATATCTTACAGGTTTTTGTCTGATACGTAGACAAGCTGTAAGAAAGATAAACCAGCGGGAATCAGGCAGTAGCTATTTCTTGTGATGTGCTTTTATCCTCAGGATATGTTCTCTTTTCCAAGTAGCTGCTCTTTACGTAACCATGGCAACCGTTCTCTGCCACGAATGTGATCACATTTCAAATATAGGGACAGGGAAAAATAAATCAACTGCTCTCGCTCTTTCTCCTTACGCGACGTTCTAATGAAGAACCTTGTTTACACTAATAGGGATTATTTAGGCAAAAGGGAATTCCAGAAATAAGGAATTTTTATTTTGTAGTTCAGCGAGGAGAACGGAAAATCAAATTTTATGAGAAGTAAATGCTGTCACGGAAGAAAAATGTTGTTTGTATTTGAGTTGAAAATGTTCAAATTTGATTTAAAGAAAATTGTAAACAAAGTGATAAATAAATAATGCTAGTTGCGTGTTCTCAAAATATTTAAAATTGCTTATTTATATAATTCAAGAGAGAAAATTAAAATCAAGTTATTAGTGAAACTTCAAATAATCCATTGTGTAAAAAATAAAAAATTTTAGTTAATAAACATTATAATATTTTTTAATTGTTTGTTCTCATCAATATTTCACTTTTAAAAATTGCTTTCACTCAAAGAAATTTAATGACATAAAATTTAAAGAAAATTAGAAAGATTTGTTAAATTGTAACTATTTTATTCAACTAAAGTTTGAATGTATATTAAATTATGAATACATAGTATTTTAAAAGCTAAAGTATAAATATTCTTCAAAAGAAAGTTTGGTGTTATTTTTAAATATTTCATTTTTTAAACGCTCAGAAATATAAAATTTAATTAGAAATAAAATTGCTTTGCTAAATAGGAAAATTTTTTAATTTTTTTTCACAATCTACTTTTTAAAACATATTTCCCTGTTATTATTTTTAAAATTTGATTTTCAAACGTATTAATTAAATTTTTTCGGTTGTAATCCAGTTGTGGTAGTACCTTAGAATACTTCATATCAAATGATATTGATATTTATTAATCAAAATTTTGCTTTATCTTTCCGAAATTTAGACAAAAAAGTTTTTTTTTAAAAAAAGCAGTGGTTTTACCTGAAATAATATATTTTTCTGATAATAAAAGTGCATATATTTTCTGTTATTTTTATCCAAATAATATTGAAAAATATTTTTTGATTAAGGAGACGTGCGTTGTAAATTTTCCCTGAAGATGAAAACATAATTAATAATGATTGATCACACAAATTGTAAAGGAGTTAAAATAATTTCATACATACTTAAAATTTTCTGAGTTTCCAAATTTTCAGAAATATACTTCTAAAGCTCATTTATCTACAGAGAGTAGAATTAGATGGATAAAAAATATATACATATTTTAATAATTACAAAAAGCGTTAAAATCCTATTTACATTAATCAAAGAAAAAGATGTAGCTTTTGAATTGCTGAAAATTACGAAACATTTTTATTACTGTTGATTGCAGCACATTTATTTTTCATATAAATTCCTTTATATCATTTATCAAATAACTTAAATTCATGAATCAATTTTCTTATCGAGAGATGATTTGAAATTATGATGAATATTTACAAACATGGAGAAAAATTCTTATACATTCAGATTGCTAGATTCTATTAAAATCACTTTTCTGATAACAAAAACTTGAAAATTTTATGGACGGGCATTTTTCTTAGGTATTAACTTAGAATAAAATGAGGCCAAATTTTAGTGGCATTTATTTCAACAATTTTCAATGGCGCTAATTATATTTTTCCTAGAGCAACAAAATGTTTTATCAACAGTTATTTTAGAAATTACTTATTTTATTTGTCTTAATTATTATAAAATTTACCGAGTATATGCGATATACGTGCTCGTTAAATATGTGGAATCGAAAGTCCTGTGGTCATTGAGCAGTTACCATGGATACAATGGTCTGAAGAAAATTTCCTTCCCCTTTAAATCAATGTCGAAATTGAGGGAGCTAATCCTCTGGTGGTGCCATCTATCGGAGGATTCAAAGAGCAAAGACGTACTTTCATCTTCAATGTGCTATGATTAAAACGAAAGACTCTCCCTATTGACTTAAATTCGCATAGCCAAGGCATAGCGAGCTTGGCTTGTCCCAAGTGTCATAAGTAACACACAACATTTTAAAAATTTTCCTACAAGAAGTACATTTTCATTTATTTTCCAGTCAATTTTTTATTACATAAAATTTATTTTATATATTATATTTGAATGAAATCATTTTGTAGAATAATCCTTTTATTTTAATAACAGTAATATTGTAAAAGTTTTTAAATTTTCAAATTTATTAAATTTTTTGCTTTTGCATTTAATGATATTTGAGCAATTGTATCCTATGTTTAGAAAAAAACCTTGTAAATGAAGATGTATCGCAGATATATTTATAAAACGTAATATTTTCTTATTTGAAAAGAAAATTTAAGAAATCGAATTGTGAAACATTGCATTTCAGTAGTAAATATTTATGTACTTTAGATATTTATGTGTGATATAATAAAAATATTTATGTGCTTTAGAAGGCAATATTACAGCTAATTTGGTAGTTTAATTGCGATAATAGCACAAAAACGCAGGGTTTTGAGTTTTATCGTTTTAGAAATGTTTGCCATGCAATAATTAAGAGATAGTTTAAATAAAAATTACGCGTTTAAATTACAATGTGAAAGCAAACGATTAGAGTTTTCTCTAAAATTTCACGTACTTTTGATTTTTTAGTTTAATTATTGAAAACAAGCTTTTTTCTAGTGTCCTTGAAATTAGTTATATAAGCTAAAGAAAATAAAATTTAAGCTATTCGTATTATCTGCACGTGAGTAACATTGTGAGATTGGTAACTATGTTAATCTCAATTAGGGTCTATTATTTTTTCAATTGATAATTTCTTCTATGGTAACGTATGTATAGCAGATAAATTGATTAAGATCTATAAAAGCAGGAATGGATAAGCTACCATCTGCCCGGTTAAAAACTAGTATATAATCGTTTTTAACAATCGATTCTTTATGTATTTAGTTTCATGCCTAAACATTAAAGAAAAACAAATCTTTTTGGGTATTAAATTATTGAATTATTAATTAATCTTTAAATTATTGAAAAGTACTTTTTACATCAGGCATTAACGTGAATAGTTTTACAACAGGCATTAACGTGAATAGCCAAATATAAGACTTAAGCAATACAGGAGAGTTTTATTCGAGACATTACAAATATAGTAACTATATTCTCATATCGACAAAAAGAAAACCCACACAGTTTTTAAAAATTTATTCTTAGATATATGTAAGTAGAGCGAAAAACGCATCAAGAATTTCCAATAGTTGTTTAACAGTGATTTGGAACTTTCCATTCATAAAAATGCAATCCTATGAATACACAACGGTGAGACTAATATTATTTGAATATTATTCTAAAGTATAAAAACATTCCAATGAATTCATTCAATGTAGCATCCCTTTCATGATGAAAAAGTTGTGATTCTTATATTCGCCAACTTTTGTCATCGTTATTGGGCTAATGCAAGCAAGCCAACAAAAACTTATTATCTCTCCGTTGTTGGGGAGTCAAAGTTTAAAGTGTAAAACGGCAGCTTAAGTGCTGTTCCGAAAGAATAACCATGACTTAATTAAAATAAAAGTTTTTATTTTCTTAGAAAATTCTTCGGCTATATCATAAGACAACAAGCCCACTGGCTGCTATACCAAGATGTCATCACTCCATCACTTATAATGGCGAAAGGTGGATCCTTGCAGCTGGACATTCAAAACAACTTTAGATTATAATATGAAATCATATATTAAATAATAATAGCTTATTATGGGGCTTATAACATGCGTTATTAATAGGTACTTTTTTAAAAGTTATGTTATTTTTTTTATATTTTACTGTAAAAAATTCAAACGAATTTGTACAAAATCTTCAGACACATGCAAAATAGTAATAAACATTTTCTACACTCATCTGGATTAATCTGCGAATATGTTTAAGAAGCAATGGATTATAATCGAGGTATTTATATTTTAAAAAGTTTTCTAAGTTTTTATTTTTCAGCATTTCGCATCAAATATTAGTAATTCACTGTATAGACCTATTGTATTATAATGCTAAAACTGCTATTAATAAAAACTTAAAAGTTTATTTAATGTTTCAGTTAAATTAACTAATTTATTTTTTAATTAAATAAAACCTTAAAATATAACATAACATTGTTAATTTGTCTTACAATTTACATAAAAGAATACTAAATACAGTATAATTTATACTGTATTCAGAATTTTTCAAGTAGATTGTAAGTAGATTAATTAGTGTTACTAAAACTGCCAATGATTTTTGTGTTTATATTTCATTAAAAAATCAATAATTAATTATATCTTATTTAATAAGTGTGTAAGGAACTCGTGTTTTTACTTTTATTTGCATAAATATTTTAGCTATATTGCTTTTAAAAATTTTTTCCTAAAATCATGTATGTTTAATTTAGATATAGTAGTTAATGTCCTCAATTATAATTTATTTTGCAAGGGATTTTGCATTAAATACTAAATTAAACGGAAACTAAAAATATTCAGGATTAATTATAAACATATTTATTATTTTAAAATTTATTTTGTCTTAAAAAACAACGAGTATTTAAATTTAAAAAATTAAAATAAGACAACTTATAGCTTATTTTACATAATCATACGACAGATGAAGACAAATTAAAAGCAATATAATTAAATAAAATTCTTTATAATATTCTCTATACGACCAAAATTTAAAATTTTTTATCTATTGTAAACTTCTTTCTAAATTAACTAAACTTTTTGAGTAAATTCTCTTAGCTAAAAGAATCTTATTTTATACACATTGCAATATTATATAGACAATCAAAGTATATAGATTTTCATTCATGCATATTCACATAAAGTATTGCACTTTTTTAGGCTTTAAAGTTCTGTAGTGACATTACTTTGTCGCAGCGCTACCTATATGAAAGTGATCATTTGTGTAAAAAAAAACTACTACAACTTTCACTATAACTTATTCTTTAAAAAAAGGAGAGTTTCCACTTTTGTTTTGTAGCTTTCGCTTCTCGTTATATTTCATGGAAATGTATGCATGTTATATTTTTATCATTAAAGTTTTTCGTTATAAAATGGATTTAACTCATTCATCTACACCTTGACACACTTCAGTTCCATCGTAACATGTCTAGTATATAACAAAAAACATTTTGTGCGATAAAAGTGAGTAATAAGAATTAAAAAAATTAAAATGCAAGAAACGATAAACTACATCAAAGACTATTAAAATTTACCGTACGCTTTTCCATTTTGATCTTTCAATTACTGCTACAAATGCTACTATTAAATTTTGTATTTTACTCTGTGAAAAGTCAATTTACACATTTTAATTAATCAGTTATTATTAGAATTATTAAATCATTTTTTTAAAAAATATATAGTTGGTATTTTTGTGTTAAATGCGCAAAAATTATAGTATTCTACAAAAGATAACATAAAAACTATATAATTTATATAAAATAATACAAACTAATGAAAGTAATATAATCTGAAATTTATAAAAATTATCATTTTTCTCATCTTTATACATATGTATGTATGTTTGTATATGTGTATGTGCGTGCATACTTCGAGTCTAATTTACTTAGTTCAGTTTTACGAATCAGTTCTCAGTATTTATTTTTTTTTATTTGATCAGTAGAATAACATATTTTAGTGAGTTGTCAATTTTAGATTTAAAAAGAAAAAGAAAATTATCATCAACTTAAGATCAAAAATGTTTTCAACAACAACCTTACATCAATAAGTTCTTTTCAAAGATAACACTGCATTTTCATTTACGTTGATCATTTATCATTGTCATTGTATTATTAGCATTGACATGCACCAAAAGAATTTAAAATTAAAAAAATCAATTATCTGATTTGCTCAGCAATTGAATTTGTTCCCTTTGTATATGAAAGTAATTGTAGAGTGAAAAACTAATCAACCAATCCATCAACATTTTTTAAATTTGAAGAATATCAGACATCGAAATAAAGAGAATTTGTAATTTGCATTCGCAAATGCTGTGAGAATTTGAACCGCTTTTATCTTCACTAGAAGCAAATATTAGGCTTATATTCTTTAATCAGTTTGATTTTTAAATACATCCGTAAAGCAGAGCTGCTTAAGTAAATTCTGAATGACTTAACCTTTTATGTTTCAAACAGAGATTTTCTATTGATTAAACCTTTAAATAAATTAACATACATAAAATTTCTTTATTCATTTATTTTTCTGTATTATACATACATAAAAATAAATGAATAAAGAAACACAAAATAAAATTATTTTATTTAAAATATATAAATATCCATATCTAATAAATCATAGAAACATTCAAATTCTTGAAAATATGACTCCTTGAAATTGTAGATTTTAATTATTAATATTTTAAAACTTTTTATTTTGTCCCGAAAATTTTAAAACACTTCTTTAAAATCTGAAATATGTGTTAACACAAAATACAAAATACAAGCAAAAAATTTGTTTTTAAGAGCAAGCTATTTTCGCTGATTTAAACTTATCTGAAAATTAATGTGTAGTCAAATAAATTGGCCAAAATTATTTTATTAATAAATCCAACTTTTTGAAATATTCCCGAAATTTATTTTTGAATTATTGCAATTATTTTAATGAAATATATATATATATATATATATATATATATATATATATATATATATATATATATATATATATATATATATATATATATATATATATATATATATATATATATATATATATATATATATATATATATATATATATACTGTGTGTTTTTCATTTCATCCAGTCTGTTGTGAATTACAGGGTGTTAAAAATGGAAATCAACAAATAGAAAATTCGGTATATTTTACAGTTTTTCTTTGATAAAGCTTAAAATGCAAGCCAGACAGCTGTAATTGTGAATGGTGTTTATGATGATAATACTGTAACTGCTAATTACGTGCAATTTTTGTTTCGTCGATTCCGTTCAGGAAATTTTTGTTAAAGATGCACCTCTCCATGGCAAACCCACCATCGATAATATTAATAAAATCACAGAAATAATTGAAGTTGACCGGCAAGTTAGTAGTGAACGTGAACGCCAGCAGGATTCCCTGTACCTAACCCAGGGAGGGTTCTACCAGTTTGGGTGGAGTCTGCTGGAGAGAAAGAAAGAAGCATTAGTATGGGAGCGCCACCCTTGCATGTGGTCTCGAGCTCCCAACGCAACAGCTCAAATCAGTGTAGGAGGGTAGTTGCCTCACTGCTTCATTGATACTTCTTCGTTGGTTCTTGGGCTCTCATCATCGTTCAGGGGTTATTAGCTCCCTGTGCTCCTAGAGGAATGTTACCAACGAGATGATTTTGGCTTTTGCTTGCGGATGGGCATGTTAGTAGTCGTAGCATTGCCAAGAAATACTCCGTAAAACTGTTTTGAACCATTTGCGCAAAGTTGGATTCAAAAAGAAGCTCGTATGTTTGGGTGCAACAGCAATGAACACCGAAAATAAAAACACGATGAAAACTGCGAAGCCTTGGCCAAAAGAAATGAAATCGACCCATTTTTTTTAACGGATGGTGAATGGAGATGAGAAATGGATCACATACGACAATATTGTGCGAAATCGATAGTGGTCAAAGCTCAGCGAAGCAGTTTAAACGGTGGTCTAACCAGGACTAACGGCCAGGAAGGTTCTACTATGTATTTGGTGGAACTGGGAAGGAATCATCTATTATAAGTTGCTTCCATGAGGCCAAACACAAAATTAAATTTCTACTATCAACAACTAGACCTAGTGATTGACCAGAAATGATCAGAATTGGACAACAGAAGAGTTGTTGTGTTCCATCAGAATAACACCAGGCCACACACGTTTGTAGTGACTCGCTAGAAACTCTGAGAGCTTGATTTGGAAGTTTTAATACATTTACCCTATAGACTGGACCTGGCACCAGTGATTAACCCCTTTTTCTCCCATTGCAAAACTTCCTGAGTGATAAGAAATTGGGATCAAGAAAAAGATTGTGACAATCGATTACCAGAGGCCTTCGACAATAAGGACCAATGCTTCTATATGAGAGGCATTGTGAAGCTACCTTTAAAATGGCGACAAATTATACGACAAAACGGTGCATATTTGACCCAAATCAGATAATCAGAAACATGTTAAATAAAGTATTGAATTTCACACAACAATAATAGATTTCTTTTTCCCCAACCTATTTTATATATATATATATTCTTCAGCAAAGGTTTTGTTATTAATTTCCGTAAGGAAATTTTACCTTTTCCATTCATTAAGCGTTTCACTCATTTCAACAATATATCAGTGTATTTGTTAATATGAAAAGACATTCATAAAATAAACAGAAGCATATATTGCTGCTTTTAAATTTACGATTTTATTTCAAACAACATATGTGAACCCATCTGTCGGCAATTGCTAGAATTCTCTTCGAAGCATAAGGTTCCATGTTTGATACCAGCCACTGTTTAACAACAAGAGATGGGGGTTGTATTTGTGCCTTCAGTATTCACATATGCTGCAGTGAGTGCTTGGAAAGCTTCTGACATTCCTTTCTTGATACATGAATGCGGCTCATTATTAATGAAGATCCTTCTGAAAGAATTGACATGGTGGATATTAAAATGCCTTACTTTGGCCTTAACAGTTAGGCCGTCCACTAGGTGGTTTCAAAGTAGTATGAATGTATTCCATATTTTTTAGGGAAAATTCTGTTTAAACTGCTCTATTAAGGGCTAAGTGAAAAGTTTTTAACTACTTGTATCTTGCATGCAGATGATGATCAAAATATTGAAACATTTCAGACTAATTAAGAATCTTCCTGGAACCAGGGGGTACGTGTACCTTCCTGGGGCTTGAGCAGCCACTAGGCGCGTCGGCAGGTGGTGGATCGCCGAATGTCCTGTAGTAACGACAGGATAGCCTTGAATATAGAATCAGAGGCCGCGAACCAGCTCCCGTAAACCCTGGTGTTATGCGATCCGTGCCTAGGGCTAATTGGCACCGCGGTATTGGTGTCTTAACGGAGCCTCTAGTTGCCTGGCGAACTTCTAAAGTAATTTACCTTGCCCAGTAACTCAGGCAATGCTGGGTGGACTTATATTACCTGAGCTTTTTAATTGTTATCTTGTGGCTGAAAAGACACAAGAAGTAAGAAACACCTTTCTGCATTTGCAGGTGAAGCCTCTGAAGTAGACCTTGCTGAAAAAGACAAGGGAACTCAGAGGTAATCTAGTGAAGGAGCACCAATGAATCCTTCACTTGAGGTAAAAATGACCTCCAAACCATCTTCTTCTGGTGAAAGTCAGGAAGCTATCCCTAGCATGACTGACTGTCTGACCAGATGGGACTGTTTCAGCAAGACCCTATCTGCTGGAAATGTCATACGCAAGAGGAAACGGCAGAACATATCATTTACGAATGTGAGGCTCTTGCCCTCCCTAGATTATATCTTTAAGCATCATCCATACTAGAGAGTTACACCTAGACTCCATTAAAGCGTTATCGGACTTTATTACACTGCTCAAAACAATTAAAGGATATTGCGGTTTTAGGTGGATCTTGTGGCTTGGAAACTTTTTAGCTGATTGATACGTGGTCGACAGACGTAGTAGGTTATATGAGAATAAAGTACACATGTTTGGTAGAAAAAAATGCATTTTATTGCGCATTTGTGTACAAAAGGTAAAAAACACAATTTGTGCTTATGAAGAAAAACGAATAAGAAAAGGTGTTGTCTTCAAAGGAAGTCATATTCAGTAAGGGGTATGGTTTCCACGGACAGCCAGCAACGTTGAACACCTTTGAGTCATGGAGTTAATGAGGCTATTAATCACGAGTCGGGGTATTCTGCCCCACTCTTCCAGAAGAGTTCTTTCCAGTTCTTGGAGAGTTTGTGAGGGTGGTTGGTGGACAGCAATTCGTCTTAATAGAGTGTCCCAAACGTGCTCTATTGGATTTATGTCTGGAGAACACGCTGGCCATTCCATTCGTACGATTCCTTCCTTGAAAAGGAAATCCTCCAACGGATGGCACGATGTGGCTTGCAGTTATCATCCTTTAAAATAAAGTCATCTCCGATTGCTGCAGCGTAAGGGACTACAGTAGGTCTGAGGATCTCATCCCTATATCCGCGACCAGTCAGAGGTCCATCTCGAATGATATAAGGGTCTGTGCACCAGTCAATGGAGATGCCACCATACACCAACACTCGCCCACCGCCAAATCTGACACTTTTGTGCTCGAACGCTAGATTATTCATGCTGCCACGGTCCCTCCAGATGAAAATAGGCCTATTATCAGGATAAACAGAAAAACGGGACTCGTCAGAAAAAAACATTGCTCCATTCATTTCTCCTCCAGTTCACATGCTCTGTTGCCCACTCCCTGCGGTCGCGACGATGCCTTGATGTTAGTTTAACATATACCATCGGTCGGCGAGCATACAAACCTACACAATGGAGCCGGTTTCGTACAACCTGAATTGAAACCGTGGTGTCAGTAGCCGAGCGATGGTGTTGTTGGAGAAGAGTTGCGTTCATATTTTGGTGTCTCCGAGCCGTTAACACTAAATAACGATCTTCATTGGACGTTGTTGCCCGTCTACGACCTTGCCTTGGTCTTCGGCCTGCACTTCCAGTCTCCAAAAAACGGTTCCAGATCCTGGAAATCACATTTTGTAACACTCCAATGGTTTGCGATACTCCATCTTGAGTTTGGCCCCCTTCTAACCTACCAGCAACTCTCCAAGCTTCTGAATCGGTTAAATGACTTCGCTGAGACATCGTACTCATCGAAACAAAGCAGTCACTGAATACCAATCATCCTTGTATCCATTGTTTTTTATTCAAATGAAAGTCAAATTTCATTCACTGCCGCTGAAGTTACGTTTTTGACGTCAAATTTAAAATTAGCATACTCCACAGTTTGAAAATCAGAAAAATTTTCACTTGTGATTCTCTTCTTCCATTTTCAGCAAAAAAATTCGTTTATATCTTTATTTTATGTAAAACTTACAATATCCTTTAATTGTTTTGAGCAGTGTAATAAAGTGGGTGACCCGAGCAATTGGAACTAGGAAACATTGGGTTTGGAGTTAATGGTACAAAATGCTGAAAAAAGCAGAGGTGCCCAATGACATACAAACCCAATTCTAAGAAGAAGAAGAAGAAGAATTAAGAATCTTTATTAATATAGTATAGGACCACCCTTGACTTCTAGTACAGCTTAGACTCGTCTAAAATCGGCTTATACAAATGCTGAATAGTGTTAATATTGTACTATTTTTCAATGAGATATTGTGAAAGTTCCGGGAGAGTTGGTGGTGAAAGATATCGATTCTGTATTGAAAACTCTAAAGTAGACCATAAGGCTCAATTATATGGAATATGGGTGAATATATAGCCAAGGTACATGTTTCACTTCATTACAATATGTTCATAAAACCATGATTAGACAAGTCCTGATGCATTATCATTTTGGAAAATTTAGCATGAAACAAAGTCTGCATTATAGGATGTGTCTAATCTGCTAAAGTGCCTCTGTACATGACTCAAGTGATCCTTCTTTTCAGAGTTACGATTGATCCAGCAGAAATCATGATCATATACTTGTGGAGGTGTCCTCTAAATATGCACCCGTCCTGTTGTAGGGAAAAGTGAGAAAGAAGATTACTCAAATCATATCACTTTTTTCAAATTATTAATCAATTAGGTTTTGCAAATGTGATGCTATTGTAGCCGAAATTTGGCACTAGCAGCATGGCAATGTTTGGGGATTGCTGCTCTGCCATAAATGTTCTGTTCATAAAGGTCTGATTGAGCTCTGAAGTCACTTTTGCTGCAGTTGTTCCATTTTTGGACATTGCAAATTACTTCTGTCTGTCCATGTCTTTCCCTGAGCTTCTTTTTCTGTCGACTTAATTACTTTGCCGAGTTTGTTTTACCGTGTTATGTATATGCTGTCATGACTTTAGGCATCTTACCACCAGAAAACCTAAACATTAGGATGTTTCGGTCACACTTGCTTCAGCTACAGGAAATCCTACAATTTGACACTTTGAAAATCTAAGAGATCCGACATTTTACGTTTTCGAAGAATATTTTATATTTAAAGAACTTTTTTATAAAGCTACCACAAATATATTACCAAAATATCTATATTTTTATTTACATAAAATGCTGCGAGCTACTGTGCTATATTTTAAGCACACTAGCTATATATTTTATAGAGCTTATATAAAGCTCCAACACATACTATTAATATATATATATATATATATATATATATATATATATTTACATAAAAAGCTATTCGCTACTGTATTTTAACGCTCAAGAAGCGTATTTAAAAATAGAGAGAGAGAAATGCATTCATTTTTTTAATAACCATCTGTATATAGACTTGATGATATCAATATAATGTTATCGACTTAAAATAAATGAGAGAAATTTTTAATTTTCATATCATTGGTTATTTTTTTCAGTTTCAAACGCGTTTTACATTTTGTTTTAAACTAAGAAAATAAAAATCACATTATAATTTTTGAAAAGTAATAATGGCGTCAGTAATTTGTGCAGTGCCGAGTAAATATTGCTGTTTTTATATTTTAAAGTTTATTTAAAAATGTGGTGTCATTGCTTAAAATAACATATATTTAAAAACATAACGTAGAGTTCAATTAACGCATCGCTCTAGTGAAAACCAATGCTTAAAAATAGTGTTGACTTATACTGTTTCACTTAAATCAAGTTTTTATATGATAAAATATTGCAAAATTAATCATTCATAGGTATTTTATCATTAATATAAAACATTTAATAAAACAAATAATAAAACAAAAATTATAAAACAAGTAATTTTATTTTATGTTAGTAAAGAGCATTTAACATAAAATAAATAAACTACCAATAATTCATCAAAATAATTCGTTACTTAAGTTAGAATCGTTTCTTCAATTCAATTTGTTTTCACTAAGTTTTTTTTTACTTAAATATCAAATTGCTACTTATGTTTGCCGAAATCAAAGAAATTTCATTTTTCAATCACGGCATAAAAAAACTGTTAGAAATCAAACAATTACGAGTTTTTCAGAAAGCTAATTAGGAAATGTTTTTTAAGAGGATAGAAATATTATTTTTTTCTTTTCACACGTATTTACATTACGAAGCACAAATTTAATCATGAATAATGGTAACTTTAAGAAATTAAAAACCGTTTTAAATTATATCACCTACTTCTATGGTATAGTAATATTTTAAAAGCACACACACACACACACACACACATATATATATATATATATATATATATATATATATACATATATATATATATAATAAGACTAGTACTTATACAATAAATACATTTGTTGTAAAAAATGTTCGGCGAACTTAGAAAGTTATTTATCATTGACACAGTATAATTTAAAAACTATAAAACAAAATTTTTTCTTCTTGTGAATAGTATCTGATTTTTCCTCGCAAAAAGAGGAAGAAAAAATCTCCAAAAATAATAAATGTGAAAAAATCGACCCTATTTTTCAACAATTTTTTCAGGATATTTTTATAATTATTTAAGCATTGACCTTGATGAAGCTGATTATGTTGGTGCGTATTTGATTTTATATTTTTTCTTTATTTAGATTTTTAATTTTTTTTCTTTATTTAGATTGAATTTCAAATTCATTTGTATTTTATGTCTGTTCTACTTTTAATGTTTCAACAGTATAGTCTCTCATTTTTACAAACCTCTTATTTACGAACAGTCATGATTTTACGAGATTATATATCAATATATATCAAATTATTTTCTATTCTATGAATTTAAGATTTTACAAACTATTTTATCGGTCTTCGTAAAAATTCGTAAAAAACAGGCGTTGCCTGTATTTGTATTATATATTCGAAGTTTGAAGATTTTGGTCTTTTGTATACATATATTATATATAATTACTGTTGATAGCTTAATACTGAATTTTCTGCTTTCTGATCTTTAGTTAGTCATGGATGTCTGTAATGTTTAGAAATTAATTTCTGGTAGATAGGTCAAATTGAATCGGGCCAGCAAATTGTCCAACAGTAATCTATAATTTTTTTTTGACTTTCAAATACCTTATATTTCGTGACTAGTAAATTAAATTAATTGATATTTCATATCAAATATATTGAAAATTAAGGATGAAAAATAAAATAGAATTTTAATTCTAATTGTGAAGAGCATTTTATACTAGCTTTTAAGTTTTTTCAACACATTACTGTTCTAATTTTTAATTTGAATTTTTTTTACAATTAATAAATAATTAACAATTCAGGCCCTTTAGGTATTTTTTAAAAAAATCTATTTTTCTTTCTAGAATTTGAGACAATGTGAGATCCGTTGGTTGGTAGACAGAACAGTTGAAGGGTCGGACAGCATCCGATTAATCAGCCAATCATCTATGAAATTCTGTTACTTGAACTCCATTCGCCGTTATCTCCAACTTTCATTTACACTTTATTTAGCTTCTAGTCCTACAAATCCTGTAAAGAATATTAGATAGTGTATAATGGGTTTAACAGCTGCTTCATTTAAATCATTTAGAAATACAAATTAATTTCTTTAATTACAGGCATTAAACAAACATTCTCTGCTTATAAACAAATATCATTGAATAAAAATAGTTCCACATCAAAATTTTTTTAATGAAAAGTATGTACTGTATATTCAAAAGGGAAAGCAAACTGAAAGACAACCAAATTTTGATGTTTGAGGGTCCTAATAGATCAACATTACTTCGTTTTAAATAATGTTTGGACAGTGAAAATTATCACACAACATTCGTTTCAAAATAATAAATTAAAAATATCTTTCCTTCTTATGTTATTATACACAATTAGGAAAAAAGCCCTTTATTTTTATAATTTATTATTAGAGAAAAATTTTAGTTTATGAATAATTCATTAAAACTTTTGTTGAAGAAATAAGAATTTTAAAAACGACATACATTTAAAATAATATAAGCATTTTCATAATGGCAATGCTGATTATAGAGTGAGCTAATGACAAACTCGGTTACATTGAAACTTCGAATTAAATGCAACAAAATGTTTAACATTTGTATTGAAATAATCAAATAAGTATTTTAAAAAATATTGTCTGTTGATTTTTTGAAAATTTTTGTTGAGAGAGATATACTTTACTTTTATGATAACTAGTTTTTATTTTATTTTATTATCTCGCTAAATCCAGTGTGCAAATACATATGATAGATATTTATGAAAGAAAAATATTCTAATTATTTGCAAACATATTATTCAATATTTATTATTTAAAAGCTTACTATTTATAATTATTTATACTATAGAAATAGTTATAAATAATAGGAAATATATCTCATTTATAATTTCAATTATTTTCTGTGTTATTTTTTGTGCATCAAAACCAATTTTTTCAATGGAACAAGAAATGGAAATCATTTAAACACAATTCTGATAGTTGAATAATTTTCATATATTTTTTCAATTTTTCTTTTAAATTGATTCAAATTCACGTTACAAGAAAGTTTTTATAAAACTTTAAAATCTGATTTTTCACAAGGCGTGAAACCATTATTTTGTGACCCTGTTTAAAACAAGACTTTAGACACTTAAATTAGGGTAATTTATAGGACATGAACTTTAATTATCCATCAAAAATTACTTAATTAGTTGCGTTATTTAATTAAATGAATTTATTTAATTCTTAAGTTTTTCATTCTATTATATAACAAAATAATTTCTTTTGGTATCCCTAAGAAAAAAAGACCTTCAGAATTTCCTTTTTCTCAAATAAAATATCGATTTTCCTATTTCTTCTGAAATAACCGAGAATATCAGATGCCAATGAAATACTCCTCCGACAGTGGCATCGCAGGGTAATGTTCACACCCTGGGGTAATTACAGCCTGAATCTCTCATGGCAATACTTACCAATTTCTTTCCTTGATGTCATTGACTCAACTGTTCGTTCTTTTAAAGCAGTAGTAGGGAAAATCTAGCAACATTGATCAATATATGTGACAGTTTTATTCCAACTCGTTTAGTTGAATATTTTTGGTATAGTATATTACAATAGTAGAGAAAATCTTGTAGGGCTGAGCAATATATGTGTGACAGTTTAATTCTAATTAGTTTAACTGAATATTTTTGGTACTGTATATTACAGTAGTGGGGAAGACCTTGTAGGGGATGATCAATATATGAAACAGTTCAATTCCAACTAGTTCAGTTGAATATTAATTGATTATTTTTAGTATCATTTAAAAATGCGTATTTCACCAAAAATAAATTATATATTTTCTGACGAAAAAAGCTACATATTGTTGTTTAAAATTTCTATTTATTAAAACTTTTTGACTACGGAAAACTGATAAATAAAAAAAAAATTCAAGGGCCCACTGTACTTTACTCTTCTTCCTTACGTGTTAAAACACGTGGAGTTCCTGTTTTTGGTCGGATCTTTTTGGTCATATTCATTTGAATTTGCTCCTGGAGGAGAAAACATGTATTAATTCACGGAGATCGCGGGCCTGAATGCGTGCGAAATCTTTTTGGTCGTTAATGTTTTTAATGTGAAATATAAAAAATTAACGGTTATACACTGGTGGAAATGCAATGAAAGACACTCAAAAATTCACTTATTTTTCCTATAAAAGTGGATGATATTTTTTTGAATTATTTTTATTTGAATCACATTTTTAGTTTTCAATTATTCAGTGTAAAAAAATTGCAAGAAAAACTTAACTTAGTGAGAATTAAGATCATTTAACCAAAAAAATCAGAAATTTCGAGTGGAAATGCAATTAAAGACACTTGTTGTTTTTCGAACAAATTTATTAATTAATAATGAGTGACACCTCCATTGTTTACAACTACTTCATGCATTCTATTTGGCATCGATTTCACAAGATTTTGAAGGTAATTTAATGGCAAATTTGACCATACATTACGAATTTTGTCTTTTAAGTCCATTACTGACTCAAAATGGCCGTTTTCGTAAACATTTTGTATTATCAATCCCCAGATGTTTTCAATAGGGTTCAGATCGGAACTTCTAGCTGGCCAGTCCATAAACTTGATACCATGCTCATAAACTTGATACCATGTTTCGCTCCATGAAAAAGAATTTTGTTGCTTTAGAGTTGTGAATGCTTGCATTGTCTTGATGAAATATCCTGGAATCTTCATCCATATCTTCGGTATAATTCAACAGAACGTTATCTAGGAGTTCAATATAATCGGAGAAATTCATTTTAGGTGTGATCCAACAAATGGGGTTTCTACCATAACTCGAGGAAGCTCCCCACACCATCAATGTGCCTCCACCAAAATTGCGGCTAATTGAAATCGCCTTTTTGGTTCCTATGCGATGCTCGTAATACTTGTTTCGATCTGATCCATCTAAATTAGACATTTTCTCATCACTGAACACCACATTGTTTCATTCAGAGTCCCGATTTGCATGTTTTTTTGCAAATTCTAAATGAGCCTTCTTATGCTGAATACTTAAGAGATGTTTACGATGTTTTTTCGCCCATTTAACAACTCCAGATTGACTGATTATTTGTCTGATTCTTCGAGTTGTAACAGATAGGCATAAATCTCTTCTAATTTCAGTGGAATTTACGTTAGGTCTTATTGCCTCACGAATTATCTGCCACTTTTGACGGTAACTTAATTTACTACAAATACCTTTTGACGCCTCTTAACTCCATACATATCACCCAGATTCGAAAAATTGCACACAACAGTTGGAGAGCGATTAAGTTTCTTTGCAATTGACCTATGTAAGTAATCTTCGTCCTTTAAAATTCGAAATTTTGATCGCTTTCCTATCGAAAGCCTGATGTTACGTACCATTCTGCAACTACCATTAAATAATAAGTGTTTGCGCCAAGATGTTTTGAAATATTTAGTATCTAAGATACCATAGACAACAAACTGCTCCTTTTAAGCACGTTAGAAACAAAAATGAAGTGGTTGATAGCTAAAATTCTAGATTTAAAGTAAATGTCTTTAATTGCATTTTCACTCTTAATATTGGATTTTTTAAACGAAATAATGTAAATACTCACTAAATTAGTTTTTCTTTGCAAGTTTTTTGCACAAAATGATTGAAGATAAAAAGTTTAATTCAAATAAAGTTAGTACAAAAAAAATAGCACGTGCATTTATATGAAAAGTAAGTGAATTTTTGAGTGTCTTGAATTGCATTTCCACCTGTGTATACTGTATATAATCAGATGATATGCATATATATATATATATATATATATATATATGTGTGTGTGTGTGTGTGTGTGTGTGTGTGTGTTCAATAGAAATTGTGTGTATTACTTCTTCAAATCTTCGACAGCGTTTACTTTAATGAACCTATAGAATACATGCGAAAAATTATTAAATATGTAAGAGAAAATTAAGTCGATGGTATATTTTAATTGTTTTATTATATTCTTTGATTAGTTTTTTATTTTTAAACTTTATTTTAATAAAAATATTGCAATGTATGACAAATATTCCTTAATTTCTACATATAATTTAACTTTCTGTTTCTTTTATGATACAGCAAAAAATAAATAAATAAATAAATAAAAAAATAAAAATAAATAAAAAAAGCTTTAATTTTTTTTAAAATTAAACTTAATAACTCAAATTAAATTCAATAACTTACTTTTAAATTATTTCTAACAATATTACCAGAAATTTTCTCAGGTTTTCCAAGGCACTAATTTTAACGGAGAAAAGATCCTATACTATATTATTTTTAAACTATCGGGTCAAAATAATAATTATGCAATCAATTTCCATGGTATGGAATTAGCCATACTGCGCGCAGATGTATTCATTTTATTACTTTTGTGTTGGGAACATAATATGGTTTCTATAGTTACAAATGTTACAATTTTTACAAAACCGTCATGTAATATAACTAAATTTGATTTTTATGAAAATTTATATTTTCAAATTATTTTGATTTGTTACGATTAAAATATTTAGATGTTAAAAATAAAGTGCTATTAAAATATTATTGAGAAATTTCGTATTTTGTAATTATATATAGCCTGCTTAATCAATAAGTTATTCGCACCATATAGTCAGTTATATAATTCGAGTGAATTAACTTATACCGTAATATCGACTAGAATTGAGCAACAAACTTGTCAAGCTAGGATAAAATCATAAGAGAATGCCAGGATATATTTTTTTACTCTTAAGCCAATTTTAGTAATTAAACGAGAATATGTTGTTTAATAATAAGATTCTACGAAACTAATTAACATACAGGTTTTTGCATCAAGCCTCGATTACAGATATACCGAAATAATTAACAAAACTTCAGACATTATATTGTATTAAAATAACATCTTTTTAAAATATATATGTACATAAAATAAAATAAAAACTCTGATATTTTTTATAATTTTTAAATAATGGATTCATAAATAATTATCATGTTTAGTGTGTATTTATAGGTCTTCCAGTTTATTCTAGGCCTCAAGGAAAAATACATGAATCCACATACGCATTAGCTTCCCTCTCTTAGCAATTGTTGATTGAAGTATCGATTTCCAGCTTATTGGATCGGTATCGGGTAATAAACGACGCTAAGGTAACTGTTTCTTTATACTGCTCTAACTGTAACTGGTAACTGTTCTTCTAAAAAAGAATCTTTTGAATTCTGATTAATTATAAAGAAGTAACAACTTCTATTGTTAAGAAAGAAAGAAATTTTGGAAAAAGAAAGAGGACGTAACACTACTATAAGAAAATCTTTGTTAATGCACCGAATTTTTTTCCGGTGTGGAAGTGACAATGGTTGCACAAAATGAAATTTATTTCGGAATGTTGAAGTTTCTGGCTGACTTAAAACGCAGATTACATTTCACTTCGTGATTTTGATTAGTTTGTAGTAAATTTACACCGTAATTAGAGCTGATTAGAATTCATTACAAAGTTCTTCATACTGGTACACCATTCTGGTACTCTCTACTCGCTTTAAAAATGAAGGTGTGGGGTGTGGTTCGATTCCCAATGCCGCCAAAGACCCACCAAGTATATGCAATATACGTGCTCGTTAAATCTGTGGAATCGTAAGTCCTAAAGAAGTATCTAGAAGTTCGAATCCTATATGTTTGGAACGGGGAAACAGAATTTTTTACGGAATCATAATCCTTTACACAACTTGACGAGATGTGCTCTACAATCTTCTTGACTGCAAAGATGGGCTTTTGCATTGCAAAAATTTAATATCACAATGAAACATTGCCCTGGTGTTAAACTGCCCCACGCTGACGCATTATCACGCGTTTACTTTGAGAAAAAAAAAAAAACTATATCATAATGTGAAATTTACCATTTGTAATCACTTGTTAATTTTATATATTTTTCTTCAGGTGTTTTAATTAATAAGGTGTTCATTTGCATGCTATTATTATTATAAGTATTGTGTTTAATTTTCTGTTGGTAAAATGTTCTATGAGTATTATCTAGAATTTTTAGAGTTATTTTACACTTTGCATCCCTAATTTTAATATTAAAATATATTTCAATATCTTAAAAAAAAAAACAGTTTTATTAATTGCCTTAAAAACACAAAGAAAATTTTCACTACTATGATATCTGTTTGAGAAAATTTCTTTAAATAAAATTAGCCGATATAAGTTAAAATATATTTTTTTTATCTCAGAACTTGTAATTCTTGATAATAATTTGAATCAATGAAAAACTCGAAACAACAATATACAGTGTATCAGTTTTGAGAAAAAAAATTATTTTTAATAATATAATATATATTGTTTGGCTGAAAATTTCTGATTTTATTAAATATATATAATTTACTTAAATTTATGTGTGTTTTGAAAGAAATTTATTTTAATTTTTGATTTAAGAAATTTGCAAAATATTTTTGTTGTTTATGTGTGTGTGTATTAGCGTTCCAATGCTGATCTGAAATTTGCATTGATAATGCTATGGCATAATTTAGTTATCTGAACTGAAATCAGATGAAGACTTATTAACAAAGGTTGTCTAATTTTGGAATTAGAAAAATTAGTTTTATGGTATATAAGTGAAATATTTATAAATTATCAATATTACATTTTGTGATTTAAATGTTTTACAATAAAAATAATTTTGGTTTAAAAATAATGATCTGAATGATATAATTTGAAAATCTATTTTAAATACGAAATTTCTCATTAAGTTAAAGTTGTTTTTTACTGGCATTTTTTTGAAATAAAAAATTTAAATAAAATTTTCTGTTTAATCTGTGGTAAATGAAATGTTTAAAAAGATACCATTGTGAAAAATCAGGAGAGTTGATCCTAAATTGATATATGATGCGAAGCATGTATCCAGGTTAGGTGGTCAGCCCAAAGCGAAATCCCCTGTGTTTATAGTTCCCAAGCATGATTGGTACTCAATTAATCGACTCACACTGAAAGGATGAAAGGTAGAATTGACCTAACCTGAGAATCGAACTTCGGACCTGTGCTTTGGGAGCGCTAACATAATGTAAAAGTAACAAAAATAAAAGTCACCGTGCTTTACAAATATAAAAGTTTGGGTGAATTTTGTCCTACAGATTTCCATGGAACAGAACTCTTTAGAGAAATGTAGGATTGAAACATGTTAATCAGCAGTAGAAAAGAAATTAAACCTAAAACTCCATTAGAACTTCCAACCTGCCTTATCTCATACGGTGAAGATACAGAGATGAAGAGGTTGCCACTCAAATATTTTTAACTATATCTACATCAATCGCAAGCTGTGATTGTTCATTCAGCAAAATAAAATTAATTTTGACTTATTTATGATCCATCATGAGTCAAAACCGTTTAAGTGAATTAACAATTTTAAGTGTAGAAAAATTTGAAATGTTTAATTTTGATAAAGTAATTGATCAATTCGCTTCAGCAAAGGCAAGAAAAATGTGAATAGTGTAGCATATTAGATTGCAAATAATTACTTTTGCTTATATCTATATGTAACGAATTATTTCATATAAAAATATTTATGTTTTTTAAAATAATTGTTTTAGTATATACACTACTGGCCATTAAAATTGCTACATCAAGAAGGAATGCAAATAACAGAACGATATTTATTGGACACATACATTATAGTGGAAAGAACAAGTGATTAGATTTACAGGAAATTAGGATGTATAGATCTTGAGAAATCAGTACCCAGAGCAGCCACCTCTGGCTGCAATAACAGCATTTATCCGCCTAGGCATGGAGTCCAACACAGATTGTATGGCATGTACGGGGATCTCAGTCCCTGCAGCTTCAACACTATGCCACAGTTCATCGACAGTAGTGGATGGTGAGTGATGGCGTGCCAATCGCTCGGCAACCATTTACCACACGTTCTCAGTTGGTGACAAATCAGGAGAACGTGCTGGCCAGGGTAACAGTCGAACCTGTTCTGTATCAAGGAAGTTCAGAACAGTACGGGCAACATGCGGTCGTGCATTATCCTGTTGAAACAAAGCATTAGGGAGGCCTCGAAGATAGGGCAGAGCCACGGGCCTTAACACATCGGAAATGTAACGGTTGCTGTTCAAAGTGCCGGTAATGCAAACAAGAGGTGATCGAGACGTGTATCTGGCACCCCATACCATTTCTCCAGCAGATGGGCCATTATGGCGATGTCCAATGCAAGCTGGCAATGCGCGTTCTCAACGATGGCTCCAAACACGGATGCGGCCATCATGGTCCTGTATACAGAACCGAGATTCATCTGTAAAGATGACGTGATGCCATTCCCGACGTCCAGGTTCGTCGCTGATCACACCATTGAAGGCGCTCCTGTCTGTGACGCAGCGTCAATGGTAGCCGAAGCCATGGTCGCCATGCAGACAATCCATGCTGCTGCAAACGTCGTCAAACTGTTCGAGTAGAAACTTGTTGCCTTGCAAATGACTCCATTTCTCGACTCAGGGTTCGTGACGTGGCTGTACGATCCCTTGTGACCATGCGGATAAGAGTCTGTCTTCTCTGCTGCTAGTGATGGGGGGTCGCTGAGATTCTGCATGACGTCCCGTATGATTGTCCTAAACCCATCGATTCCATATTCTGCTAACAGTCATGGGGTCTCGACCGACGCGAGCAGCAATATTGCGGTACGATAAACCGCAATCCCGGTAAGCTATAATCCTTCCTCGATCAAAATCAGACACGTGCTGATAGGCATTTCTTCTTCTTACACGAGGCATTACAACAACTTTCTTTGCCGAAAACAACGTTGAAACGGAAATTGAGTATGAGAAAACTGCTGTCAAATCTCTGATTTTGTACACATTGCAGATGTCGCTACTGTCGCCTGCTTTGTATGAATGCGCTGAAAATCTAATCATTTGCATATCACAGCAAGTTCTACCTGTCATGCAAATTTCACGTGTGTGGTATGCCGCCTTCCTGGTGTAGCAATTTTAATGCCCAGTAGTGTAAAATCAATAATATCTTTTTGCAATTAATTCTAAATCACATAAGTCCGATTATTCCAATGACACTTTTCAAATCCAACATAAGTATTTTTTTAAATTAGAATTGAATTTGTTTAAATTTAAATCTTAGCCTGAGACTTTAAATTAATATATTTTCTATTATTTTATAGTAGGTACAATATTCTGTTATTATTTATATAGTATTCTTATTACAAGTAAACTTTTTTTATTATAATGTATTATATATAGTTATATTATTATATATTTCTTATTATTTAATACATTTTATTCCCATATTTATATTGTATTACTATTTTTTTCCAAGGGGGCGCCAATTATACTCACTACGCCACTGGTTTGATATGAAACATGGAATATACGATTGAGAGAAGGAGCCACATAATAAAAAACATGCTGAATCATTTTAAATTCTTTTCTGAACAAAATTCCAGGTAGCTTTACGTATACGTGGATCTGCGATAGGCGTTACCTTAAATATGATCCACCCATTAACAATGTTAGTAAACATTCATAGCAATATATGTTAAAGTTTTTTTTAGATATTTATTTTAGAATTTTTATAGCTTATTTTCATCTTTCTAAATTTCGAGACAGAAAAAATTTTCTTTTTCTGTCTTAAAAAAAATAAATAAATA
Source organism: Latrodectus hesperus (assembly GCA_037975125.1). Lineage (NCBI taxonomy): Eukaryota > Metazoa > Arthropoda > Arachnida > Araneae > Theridiidae > Latrodectus > Latrodectus hesperus. The sequence continues at coordinate 70,960,786 of CM075860.1, read as the reverse complement.
CCACTTTATATATATATAATGGAGTCCTTATATACAGATAGAAACATCGAACCATTGGGCATTATTCGGACAGGAAGTCTGCATTCGCGGCCGTTTTATCTGTGATAATCGACTGTGATATTTTAAGATTTCTGTGTCTGTGATATGTTTATGGGCTTTCATTTCGTCTGTGATAAGGTTTATATAACCTGTGGCCGCTGTGTGGGCTATACTGACGAATACTTGCCCTTCTATAAAAATGAGAGAAACAATACAATGTAATATAATCAGCCCATGAGGCGTTGCCTAAACTGTGTAACTCAATCCTGAAGATAACATTCTAATATGATAATGGTGTTCGCACGCACTAATTTTATATATTATAACACTTAAATTTTTAGGAAATGAGTGTTATAAATTTTATGTTTATACTTAATAATTTTTGATATACGACTGAATATTATCCGAAAAGAATCAATAAATGATCATATATTCAATCTTCTGGCCAAACCCATTTATCTAACATTCAGGTACTTCATAATTTGTTGCCTAAATATTGCCCACTGAAGTATGATTTTTTAAAAGTTTTGTGCGTTGTGAGCAAGAAATTAAGAGAAAGAGTAATTTCACCAAATTTTCAACCATTGTGGTTCGAAAAAACGTTAAGTTACTCTCAGAATGAAACTTCAACTAAATTGTTAAGGTATGTTAATCTTCTTGATACCTGTGTTTGGATGCTTTATGGTAGTAAAAGCTTTTAATTTCATTGAATTTATTGCATTTTTTTATAAATGCGATATAAATTAAATAAAATACTAATTCTAACATCAAGCAGTTCATAACAAATATTTTTGCGGTTTTTTTCTTATATGATTGCAACTATTAATAAAAATCGGCCCATATCGACCGTTTGTGCGTGCAGACTACTGTTACTTTGTTTAAGAAAATATCTGAGTATTTTCCGAATATGTCAATAAAATTAACCAGCATACGTTTTTAATTTTTGCAGTGCAATATTAGTTACAAAAATCCAGTTATAAAATAATGCTGAATGTTTGTAATTATTTATGACACTACACACATGAAATGTATTTGAAAAAAATTTTTAGAGTAATCACTGACCTTTAAGTCGTAAATTTTGTCTGTAAAAATATATTCTGTCGACTGCTACCGCTATAGACCGAAACACATTGGTACAAGTGGCAATATTACACAGAGGAAGAGCCATCTTCGTTATCATTTTGTTTCACCTGTTCGATTTGAATTGATTTTGTTGGTCGCTTAAGGGTCCCTTTTTGCACACTAGGGATAATTAAACCGGAACCTACGGTACAAAGTGGATTCCGAAGAACTACAAACATCCGTGGCCATAGTGGGATTCGAACCCACAAACTATCGAATCGAAAGCTAAAGAGCTAACGATGCGGCTGCTAGTTAGGCTCCCATCGAAGTTAATGAAAACTATGCAAATTTACGTAGCTACTTTTCTAGCATAAGAGCATAATAAATATTCTATGCACAATCAATTGAATTATTCCAATATTCTGAAAAATGTTAGCTGATTTAGGGTAGTTTGAAAAGTCCTTTTAAACTGTATGTGAAAACAAATCCAAATACCCATCTGCACGTGATTAATTTTTTGAAGAGGTGCAGTGAAATGGTATTATATACATCAGAATTTACTTATGTTGTGTGATTTTTTCTATTTGAAAACCCTGTATAATTATAACTTGTTGGCTTAGCGATTCTTGTTTCAAAATTAGTTGTTTATACTTTCATGGTTTATAGAATAATTTTAAAAGTATATACTATTTGTTTTGATAATATCTTCTTACAAACCCATGATTTTGAAGGAATCTAAAAACTTTAGCATCAAACGATTTTTCCAAGAAACATTTTTTCATTTGATGTATCTCCAAATATTCGATTTCCACTTTCTATGTTGCTTTTCTTATTTTAATATTTTTTTATACATTACTGAATATAATTTACAATTTTCCAGTTGAATATTATTCAAATGCAACGAAAATTCGAATATTCATATGACCAAATGTAAAGAGTGGAATATATTCCGGATTATTACAAATTAAGTAACATCAAGCAAGATCGGCCATTCGACATGATACTACAGTATTTTGTGCATTAACTTCGCACAGAATACAATAGTATGACATTTAAAATAGTTTGTTGATCCTGCGGAATTCTTAAGAGACAGTCAAAAATAATTTCAGATAGGATCAGAATTATTTTTAAATGAAACTCTTAATTCGCGAGTTTTTAAATAGTGGAAAAGTTACATAATTAGTGATACATTTTATATATCGTATTGATGATCTACATCTCCAAGTACTCTCCGGACCTCTTTTATATATCCTGTTTTCGTTCTCGTAAAGGAATTATTTTCTTTGTCAAATAAATAGTTTATGTTATTGTTAAGTTATACATTATTATGATTTAAATGATATCACATTGTTAGTTAATATAATTTACCGATAAATAAATATGTACGTGGTTTTAAAGTTATGTTTATAAGCATTCAGTATTTTTATCACAGATAATAGAGGAAAAATTAATAATAAATCATACAAATAAAATATCTTATATTTAAGAAATGAATTGTTTCTAATGCCATATAATTGATGGAAGAGTTCAAAATATACTGAATATCAAGCGTTCTGCGGTTAAACTAAAAATAGAAATGTTAATACTTGATTCTAATAAATGTAACAAAATGCTAGAGTAACATGCAATTTTGATTTACGAGTAATTTATTTTAATGTAATAATTTGCGATAAATATATTTAAAAAATTCAATATATAGTTCTATATACGTTTCGGAGAGTTTATTTCTGATATAAATTTTTATTAAACTGAAATTTATTTCAACACAACACTAAGTCATATTATAAAATGATATTAGTCATTTCCCAAAACCAGCAAAATGTTATCTCGAATAAGCATAAACAATATTCAATGATTTATTTAAGAACACAAAATATTATTTGAAGGGATAAATATAAAGAGCAGATTGTGAAAAAAGAAAGTAAATAACTCGAAGAACGAAGCAGTCATCCTAAAAATAATAATAATTATTGAAAGATATTATTTTGATACATTTTTTCAAATATCAAATGTTTCATTTGTTATGAAATAAGCAGTTTTTGATATCAACATTTTATCGCTTGTTATTGATTGGAAGTATTTTTTTATCACAGAATTTATAAAATTGTACAAAATTAGCAAAACTAAAAAATGGATTCTAAAATTATATGCTTTAAAAATTATTACAATATAACCAAAAACGCATGAAAATAAAGAAAAACATTTAAAGTATACATTTGTGAACTAACTGTAAAATAATAAATATCTAATCTGTAATCCAAATTATTCCCCTCATTCATTGCGCATAATATATAGCAATTTCTTCGGTTTTTTAATATATTTTTTAAGTTCACTAAATATTTCAACTCTTGTGGTCCATAAATAAGATATCTGACACGCCAATGCCCAAAAGAAATTGTCTGTAATAAAATGTGAGTTTTTTTTTATGTAAATAAGTAAAAATAGTTCAATGGATGGCCAATCTAACATAGCTTGATTAGAAAAAAATATGATTAAAGAAATTATGCTGATTTACAGCTTGCGAGCATAATTTACTTTTAAATATATTGCAAAACTCTTTTAATTATAATTTTTAAACTTTCATTAGTTGAAATATATAGTTTTCATAATTTCAGATTTGTATTTTTATTTTTATGTAAAATATTGGTTAAAAGAAAATTTTATTTACTTATATTCATTATAAAATAAAATTTTTAAACAAGTCTTTTAATTTAAACCTTATATGATTTATAAGCTTCATAAAAAATATTAATATAGTATATTAATATTTTTTATTAAAGTTCATAAAAAATATTAATATAGATTTTATAAAATTCTAATATAGTATATGAAAGAAATGATTTTATAATAAATATATTACCTTTTTTTAAACTAATATAAACATAGAAATTCAAAAAAAAAATAAAAAAAAAATCAAAAAATTAGTCAATTTTTTTATATTGTTAAATTTTTATAATAAAGGATATTTTTAAACGCTTTCATTAATAAAGGAATAATTATATGACGATTGCACAAAAGTATCACCAAAACAGTGCACATGTGAATTTAATAATAAACTCAAGGAAAACTCTACATATTCCTTCCTTTGGAGTTTGAACTCAAGTTACAGCGCTGCCCGGGAAGGTTGTTAGGATGGAAATGCTGATTAATCAGAAAGAGCACAACAGATAATTCACGTTTACATGTTAAGCTTTTAGTCTGAGTTAAAATGAAGATGCTTTTCACCAATGTTTTACTTGATGTTCATGTTGCTTAGTACCTTATATAGATTTATATGTTTTAGGTAGGTCCATTATATGATATTCATATCTAAGTTATTTTATTATTGAAATTATTTAAATAATCATATACTCTTTTGGGTACAAATTCTTGTTCACGTAATATCTACGTATATATTTAAATCACACAAAGAAAATATTTACAATATTAAAATATGAACATTAATGGATAAAACATTTTGACGAAGTATATAGCATCAAAATCAATGCCTAATTGATTTTCATTCCAGAAATAGTCATTGTTATATTTTTTATATCTGCTTTCTTGCCTTCTATTGCTTCTAAATTCATTAAAAATACTACTTTAAAAAATGTGTAAAATGTCTACAAAAAACAGGCTCAGTATACATCGTTTTACTTATAAAATAATTGGAAATTTTTATTGACACTGTTAAAGATTATTTTGATGGAGTTTGGTATGCTTGTTTACTGAAAGAGAAGTTTATCAAAAAGATTTTCCGGGTGAATTGGTATTACGAAAATCGTTTTATCTTCCTCATTGTCAAATGTTAGCTTCATCATTCTTAGTAGGAATAAGTGAGAACTTTACACTGTCTTGTAAACCTACTAAAAAGTGTACAGTTCATTACTTTTTTTTAAACATTTTTTAGTGGAAAAAATGTTTAAAAAGTAATTTTCAAAATAAAAAATAATAACAGTTCAGCAAATAACTATGACAATAGAATATTTGTAAGTATAATGAAGTTTTCAACAAAGATGCTATATATGTAGCTATTAACTGCAATATTTATTGAATGATGTATATTTTTTTTAAATGTTGGAAAAAAAAAGTCATTGAGTATTTATTAAATATACTGAAATAAAAGATGTTCTTCTTCTTAATGGGTTTGCATGGTAGAAAAGAAAGATGTTAAATTTATGTCCTTAGAAACTGCAATGCTAGAGAATCCTTTATTTATAAATTGCATGTGAAATTAACACAATAATAATGATAGTGGTTCTTATGATATACAAGATTACACTAACAGACTTTTTATAAAATTATATTATATGCAAAAATTGTTTCAAATTCTACTGTTACAAATTGTTGTATGTACACTGCTATATTTGATTTTTAATAAGATGACTCTGTAATGATTATAAATTGAGATAAAAACACAGGCTTATATTCTATTTAAATTACTTACAGAATTTATGAGTCCTAAATAAAGTTATAAATAAAATATTATAAAATTGTGCTACATTTATTAAATAAAATTTGTAATTGAAATGTGAAACTAAAAATTACGGGTCCTTAAATTCTATGTGATTATATATGAATCTAATACTTAAATATTTATTTACCAAATTGTATGTGAGGACCTTCAAAAACTTCATTTTGTATCTCATTAATTGGACAAATTTAATGTTTACTTGCATATTGTGTCTGGAAAACAATATATTAATCATAAGAATAGAAAAGATATCTATAATTTTGCAAAGAAAAATACTGTTTACAATGCTTTTCTGATTTTGAAACATAACCTGAAAATAATAACTATTCTTTTAAATTAAATTATTTCTGTTTAAAAAAAATTTAGATTGTTGTGATTGCAAAATATGAAATCAAAGAATTTTAAAATTGTATAATACTAATTATTTACTGTTATGGAGTCTCAGCAAAATAATACTTTTAATATCATTTCTCTGAAAAAATGTAAACGAGTTTATCTGTCATATAAAAATAGTATTTTAAGTGAACAGCTTGGATCTTACAAGTATTTAACTTGATTGATAATTTTGATTAAAAATTACAGTAGTCTTACAAAACTATATCTATGTGGTTTGAATATGAGGATTCCATTAAATTTGGAATTACATTAATTAGGGTACTGTTGATGAATTTGTGGGCAATGCTTATTTTTGATTCGCTGTTATTGTAATTATTTTTCAAATTTCTTTGTTGCAGTTCTTACCATGAAAAATGTGCGAGAAAAGAATTAATCAATAGTAAACTATTTAATATATATTTTTATAAACTCATATGAATTATTTAACATTTCAAGTTTGTTTTTATGTGTGACTATATAAAAATGAGAACTAGATATTTTAATAAATTGCTTCATTATATCAACCAATTTGATTAATTTTTATCACTGCAAACATTTATGTAGAAATTCAGCTCAGTATAAAATCAGCTATTTCATTTAAAAGCTTGTACAGAAATAACACTATTTCATATCTATGTTGATATTAAATTATGAAGAATTAAACACTTTTGTGAATTAGAATTCCTATTATTTTAAAAATATGTTTTGTGCCTTTAAATGTTCCAGAATATTTTGATGATTGGTAATCACATGATATATAAAAAGAATCTTCTCCTTTTACGTTCTATTCAGATAATGATTTTGTTATATGACTGTCATATAACAAATTTAATACAATAATACAATTTAAATGTTTTTATAAATAATATTTTATTAATTCTGATTTAAAAGTCTTCAGCTATAAAACAATAAATAAATGTATCGAAACATTTAAATCAATGTGAGGAAAGCTTGTGCCTGCTTTCTAAGCGCAATCGCCATAAATTGCTTCATTATATCAACAAATTTGATTAATTTTTATCAGCTCAAACATTTATGTAGAAAGACATCTCAGTATAAAATCAGTCTGTACAAGAGAAACTATTTAATATGTATAAAATACTAAATGCTTAAATTAGGAAAATGGATTACTGACACCATTACATCCCTTGTTTCACCAAGGAAGTCTCCAAGTTGCAATTTAGTGACTACACTGCCTGAACTATTTCATAAAAAACTGTTTATAGGAAGAGGCCAAGATTTTTTAAAGTAAAATGTTAAATAGGGCAACATATTTCTTTGTTGAAAATGGTTGTTAGGATATTTGTAACAAAGGTTAATTAAGTTATAAGAAACTAACTAGAAAATAAGTAAATAAGTTTAAAATATATTTTAAAACATTATAACTAACATCACATTAATAAATTACAATTTTATTGTATTTGTAATATTTTCTACTATAATATTGTGATAGTTTATATTGATATATAAATTATAATTTTGTTGTGTTTGTCATTTGCTTTTTCTAAATATGCAATTGATATAACGTAAAAGAGTTTTAATATTTGTATTAATAAATTTAAAATTTTATGTATTATAATTTACTTCTGAGAAGTTTGCCATCTCCATTTATTTTTATGATTATTATATTCACACAAAATTGGTCAATCAATATAACCAACAGGTTTTTGTATTAACAGCTAAATCGTTACATATATTTTTTAGTAAAAATAAAACTAAAATTTATTTAATCTGTGAGATTAATAGGCAGATTTAAAAATATTTAGATGGGATTTTTTTTACTGTGCAGATTTTTCTAAATATATCTGTACAAATTAAAATTCTTTCTGAAAAAACTGTCTGTCATCAATCTATCTTTTAATTGAAAACTGTTTTAACCGAAAACTGTTTGCTAACTGTTTTAAAATTTTTGGATTTAGAATAAATATTAATTTTTTGTGTAAAAGTGCAAATCTACCTCTTAAAAATGGGAATTTTGAGATTTCAGTAAGCTTTAGAAAAAATATAAATATTCCTTTTCCTGCCTTTTAATAATGTATGTAAGATTTTCATTATATATTGATGTGTCCATTATGAGACAGTCAATATTTAATTGAAAAGCTTCCTTTATAAACTGTCATATCTATACAAAACTTAGGAAAAGTAAGATGGTTTTAACAAAGAAAACGATTTGAGTTCTGCATCAAGTTCACTGATATTACATTAAAATAGCCATGAACATAGTTTTTGCATATTAAATTTAATGGAAGGCAGTATGAGTCTCTTTATTAAATGTTATTCATACAGTGAAAAAAAATTTCAGCAAAAAGATAACATTAAATTAGATATTAAAATAGCTGAAATTCCCTACTACAATAAATTAACAGATATACGAATGGTGATGATGTTATGGTATTTTAATAAGAATTTGATGCATACATATTAATCGATTTAACTTCTTAAGTTCACTGATATTATGTATTACAAATCTTGTAAAGTTTACTGATATATTATAGCAAATCATCCTGGGGCCTGAGCAGCTACCAGGCGCGTCGGTAGGCGGTGGATCACCAAACGTCCTGTAGGAATGACAGGATAGCCTTGAATATAGAATCAGAGGCCGCGAACCAGCTCCCGTAAACCCTGGTGTTATGCGTTCCGTACCTAGGGCTAATTGGCACCGCGGTATTGGTGTCTTAACGGAGCCTCTAGTTGCCTGGCGAACTTCTAGAGTAATTTGCCTTGCCCAGTATCTCAGGCAATGCTGGGTGGACTTATATTACCTGAGCTTATAAATTGTTATCTTGTGGCTGAAAAGACACAAGATATAACAATCCTTTCTGCATCTACAGGTGATGCCTCTGAAGTTGACCTTGCTGAAAAAGACAAGTGAACTCAGAGGCTGTCTTGTAAAGGGGCAGTAATAAATCCTTCACTTGAGGTAGAAATGACCTCCAAACCATCTTCTGGTGAAAGTCAAGAAGCTATCCCTAGTATGACTGACTCTCTGACCAGATGGGACTATTTCAGCAAGACCCTATCTGCTGGAAATGTCATACGCAAGAGGAAACGGCAGAGCATATCATTTATGAATGCGAGGCTCTTGCCCTCCCTAGATTAACCTCTTTAGGCATCATCCATACTAGAGAGTTACACCTAGACTCCATTAAAGGGTTATCGGACTTTATTAATAAAGTGGGTGACCCGAGCATCTGGAACTAGGAAACATTGCGTTTGGAGTTAATGGTACAAAATGCTGGTAAAAGCAGAGGTGCCCAATGACATACAAACCCAATTCTAAGAAGAAGAAGAAGAAGAAGATAGCAAATCATATGAAGTTAACTGATTTAAGTATGGAAAAATTGACAAAATTTCAATACTGAAATAAAATATTCATATTAAATAGAATTTTAACAAAATGTACAGAAAATTTGATTTCCAAATCTAACCTCAGGTGACAATGTTCTGAATGATGTTTTAGACATTTTTATTACAAAAAATAACTAACTATACAGTTTAAATAAAAATGAAGCATTAGTAAAAATTTATATTTTTAATTAAAACATAACATAATATTGTACTCTTTTTCAATTCCTGTTTTGTATTAAAGTCTGAAAATTTATTTTATTGGACTTTTATGTGCATAACACAGAATAATTAGTAAAATGATACTATATATAAGTTTTGTCTTCACTTAATATATTACAATTTTTTAAATGTATGCAGATTTAAGTTTTATATAAGAATTTTTGTTAGTTATAAATCTGGTACATATATGTTAAAAAACTGAATGACATACTTTTATTTATTTTTTTATTAATAGGATTCTCAGCAATATATTAATTTCAAAGCTACAAAAATAAAATTTTATTGCAAAACCAGATAAAATGAAATTTTAAATTTTTGAAGCTCAAATTAGAAATAACACTCGTATATTTTGTTTGAAAATGGGTTGATTATAAATTTAATAGCTTTTCAATTTTATTGAAGAAGAATCCAAAACAGCATGCTTTAACATGATTCAATAGCTGACATTATAATTTTATATACTCATATATAAGACATGAATTTTTCATACGTATACTGTGAGAGCATGTTTAATAATGTAATAAAATAATCAAAATCCTGATATTTTAATTATATTGTTCTATATATTTGATTTATAAATGCTTATTTTTCTTCTCATTATGAAATGTTTTATGTAGTGACTCAGGTTTTAATTACTACTTTGTAATAAAATAATATCTAAAGTATCTCATTTGGATGAATTCATGAATTGCAGAAGTTGAAAAAGTTATTTTAATTTAAGACTTTAATTTGAGCACTTATTATTTTACTGATCAAAATTTGTACTTCAGGGTAAATAAAAGCAGCAAAGTAGAGTGCATTTAGCAATAAAGAAAAATATCCAGAAAGATAATATGCCAAATTATATTGATATAATTTTTAAAATTAAATACAAAAAATACTCCACTGTAGTAAATGAATTTTATACATTAGAATTTGTTCTCCAGGCTTCTAAATGTTTATGATAGACTATTATTTTCAATAGCTCCAACCTTTATTTCTTATTCTGCAATTCTGGATGCAATAAATGAAATATTTTATTTCAGTATTTTTGAGAAATCCTTTCAAAGTAAAACTATTTTTCAATTTATAAATTTCTATTATAATCAATCTAACTTTCACTTTAAGTGAGAAATTTAAATCAAATCATAAAAATAAATGATTTAAAGTGTTTTGCCATTATTTATCTAAAAGAAAAAACATTGTATATTTAAATATAAATTTTGAAATTTATTTTTATTACAGTTACATAATTAAGAATCCATTGAAGAAAAAATTTATTATTTCTCAATGTTCTGTAGAAAAGGACATTATTTACATTTAGTTTTTAATGTTTTAAGATATTTGATACATTTTTTCACAATAAATTGAAAATTATTTTCCATGAAAAGAAAATTTGTGCGAATGAACAATTTAAAACTACTTTAAAAATTTTCAGGAAAATAACTTTCTTCCTTGCTAAATATGGAAGCCAATAGATGTCAGTATTTATTCTATCATTCCTAAGAAATAAATCTTGGTATTTTTTATTCAAATAATGATTTATAGATTTCATTACTTTGACAAATTCTTGTGTTTTTCTCAAAAAACAAAACAATATTTATAAACTTTCATACTAGAGAACTGAAGAACAGGCATTATATTTTTTCCTACATCACATTTTTGTTGTACATTAAGTAATTTACTTCACCTCATATATGAAAGGGAAACAATCCACTATACAAAATATGATTGGTTGAGCTTATTTCTTCAAAATTCCTTGGAATTTTACATCTCAGCTATTAGGAGCAAATGAATTATGAAAATAAAATTCCAAAACAAATTTTTTGATGAAATAATCTGAATGATTAGTTTGTCTACCAGCTAAAGTAACAACTATTTATAAGGGTTAAGATTTTTTCCTAGTTTAGTGAAAGCATCAGTGAAAAAAATATGTATTTCTGAAGAACCAAAATCAAGTTTTGCTTCATTTATTAGACAATTTTGGGACTGACTTATAATGAATGTAAGTGCAAAATTGTATAATTCATAAGAGTCATTGAAAACACTTGTGTCTGAGGCATTTAAACTTTAAACATAATTTGTTTACAGAATTTTATAAAAGCTAATCACAGTAGTTTTGAAATTTTTTATTCACTTTACAGTTAGATATTTGCAGCCTAAACTTATTATTGTAAGAGAAGAAAAGGGACAGATTTTGAATCACTTAACCAATTAACAATAATTGAAATACTGGATTCTGAAATCTTTACTCATATCATAATAAGATAAAAACAAGGTGAAATTTCCTTAAAGTTTAAATAGTTAGGAAAAGAATGCAATTTATATTTCTTAAAAAAATTATATGGTATTGAATGAGAAAATTTTTAAAAATAAACCAAAACATACTTTTTTTAAAAATGTAATGGACTAAGTCTGATTTGGAGAATTCCAAAAGAAAATAGTAAATTGAATTTTAATAACATTTATTCATTTTATAAATTAAGAAGTACAATTAAACAAATCAGTAAAATACTTAATTTGTGGTACGAACAAATATTCACATTGTTATTGCCCAAGCAAAATAACTTGATTTAAATTTCTCTTAAAATTTAAATTGAGAATGTAAGCTAGCTGGTTCATGAGAAAGAAATGGACAAATGTGAATCAACACCACTTATTTGATAAAGAAAATGAAACCAATGTAACAGTTAGAACCAGAACTCTTATTCCTAGTTTAAACAGTTGTAGGGAGTCTGTTGTCCAAATTGGAAAGAATGGCTCTTATAGTGGGAAGAAAATGGGCAATTGCTTTTGTTCGCACAGATAACCAAAAAAAGGTGGTTAAGCAAGACCTACTGAAAGTTTCAAGAGCAAAGATGTCAAGTGCAACAATACTTGTTAAAGAAATTTTTGAACAGAGCTGTAAAATGCCCTTAGATGAATGAATATTTTGTTGGATCTCCCTAATAGGTGATCAAGTTAATGTCATTCATATCAGAAAGTATTATGTGCTGTGTAGCGAAACAATTATTTGGGTATGGTTTGATACTTCTGAAAGTAATTAAAATGTTGAGAGGGTAATGAAATTAAAGGGATTCACACATTCTCCTCAAACAAAAGAAAAAGTTTATCATGGGTAAATTGTATCAATGATTCTAGATCAATATATGCACAATTTTTTCATTGACACAGACACATTTTCAAATGTAAACTCACTATTGATTTTTCGTCTCAAATTTTAACCATAATCTAGATTTTTGAAATACATATTTTAAAGATACAGTCATTCAATCATTATTCACATTATAATTTTTATTACAGATTACTTCTGAAATACATAATATATTTTCCAAATATATTCTGGAAAATATATTATGTATTTCAGAGAGGGGCACTTAAAAACATTGTACCTGGGTGCTATTTAAACCTACTATGCCACTGTATATGAAATACATAGGTAAACGTTAAACACACTTTTTCATGTCAAGAAATTTTTAAAAAAGCAAAGATCTTATTGATGGTATTATAAATTATACAATTTATATTCTTGAATTAAATGTGCAAAACCACTTTAAAATAAAAACTATATAGAAGCAAGTTGTGCTACAAGTGAAAAAACTAGAAAAAATGGCATCAAACATAATTTCCCACCAACAATGGAAAAATGCTTGCAAATACAATTGTAATATTTTATTTTAGTTATAGTTAAAATAATAAATTCAATAGTACTTTTGTTCAATTATTTCTACAAATAAACTGTTATATGTTCTAAAACACTAGTTTCCACATTTTCCTTAACTTTTTGTTTTAATTATCATTAAATGTGCAACCAGGTTGGTAGCCAAATGGTTAAAAAATTGTTCTTTAATTAAATTTCTCAATTCTTTTACTTTTCTTAATTAAAATAATTCAAATTTTATTAAACATCACATTAACTTGGTTAGATAAAATCAAATTAGATTGCTTAATTGTATTATTATTTTTTAAACTGAAAATTTTAAGCAATTCATATTAGAATTTCTGCAAATACTTGCCTTCTAAATAGCTTCAACTTTTCAATGTGACTTAATTCAACTTTCAAGTTCCTGGAAGCAAATTCAGTATATTTCTATTCAAATGATATTAGTAGTCCAAACAACTACAGTAATAAGAGCTTCAGCCTGTTTTAAAACCTCTCATTGTGATAGCTTTTTCAATGACTTAAATATTAACTTATTCATTATAATGCTTTCCATACAGAGAATAATTTAGTTTCAGAGCTGCTGAAGATATTGGTAATATAATTTTCTTTGATTGTTCTTAACCCAAGTATGCTTTTTTTATTAGGATATCTTAATTTGTTGTGAAATTATACATTTTTGTTGGTGAAGTATGAAACATTGGCTTATCATTCCGTGGTCATTTTTGTATGCAAGGGACTATTTAGGATCTACAATTTGAAGTGAGAATTCTAAACTAAAGAAAATATCTAACTTTGAGGCTATCTATTAAATGGAACACTAAAGAGAAGAATGAAGCCTCAGTAAATTTGTGCATCATTTACATCTTTGAACCATGGTTCTTCAAAATATACAGTGTTTGACTTTGTATTGGTGAAATTTATCCAATCAATGGAAACACGTTTACATATTTGTTATGGTATCAATTAAAGGCAACTGAATAATTTGTTTTTCCTGAAATAAAGATAGAATTATTCAATATGGAAGACCTCAGTATGTTAACAATAAAAATATATATGAAGCGGTTTTGCTATCTGAAATAAAAATTTTCAGGAGACTAGTACCAAAGATTTCTCTTCATTTGTAACATTTGAAAACAGTACCTAAATGAAAAATTCTTCTAGAAAATATAGATAGTGCAAAATGGTTAATATATTTTACTAAACTTTCAACTATTAGGTTATCTGCTATATAATGTCAAGAATATTTTCATATTACTAGTTTTCCATGAATCTCAATAATACCATTCATTAATAGCAAGTCATAGCAGGATAAATCAATGTCAACATAAATTTCATTACAATTACATACATACATTTTTTATTTTAATGATTTTTTTCAGCTTCCCAAACACGCAGATATATATTTCTCAACTCATGTAAGGGTTCCCCACCGCTACAAAATTTTGTTGAATAAAAGTTAAAAAATTTGACATGAAATATATATATATTCATGTTTTTAGATCTAAATGCTAATTATTGTTTTAATTAATATAAATTATTTGCATATATTATTTTAAATTTGTCATGCATAATATGAAACAATTTTATAAGAGGCATTAAATAGAAAAATGATGCAATTACATAATTTCAGGTATGCAAGGAAAGTGAAATAACATAATGGAAGAGAGGAGAAAACCATTACAAAAGATATTTAAAAATGTAATTATGTTACTCAAAAGATTTCACAATTTAATTAAAAAATAACATTTTTAATACATAAAACATTAACATCATTATTTTATAAACAATGACTAAAAATTGTTAACTTGAAATTTCAAGGGTTTAATGAGGAATCAATCCAGTTTTTAAGTTCTCCTGGTAAATTTGGGTAATTCTGTAGCATTTGTCTTACTTCAGCTGGATTGACCATTTGTTTTACAAGGACATAGTTCTTTAAATTATAAGGAGAATAATCACCATATGGTTTAACCAGCTCTAGCCATATAAGATTTTCAAAAGCCTTTTTGACTACAGACTTCTCAATATTCCATTTCATTCTGTTTTGGTAAAATTTACTGACTTCATTGTAAACTATTTCAAAGTTAAATCCCTCACCATCATAAATTTCTGTGAGGTGAGACATTGCAACAATCAAAGCCACTTCAAGAACTGATAATCCTAATACTATATTAGATCTGTGATTCTCACAGATTTTCAAATAAGCAGCTTTAATATCTTCCACTGTAAGCTTTGGTTCAGGGCATTTTATACTTTGAACAGCATAGTACAAAAAATCCTTTAGATGTCTAAGAGTATTGTTTAAATTGAATAAATTTTTTAATAGGCTTTGAATTTCAGAATCCTTTAATAATTTTGCAATTTCAGAATTCCACTTTCTTTGAAATTTGCTGTCTTTAAATGTATGCAAGGATAAGAAATTCTCCGCAGCATCTAAATACTCCTTAAAAGAAATCGTATCAAGTAAATTAATCTGTTGGTGAGAAAATCTAGAGCTGACTCGATTCTCAAGAACTTGTAAAACATCTGGGCAACTGCTTAGTCCAACAACACATATCGGAGTTTGTTGAAACTGTGCTATATCAAACAAATTATACAGAAGTGTTTGATTTTTATGAGATGCAAACAACTCAAAGTGGTCCAAAACAAACAAGACTGACTTACTATCTTTTGTTCCACTTTTTAAAGCAGATAGTAGCAGTTTCAATTTTTCAGAAAAGCTTCCTAATGATTTATCATATTCTCTTAATTTCAGCTGGTAGGTTATGTCTTCAAGAGCAATATTATCATCCACATGGATAAGCCCATTTAAACTCACTGTAAGCATATTATTACTTATGGCAGGATCTTTAAAAACCTTTTCTTGAACACATTGTAGTAAAGCAGTTTTTCCACTTCCGCTGGGACCGATAATGAGAACAGAATTGCTCTCGCACATTAGGGCAGTCTTTTTTATTAAATTTTCCAAGTGTATCTTCTTGGAATCAAAATGATTAAGCAAATGACCAGTATAACCATGAGGATTCAGTTGTTGCTGAAGTATGTTTAGTAGTTCACCTTGCAGCTTTGGAGACATCTTAAGATTTGGACTTGAGTTAAATATTATCACAGAAGTTTTTTCAACTAGAAAGAAAGGAACATAATTTATAATTAAAGTAGTTATTAATTTTATAATCTAAAAAAATTAATTAAAATAAAAAAATGTAAAAAGATTTTGATAAAAAAGGTATCATTTAAATCAGTATTTCACTTTTAATTAATATCATCTTGAATTTGTGTAAACAAATATGTTTCTTTTACTTAGTAAAATAGAATTTAATAACAATTAAAAAAAACTACAGAATAAAATAGACAAGAGGATAAGGGCGGAAAAAATTTCTCCCAGAGCTAGTCCTTGACAGCATTAGGAAAAACTGAACGAATCTTTTCTCCAAGAGACTTAGTCCTTGAGAGATCTAGTTCCCCCGAATGTTGGCTGTTGAATTTACATCTGTTACTCCCATCTTTCTAAATTTTCGTGCATGCGCATTGAAATTATATATTTATTTATATATATATTTTTTATTACATTACATATATTCAGACTTGTATGCTTGATTCTTGAGATCCACTTGTAAGTCTTCGTCGACAATAGGACAAATAGCACAATGACAGATTTACAACCACAGAAGAATAACGAAGAAAACACCCAGGGCCACGGTGGGAATCGAACCCACACTCCTACGCTCTCAAGCGATTAGCGGTGATGTTTTAGACCACTCAGCCACGGAGCACCCACTGTATTAAAATTTGCTCTTAATTATTAGCCATTTTTTTCATTTCACTTGCAGATAGTCAGTGAATACTATTCTCTTTTAATTTATACATTTATAGATATAGGAAGTGATTTTTATAAATTATATTTCACTGCATGTGTTAAATTATAAATCTTATTTATAACTATAAAAATTAATATTCTGTTTATTTTTCAAACCACATGTTTAACTACCTTTGTGTGTCGATCCTTGTTGTGATGTAATATGTCTTAATAAGCATTATTTTTTCAGGAGTGTGAAGTCTTGTATAATTGTTAAAACTAAATTATTTATTTGTCTTAGTATAAGGAACTGTAATTGATGCTGTGGTCTGTGGGTTTCTCACAAATTATTTTTATATGAACTTGATGTTATATGGATTCGTGGTGTATGTGCATACTTTGTTCAAAAATCGAACAATATTTTATTGATGCAATTTTTTTGATGATCAATTACTGACATAGTATGATTATATTGTTTTGCATTGATATGTGAAAAAAAATGTTACAAAAATGGTGGGGTGTTCAAAATTAGCATACTTGAAACCATGCAAGTGCAAGAAGTAAAATATTTTGGTATAATTGATACGATGCATTATATATACTCAAGTAGAATTTTTTTAAGTTATTGTGATATACTTAGATTAACATTGTGGTATACATTTGAGTTAACGTGTTAACTCTTAATTTGCAAATATAATTTATTTATAATTTATCCAAAAGTATCTTATTTTGTAGAATTATGTATTTTTGCATGTGATTTATTATATTGTGTAACCAGTGTTGTCTTAATATTTCAAATTTATATTTTAAGAAGTGATCTATCTTCTACAATGAGATAATGGTCATTTTGATAACTGTTTTCATTCGACATAAGTCCACTGTTTTGTTCTTGAGCCAATTTTTTTTCTCACTATTCTATGTTTAATATTTTTGTTATAGAAGTAAGTGGCATTTCGTTAATTTATTCTAGCCAGCTGAAGGTGACACGCTCACCAAGAATATCACTAAACAGATGTTTTCAAGATAACTTGATTGCAAATGTGCATCCACTATATCAATACTAGATTTGATACCAATTTGCATTTATTGGTTTCCTACGGAACTTGAAAATTCCCCAAGTTCCACTAGTTAGGAATTTGTCAATCCTGGTGTCAAATTGATATAATCAGAAACACCAATCAATCTTTCTGCTATTTTCATTCTAGTTGTTAATAATTTAAAATATGTGTATTAATTTCCTGTTTATTCGAGAATTTTACTAAACATGTTTTAAAATTTTTCAGATTGTCACAAATTTTACATCACATTACTCAAAATTTCAGTATACATATTTCAACCATTGTTTAAAATACCAAGATCAAGGTGTTTACAAAAAATGGAGGAATAAATCCTATTACAAATGAATGGGAATTGTGTTACACTTTATTCCACATAAAAATATATTTTGTTATGACTGAGGTTATAATTTCAAGGAAGCTATTATTTTTAGCAAGAAAACTTTAATTATGATTCAAACTATAGAACTGGCAAATGATATTAAACATCAAGAATTGCTAATTTTAGAGAAATTATTAAAATATTCCCTTAAATGTTTAAGAAATGCATCAAATTTAAATATGTAAAATATATTTGAATAAAGTAACCACAAATATTTTTCTGCATAAAAAAATCGCAGAGAACATGTTAAATTATTTAATTTCTTAATTATGAAGTTCAGAAAATATGAAATTTTCTCTTTGTCATGTAAACAAAATATTTTCATTTACTAATTTAATGATTACCTTTTAAGTATTATGCTTTGTTTCTCATATTCTTCAATATCTAACCGCATTGCACTAAAGATTATACTTTTACCTCCTTGAAACAATATTTAAATAAGCACTATCTTACGACTTTTTTGTTCCATTTGAGTGCTTTTGTAAGCAATGACTTAATTCTAATATCAAGCTAAATAATTTGACCTTCAATAAGATGTTTCTAACATAAATAAAATTTGTCTTTGTGGTAAAATAATATGTATTTTTAACAGGTTAATTTTATTGCAAAATTAATATTGTCGAACTAAATAAAGTATTCATTTCTGGTATGTGAAATTTTGGTTAAATATAAAGGGATTGACACGAGTGTTTGAAGTTATAGCGTTTTTCTAATTTTATTACTTAAAAATGTTGTTTTTAAAATTTATGAAATAGTTGAAAATAGTAATACAAACATGTTTTAATATTAAAATTTTAAAGTTTTGCATTGTTTGAAAGTCAAATTTTGTTTACTCCATAAAAGAGCATTTTATAAGAGAGTAACAGAATCTTTTAAAGGATCCCCAAATTTTAATTTGAACAAAGTTGCCTAGTAAATACGCAATTAGTTTTACACGGCTCGTAAAGATTTCCAAGAATCAAATTCCCGGAGGTATCGACATTCATGTTAAAGATTGTTCTGAACCAAATACGCATATAATTATGTACATGCAATATTTTTCAATCATTTCTGTAAATAAAAGTAAATAATTGTGAACATTAACGAGACTATTTTTATTTGAGTTAAAATTATTTATGATAATTTAAAAAGCCTTCAATGATGACAGCTATAACAGACAATCTTTTAATTTTAATCAAAATTCTATATATAATACTGGATCATATATTGTATAAAATAATGAATGATTTTAGAATTTTTAGACATTTCGAATAGATTTAGATAGCAAAGATTCTTTTAAAAACTTTTGCATCAAACTTTTCAACAATGCATGAAAATTTCCAGCAATAAATGACAATAATGTGGTTTATCAGTTTTTATTAAAATAAACAGAATCTTAATTTTTATAATTATAAATAAGATTTATAATTTAACACATGCAGAGAAAAATAATTTATAAGACTCACTTCCAAAATCTATAAATGAAAAGAGAATAGCAATATAAAGTGCAAGTATGAAGACAAATAAATAATTTAGTTTAAATAATTATACAACACTTCACATTCCTGAAAAAATAATGCTTATTAAGACATATTACATCATAACAAGGATCGACACACAAAGGCAATTAAACATGTGGTTTGAAAAAGAAACAGAATATTAATTTTTATAATTATAAATAAGATTTATAATTTAACACATTCAGAGAAATATAATTTATAAGAATCACTTCCTATATCTATAAATGTATAAAGGAAAAGAGAATAGCAATATAAAGTCGCAAGTATGATCAAAGCTCACACGTTTCACTGACAATCTGCAAATGAAATGAAACAAATGGCTAATAATTAAGAGCAAATTTCAATGCGCATGCGCGAAAATTTAGAAAGATGGGAGTAACAGATGTAAATTCAACAGCTGTCAAGGACTAACTCTCTGGGAGAAATTTTCACCGCCCTTATCTGCTTGTATAAAATAGCATTATGAAACTATGCTTTCAGTAGATAATGCCATTAACAATACTTAAAATACATCAACATGAGTGAAAGTTTTAGTAAATTTTCTGCTAAGTTCACATGTATGTACAAACACATTTATGAAAAATAAGGGGGTATTCAAGTGTTTGTGGTTACTCTGCTGAACACAACTTCTGTTTCTTTTTTCACCAAATCTCAGAAATTAGTTACAGCATGCTGACCCAGCTAATGGAACATGCTGTCATTGTGTTGAGTGACAATGAGTTGTAGGCAGAGCCAATGGAAACAGTTGAAAATGTGATTGTATGTAGAATATTTAGCAATGTTATTCTGTGTTCTAGTATACTTCATTCTTAGTTATATTAAAGATTTTTCTGATAAATTTATATGGTAATTTTCATATCTTGAAAATGCATTCTTTACTTACAAATTTGTTATTTTTGTGACTTTATATTTTGTAGTTGGAATTGAAAATAAAGTTACATAATTGATAGAAGATTTAGGTACTTTATCTAAGAGGACTGATGTTACTCCTAAATATCCAAAATGTGAACCAAACTTGCGAGCTGCAACCTCTTCATCTCAGATAACTGGATTTAGATGGGTGTGCAGAAAAGCAATGCACAGAAATTTTATGGTTATAGTAATCCAGCAGAGAACACCTTTTCTTCAGTGCGAAGACAACATGGCAGGATATTCTGTTAGTTATTTGTTTTGTTTGAAAGTAAAAACTAAGTGAGTGCATTGGCCATTTGAATAAGTGGAGGCAGTATAAGAATCAATCAAGCATCTCACCAGAAACTATGATTGGTAGTTTTTGACGAGAAGAGGCAGAAATACATGCATCATAATTTTAGGCGATTTGGTGGGGATGGTACATTAACATTTATATATAAGAATTTCTTATAAAAATAAAAGAATTATGAAGCTTATATTTGCTTAATTTTAAAAATTAAATGTCATATTATTATTACTATTATTATTATATGTAAATAATTATTTTGTATAATAATATTTAAGAATGTTCCAGGTAAAACAGCCTTAGTCAATGAGACTTTCCTTACGAGGAGGAAATATACAAAATTACTCCCAATCAAACAGCAGTTTTTGATAAAGATAGCATAGAATTATTTATTATAGATAATATACGAATATCTAATTATTTCTGTGATGAACAAAGTTTATTCCTGCTTCTATTCATCATCATAAAATATTAAATTTATTTATGAATGTATTGTTATGAAGATAAGGAAGGTTTGTTTTTTGTAACTGGGAGTAAAAACAAGAAGGATATGTGGTCACTTGTTAAGTATATCACTTTTATAAAAATTTTATACAGAAATTAACACACGATTAAAATATATTTGTGATAAAAATATTAAGTATAATATTTTTCAATTTTAGATACTGTCATCTTGATACATTAATCATATATTGAGAATGAGCCGGCACAATACAAAAGGATAACCTTTTTTAATAATGTTATACACAAGCACACATATCACTAAAAAGGTGAATTTTAAGGGAAAGATGATCCACAAAATACTCTACACCCCCTGGAAAATGAGAACTGGCATTTAAAAGATGCTCTGGAAAGCCAAAGTACATAATTAACTATGCTGACTTTTTAAGTACATACTTTTCTTTAAACTTAATACTAATTTTTATTTTGTTAAAGATCTGGTAAATCAATATATAGCTTTACATTTTTATGGATGGAGGAGATTTGATAATAAAGTTATGAACAGGTGCAACAGTGTTAAGAAAACATTGTTGTTATTTATTTGTAAAAGTTTCTTAAATATTTTTGTGATTTCCATTGATTACTATGCTATTTTTTACTACATACTTAAGCTTTTTTTATAAGACATAAAAAAGGCTTAAAAAAGAAAAGCTAAAAAATGGTGGAATTGTTCATTCTGACTCCTTTTCCAAAAGATCTAAAGTAGATAGCATTCAATCATCAGATAATGAAATCAGATTCATTGAATCCTATGACCCTGAATGGGAAATCAGCATGGAATAGCCATGAAATTGTTTTAAGTGTAGCATGTCACTTAAAAAAATATGCAGAAGAGCTTACCATTCAAACAAAGATGTAACCATACACTCGGAATAAACAGCAAAGTACAAATCATAAAATGACCTATCCAAATACAGATGTAGTTTCTGTTTTCCTAGTGTATACAAATTTATTTTATTTGAAGTTTATTTATTTTAGCACTGCCCCACATAATAATTTAATATAAATTCATAATGAGATTATAATGCAAGTAACGAAAGCATTTTCTTTAAAGTAATTCAAATTGTAGATAATTTTGAAGGTTTCAGTTATGCTTTTAAATTTGAAACAATAAAAATTAAATAAAAGAAAATCAAAACTCTACAATTGAAACCAGAAATGTGCCAGGAGAATAATCAGGCTTGGTAATAATTTATAATTAGAAAAGATATCATCCTTAATGCATTAAAAATACAATCTATTTTTCTGTATCTAATAAACTAAATGGATCAAAAAGTTTATGCCCTTCATATTTGATAACTAGTTATAAATCATTGCAATAAACAACAGTAAATAATGAAACAGAATTTTTCATAAAAAAATTAAAAAGCTAGATTTCACAAACATGACAATCTTAATCGTTTTAGTCTGTAAAATATATAATATGGGCTAAATAAGCGCATTAGAACAAAAACCCATATTTCTTAAATTAGTTTCAAGTGTAAAGCTGTGGGAATGCTGTTTTAGTATAATGGTCACGTTAAAACCGATTTAACTTACTGCTTACTACTACGAAACTTACTGTTTACTTACTACGAAAGATTTTACGAATTGGGAAAAAAAAACAAAACACTGAACCAGACTTTGGCGGATATACTAAAGTTTATTTCCTTCGAAAATGAATATGTTTACAAAGCCTTCTAATATCGTTTAAATCTTAATTGAACTAACAACAAATTGCCACCGCAGAAAAGTTAAATAAGTGAGATATGATTTTGCGCCATTTTGTTTCTTACTATTATCAATGTTTAATGATTTGAAGCTGATCAAAAATACATACGAGAAGCGAAATATCGGAAAAAATAATGAAACAGAATTTTTCATAAAAAAATTAAAAAGCTATTTTAGATTTCACAAACATGACAATCTTAATCGTTTTAGTCTGTAAAATATATAATATGGGCTAAATAAGCGCATTAGAACAAAAACCCATATTTCTTAAATTAATTTCAAGTGTAAAGCTGTGGGAATGCTGTTTCAGTATAATGGTCACGTTAAAACCGATTTTACTTCATATTTAAAAAGTGCAGTGTAAAAGGAATGAAAACCGCCAATAGCGCTACTTACGTCTGAATTTGTAAATAAACATGTTCAATATTTTTGATTGTTCTTGTTCAATTTTATCAGGATTTCGGCGAGAATTTGAGCACCTGAGGTTTAGTGAAAATTCGGATTTGAGTAACAGGGATTGAGAAGCGGTTTGGAGCTATTTTTTTGGAAAATCATATTTTTTACGCTTTTAATTTTTCCGCACTGGTGTTAATAGTACGCCATTTTTACTTTTTTAATTTGTGTGATACGTGGGTATAATTTTTTTCTTTCCTATTTGCGCGTAAGTTTCAAGCAATATTCTTAGTATTCTTTATTTTGTAATTCTATGCATGTAAGGTATTTTTTCGCTGCTTATAACTTTTTTTGGCGTGGCACACTGTAAAAAAAAATATTACACAGTAAAAATCACTGTTATTTAAATGGCTGTCATATGAACACTAATAATTACAGTAAATTTTACTGTAAAATTCAGCCGCAGAAAATCGTTTGCTATTGGGCATGCGCATTGAACTGGCGGGATAAAAGTTTCTTTTGTTCCTGCGACAAATGAATCAAATTAATTTCGCATTTATTTGCCATTGTTTTCACTTAGTGAAGTTGGTGATATTGTGAGAATAGTTGTTCCTTTAGTTGAATTTCTATTGAAATTTAATCACACACCAAATTTAAGGAACGTATACTTTTCATATTGGTTATTATGCAAGTTGTTAGCTAACTTTGATTTATATAAATTCTTATAAATCTGACTGAACATTTCAAAAAATTCTAAGTTGAATTTACAAATAATCACATTCACTAGTATTAATTCAGTGTCAACACTTTACTTACTTTTTATTAATATTTAAAATATTTTATAGTAGTTTGGTGACATAATTGATTAGTATTTTAATTATCAAATTTTTGACGAAATTAAAGTTGTATTTAAGTGCTTCCATTGTTATAAAATTGCTTAGCTATATTTCTTTTGAAATTAAAATTGAATAATCATCTATTGTTATATTCTTTTAGATATATATTATTAAATATATTAACGGAATTTCTATTTTATTTCGTTATTGAAAATTCCTGATTTTTTCTTTCATTGTAAAATAATAGAATTTATTGTATATTAATTTAATATAACATAATTTTTTATATTTTTTACTAATTTTTTTATTAGAATTTTATTAGAAATGTTCATTTTTTAATACAGATCGTTAAATTGCATTCTAATTATGATCAGTAATTCATTTTGTAACATGTATTAAAAATAATAAGTTTTTTAGGCATAAATATTTGTAAATTCTTTCAATAAAATAATATTACAAATAATGATATTTATTAGAATAAATGGTCTTGTGTTTAGAGTTTGCATGAAATGTAAAATTGCATTTCAATGAAAAATGTAATGCTTTTTTAAAAATATCTATTTTTAAATACATATTAGGAAGTACTACTCGAATTAAGTTCATTTATTTATAAAATATAAAGTTTATTATTTTATAACCATGATTAATTTTTTAAATTTATATTACTAATTAGAACATTAATAAAAAGCCTGTTTGGGAAATATTGTTGGTTGTTTGATATTTATAAAACAAAATTTCAGACAACACATTTTTTTTTGTAAAAAATTATATTATTGCTGGATATTTTACTTTATTTTATTAAAAAATTGCAAAATTTGTAGTGCTATTTATGATTTATTTACATGTTAGTGAAGGAATCTGAAATTCATAAAAGGAAAAACTAATTTAAAATTATAATTAAAAAACAAATACATGAGTGAAAACTTTGTAATTTGTTCTTGCTTAACATATTTAAAATATAGTGTGCTCAAGATTTTTCTAATACTACTGTGCACATTAAATACTACCTTCCAATAGTCACACTTTTTTAAAAAATTTAAATATATCCATGTTTTGGGAAAATAAGAATTTATGAAGAAAGTGTTTGATTTGTAAAGGAAGTTTTAAAAATAGAATAATCACAAATAACTTTTAGTAGTAAGACTATTCAGAGTAAAGCCTCTTCATATCAACTTCAGCCATATTCGAAAGCTGGAATAGGTATTGGGGGAGAGAAAGAGAGTTTTTGTAAGCACGTGTATTTTTAAAAGTTTTCTATTTTTCCTACATTGTGAAGTCTGACAAGAAGCTAAAATGCAGTGTGTTTTTTGGTGTTGTAATTGAAGAAGTTGTAAAATTAATATAAGACTTTTCCATTTCAAAGAAAAGATACTAACACACCTAGTGATATTTCCACATTAAAAGAAAGATGGCCTTGTTTATTTTTAAAGCAAAGCATTTTGGACCATTTTAAGTGTTTAACTGCTGTAGATTTAAATGAAAGACTTAAGTTTGCATCAGCTAACAAAATTAAAAGAATTTTTAATTTCTTAAAAACTTCTCCTGGATGCTGTAAAATACAATCTTTAACCATTCAGAAATTGGATGGAAAAGAGGATGTTGGAACGTGTATTATACTTCTATCAACATATTTTGGAGAAGACTTGTAAAAATATTTAGAAGTGTCGCAGTAAAGAATTCAAAACTTTATTTTAAAAAAAATACTGCTTGGTAAATTATAAATAAGAAATTTAGAAATGAACATAAAAATTAATCATAAATAAAATAATTAGGAATTTGTTTATTGGTTTCAGATTTTCACATCTTCTCAGGATGCAGTAGATATGACTTACCTCTTGCACACACCATGTATATTAATTTGTGGTATGTATTATTTATATACTTCATAAGGTTTGAAATGTTTTAATTCAAAAGCAAAAATTTGTTGTTACATTTATTGACCTCTTCAAATACTGTTTACTCTGCTAACATTCTATTTAAAATAAATCATATGAATGCATAAAATTCTAAGAAAGTCTAAATAAATTGTTTTAGTTAAATACATCTTTTTTTATGTAACTTCTCAATTGTATTCTCCTTTATTTATCTCTAAGTACGTATATAATACCGTAAATATGCAGACTTAATGAACAGCAAATTTTTTTATTTTTCCAAATTTTGCACTGTTTCATGTAATTTTATTGAAATTAAAGTTTTCTTAGAAAGAAATACAACTTTGATCTCACTCTAAGACAACTTTGATTTCACTTTTGAGATAACTATTTACGAGTAAACGAAATTCAGTTTTAAGCAAATGTTTTATAAAATGTTATTTCATAAATTATTGTTACTTTGAAACATTATAGCATTTTAATTTTTCCGTTTATTTTCGATGAAAATATTTTAAATTGTGTATATATATATGTTAAAGAGAGAAATGTTTCCATATTCTCTGAAAATTATTTATTAAATTAAAATCGGCTTTTGTAAGTATTTCTTAAAATGTGGGCATAAGGTTCATGTTTTGCACCTTATTTCTAAAAATTTGTAATTGGCAGTTCCCATTGGAAATGGAAATGTTATGATTTGCTTCTCAGATAATATAATTTTCAATAACATAAATGAATCCTTATAAAATATATTCTATATTCTCTTTTAATTAAATCAATTACAAATTAGTTTTTCGAGATAGAAAATATCAGTTAGAATGATTTAATTGAAGTAAAGATTTTATCTTCATAAGAAGTGAGACCTTCATTACCAAAATTTCTTAACATGAAATTGCTAAAATCCCTTGAAATAATTGTTATCAAAATGATTGTGATTGCATGAATGTAAAAACCTTTTGTTAACTATTAAAAGAAGTATATTTTAGGGAAATTCAATCAATTATATGAAGCAATATTAAGTTCTAAGTATTTCATTGAACTATTAAAAAACTTTTCCACTGAAATATTCAGCTCTTGAAATTTCAAATTAGTTATTCATGTGTCTGATTTCTATTTTTTTATTTTTTTTACAGGCACTTGTTAAACTTTAATCCCTCACGGGGAACGAAATCTAAAAAATATGTCAAGGATGGAATCCAAGCACGTGTTTTTGTCACTTTTAAATAATTTATCCAACTTTAAATGGCTATAATTATTAAAATGTAAATAAAAAAAATTCTTTACAATTATATGTGTATAGTCAACTATATTGCTTTTTTTCCTCAGAACCTTTATTTGCTTTTATTATAATGGAAAAAATCAATTACTTTACACAATATCAAAAAGAAAACTTTTATTGTCTTTACAGTATAATTAAAATATTATATCATTAACTAATTCTCCTTTGGTATTTTTAGTAAAATGGAATGTTTTGTAAAGTTTCTTTTTATCCTAAATCTGTAGAGAGAGAGAATCACAGTTTAAAATCAATTTTATGCTTAGCTGTTATATATAACTGTTATTTCTTAATTTTTTTTATAAAAAAATATGTAATAATAAATTTAAACTGCTGTTACGATTACGAAGTAAGAAAGTTAAATTATTGATCACAAAATGTTCTGAAAAATGACATCTTCTGCAATATAACATAAGTTGTGTTTTTGTGCTTTGTATATTGTATAAAAAATTGCTTAATAATAGTTGGCCCATAATTAGGAAACTAGCTATTGTGTATCCAAATGTAAATAGCTATTGCAATAGGTTTTGTAGAATATGCAGAAAAATGCATAGTAAAATGTGCTGTAAATATAACAATAAAAAGTGCAGTAAAATAACAATAAAAAGTGCTGTAAAAATTACAGTGAAAAGAGCTGAAAGTCAGTGAACTTAACAAGTTAAATCGATTAATATGTATGCATCAAATTCTTATTAAAATAACATAACATCATCATCATTCGTATATCTGTTAATTTATTGTAGTAGGGAATTTCAGCTATTTTAATATCTAATTTAATGTCATCTTTTTGCTGATTTTTTTCATTGTATGAATAACATTTAATAAAGAGACTCATACTGCCTTCCATTAAATTTAATAAGCAAAAATATGTTCATGGCTATTTTAATGTAATATCGGTGAACTTGATGCAGAACTCAAATCGTTTTCCTTGTTAAAACCATCTTACTTTTCCTAAGTTTTGTATAGATATGAATAGTTAATAAAGGAGGCTTTTTAATTAAATATTGACTGTCTCATAATGGGCATATTAATATATAATGAAAATCTTACATATATTATTAAAAGGCAGGAAAAGGAATATTTATATTTTTTCTAAAGCTTACTGAAATCTCAAAATTCCCATTTTAAAGAGGTAGATTTGCACTTTTACACAAGAAATTAATATTTATTCTAAATCCAAAAATTTTAAAACAGTCAGCAGACAGTTTTCAGTTAAAACAGTTTTTCATACTTTCTCAGGAACAGTCTAGATCTTCTAAACGAAAGTCTACCGGGAAAAGTTCTAGGAAGAATTTTTCAGCAAAACAGTGGAACAAGTCTCAATCTAATACACCAAAAATCTCCTAAGACATTAAGTTCCAAATGACTAGATTTCAACCAAGTCATAAAGAATTGCTTAGTTAACTGATATAGTTCCAAATACCCAATCATATACTAATGTATGTAAAGAAAAATTACTTTTGGTGACGGTTTTAACTTGCTGTCGCGGTTTTTATTGTCCTTTCCCAAAATCCTCATGCATAAAATGTTTTCAGTTTTATCTTGGAATATTATAAGTATTTTTAATAAGTGACCATATTTTTTAATTCTGCAAGTGTTATCGCTCTTACTTGGAAAAAAAAACATACGATCTTTCTTTTAACTAACATAACTATTTTTCGCTATGACACAGCGTCTCCTTACAGCCATTAATAAATTTTATCACACACAAATTTACAACCAAGCACGCTTTTCAGATGAAGGTTAGAAGTTAGTGGCTGTAAAAAAGTAACACTTTTATCTATAACTATTTTTATATTAAATGTTATTATTTCTACGGGAAAATTTTTAAGAGATAGGTAAACAGTGCTATCTGGAGAATAAAGTCACCATTCTTGGAGATTTTAATATTCGATATTCCGGTATCGTTAAGTCTCTCGGCTTCTCCTCAATTTCTTCATTTCATTAAATGCATCCAAATAAAAATGTGACGCAAAAAACAAACATCTAAAATATAAATTCATTTTTCATGATTTAAGAAAATTTCAAAACATTCACAATGAAATCAAAAAAAGAGATAATTATTTAGAAAGTAAATATTCAAAAAAATTAACATTTTCTTGTTTAATCATAACGTGCCAATAAAAAATGTGGAGCAGTACAGTCAATATTTAAAATTTTACTATGTTTTCCTAATTATATTTCCTAGTTATAAATACACTCAGAAGAAATTCTTTTTTGCTCTCAACAAAAGGATTGTAAATAAATTATTAATTTAAAAATGTGGAATTTAAACTTTAATAGAATTTAGTATAAGTATGTATGTCTTAGAAAGGCAAAAATTACTTTTATAAAATGTAAAAAATAAAAAACACATTTCTCATATACCTTTAAAACTTAATAGCATTTTGACTTTGAACTTACGAGGTGTGGCTATTAAATAATGAGACTGTCGTTGTAAAAAGTTTTATTCTTGTTTTATACATAATTATTTATAATCGCCTTCAATGTACAACCCTTCTTTATCCCTGCAACGCTCCATGCGAATTTTCCATTGTTGGAAACAGTGCTGGAAGTCATCTTTTGTCAACTCCTTCAGTACTCTTGCCGATTTCGCTTTAACAGCTTCCACGGACTCAAATCTTGTTCCTTTTAATGCAGATTTCACCTTACGGAACAGATAGAAGTCACATGGTGCCAAGTCTGGCGAGTAAGGTGGATGCTCTAACAGTGGGGTGCTGTGTTAGGGCAGGAATATCTTGACAGATAACGCGGAATGAGCTGGCGCATTGTCTTGGTGGAAAAGCCATTATTTTTCTTCCACATTTCGGGTCGTTTTTTTCTTATTCTTTCACGCAGATTGCCAAGTATCTCAAGGTAGTAATGTTGATTGATTGTTTGACCTTCAGGAACCCAGTGAAGGTACAAAATCCCATGAATATCGAAAAAAACAATCATCATTGCTTTAAATTTTGAATTGCTCATTCTTGCTTTTTTTTGTCTTTTGGTGAAGTTGGAGTCTTTCAATGCATGGATTGGCGCTTTGTTTCCGGATCATACGTAAAAAAACAGGATTCATCACATGTTATTACCTTTTCCAATAAATTTGGGTCATTTTTAATGGCATCCAAAATGTCAGTACAAACATTTTTGCAAGTTCCTTGTTGTTCAAACGTGAGAATTTGCGGCACCATTTTGGCGCACACTTTTTTCATGTTCAAATTGTCATGTAAAATTTGCCGTACACATTCTTTATCAATGTTTACAGTTTCAGCTATTGCACGAATACTCAATCGACGATCAGACCGAATCAAACTAGCAACTTTTTCGACATTTTCATCCATTTTTGACGTTGAAGGGCGACCTGGCCGCGAACCATCTTCAACGTCTTGTCGGCCATCTTTAAAACGTTTGAACCATTCAAAAACTCGTGCACGGGATAAGCATTCACTGCCGTACACTTCTTTCAGTAAATTATTAGTTTCAGTACCGGTTTTTCCAAGTATGAAGTGAAATTTAACAACAATTCGTTGCTCTATTATTACACTAACCATTTTTTCGCCAAAATAAAATAACAATGTTAACGGAAATGAAGGTTATGACTAAACCATGTTAATTGCGCAAATGAGGCTTAGGACATTTTGAAGAGAAAGCTTCACACTAAACAGCTGTCAGTCAATGGTGGACTATGCATGCGCACTTTTGTCGCCGCAGCGTCAGTCTCGTTATTTAATAGCCACACCTCGTATTTCAACATTAAAAAAAAAATACTAGAAAGACTTTCTGCAGTGTTTGAGAGGGTTGTCACATTCCTCCTCGCTGGACTGCTGGAACTTCATGGGTTGAAGTTTTAACTAAAGTCATGGTCTATCACATCTTGCCATAAAACTTACTGTCTATCTGGCATGCCTAGCATACTTTGGATTCTTTTACATTAAATACATTAAAATTTGCAACACCAAACTTATTTTATCAGTTGTGCAATTACTCTGTGGCACAATTAAAAGCATTTATTGTATAATTTTTTCAATGAAAGTTGTGTTTACTATTTATATGTAGATGCATATACCACTTGGTATAAATAACCTACCTGTAATAAATCATTTCTTTATTTTGCCTTACATTAATTTTTTCTTTTAAAGTTATATAAACAATTTATCTTCACAAATATTTCTTGTATCAAAATTTCTCTTAAGAATTCAAGACATTTTTATCTGATTGTAAAAATTGGATAAAAATGTTTTGCATTGACATTGCATTTAAATGTTATGGCTCTTTGCGAATCAATCTTTTCAGTCTTTTTAAAACTTTAAAATGGGCAAGTATTTAATCCTTTCAAAACTTTAATTTTTGATAATCGAATTGATTTTACTGTCATTAGTCATGATTAAATTGCTTACATTTTTTTAAAATATTTAAAAAATTTTCTTAATGTGAGTTGATATGTATTATAGAATATATTATACTATTTCACAAATGATAATTATCAATGAGTATATAAAAGTAATGTAGTCATGTGTTTTTTTGCTTTATTGATATTTTATCTTGACATGAAAATTTATTTAATTTATGATCTTTTAAAATTTTATGAAACATAGTTTTTTTTTTTTTTTTAAATAAAAGGTACAGTCCAGAGTCAAATGTCTCAAGTATTGAAAATGGAAATGTCAAAATATATGTAATTGACTGTCACATAAAGAATGAATATTTTAACAGGAGATATACAATATTCCTTCCAATGAATACCATAAATTTCTTATAAATGAAAAACGATATTTTATGTTTCAAATTATTTTTTCATTTCATTCTACCTATCTGCTGATTATTAAGTTTTTAAAATAACCTTTTTTCTTCCTATATAAGGTTAAATATATATTTTTGCCATAAGAATGTAAATGTTCTTGTTTAAAATAAATTAATGAAAAACTGTAATCTGTTATTTTTCATTTCAACCATCTACACACGATTATTTTTTATAAATTGTGCTTGATATAAGTGTGCATTTTAAATCAAGTTTTCAGATGAATTTTTATGTATATCTCAAAGGTATCGAAATGTACTTTTGTCATCGGAATGTGAATCTATTAGTGTGGTTTTTAAACATTGCTTGAATATAATTGTCTCTGTTTATAGACAAATAAGAACTGTTTTATTGGACAATATAAAGATTGCTTCAAAAAAATTTAATTTTGAGCACTCTATAGAAAGTATGTATTATTCCGTAACTCAGATAAAATAATTAAATAAAAAATAAGTTTTTTAGAGGTTTAATTTATATTTAAAAATGTAAACAAATTGACTGTTAACTAATCTTCTTGTTTCTTAATTATACAAATGTTAATATTTTGAGAAATTAAAAGGAATTGATATACTGATCATTTAAAATAACTACTACAAATTTGACTTTTCTCTTAAGAACAAAATTAAAATTAAATACAAATTAATTGATGTACTTAATAAAAAATGTTGATACCAAATTGTTTTTCTTTATGATAATTAATTCTACAACAAAATATAATAGAAATAATAATAAGCAAAATAATAATATATGTCGAAACACAGGGGCTAATATATTTTTACTTAAAATATTTTTTGTACTTATCTGATATCTGTCATGATATCTGATTTTTTATAAAAGTGCCATGATATTAAAATTTTATTGGTAAATGGTTCAAGGAACTGTCTAAAAAACATGACTTTTACATATAATGGAAGATAAAATTTCTATCCTTATTCTAGGAAATTAACTTTGGTAATTTAAACAATTAACTTTTTTATATACTTTCATTTTAAAATTCATTGTTAAAAACATGACTCTAAGTTAAGAAATATTTTCACTTTCAAAAGTTAAGCATGAAGATTTAAAATGCAAAAAAATCAACAAATTGCTTTGATTGACACAAAATTTGCCAGGAAGGTAGCACATATATTTATGCATAAAATAGAATCAATAATTATATACAGAAATGAAAACAATATTAGATTTTTGTAAGTTTTCAGATAATGACATACTGGAAATTTAAACAGAATTATGCATAAAGTGAAAATAAATATAAAACGAAAAAAGGACATTACTATAGGGTATGTGATCTCTCTTCATTTGTATACAAAGTTTACACCTTGTGATCATGTTTTCAGTTAGGTGATCAACCACTGCAAAATTAAGGAATAGCCATTCCTCTTGTAGAGCAGTTTCCAATGCAATAAGAGTGACTGCAGGAGGGAAATGTAAAGATAAGGCATGGCCGAGACCGAGTACAATCTCGCAATGGGTTCTAGGACTTCATCACGATACCGGACAGTCATCACAGAACCCTGTTTAAAGATGTGCTGGTCGGTGCCATATCCTAATGAAATCCCTGCTCACACCATAATACTTCTGCCTCTGGAAAATATGATGTTTGGTGATGTTTTGGGGCTGATTGCGTGTTCCTTGTTCACGCCATATCTTTATACGCTTGTCATCTGGCTCCAGAACAAATTTTGACTCATCAGTAAACATGACATTGCCCCAGTCAGACACAGTCCAACTGACATGTTCCCGGCACCATTTAAATTGTGACCCTCTAGATTGGATGGATAGACAAACACAAGCTCGAGGTACCCAGGCGTGCAGTAGCTGTAGATATCAACTTACCAATGGACACTGTAACCACAGATGTCACACGTGTGGAGGTCGCTCTACGATTCTGCTTGGCTAAAATCACAATATATCTTCTACAGGGTTTGTAACCCTTGGGTGATCGGTTACGAGCCTTCGAACAACAGTCTATGTGATTTGGAATTATTTTCATAAATGTAAAATTATAGAATGATGAACGCCGAAGAAAAGAGCAACATCTGAGATTAACTCTCCTGCATCAAGTGCCCCACAGCCCGCCAGCGCTAAGGATCTTCCATTTGTGTTCCGGAAGTCAGAAACATGTGCTTTGAAAACAAGTTGTACCAAAGTATTAAACACCTTCTCTATCAGCACTGACAATCAACTTCTGTAACCTTTCATAAATCTGGTATCTTATAAGACTGTTCTTTTTGCATATTTCTTGACATGAAAGCACAATTGGCTGTTACCTAACATATTTGTATACTTCCATCTAACTCTGCAGCAATATGCATCCTCTTGAATTCTGATTGGCTTCCGGAAATTAGCATTTTCCTCTCCAGGCTTAACTTCTGGAAGTGAGTCTATTATTTCTTTTGAGTAAATTTTTAATTGCCATTTTAAGGATAGGTTATATTAGCAGCTTATTGTACAGAATAATATGTACTCATACAATGCAAAAAATTGAAAATAAAAAAATATACATTTCCTCATGCAAAAGGGAAGCTTTTTTCTCAAGAAACATCTAATTACACTGATGCAAAAATAATAACATCGTTAAAAGTGCTTTATAAATAAATAAAGTTAACATACTTTAAAAACAATGATAAATCTAATTTAATACCAAAAATAACATAAAAATTATAAATACTCTTACATTATTTTAATTATAACACTAAACCTATATAATTTTCATTAAAATTATAGTATTTTTAACTATAGAGAAAACTATAACTGTATAATTTTGATTATAATTATTAAACGATTATTACTATAAAAAACAACT
The DNA here is from genome assembly GCA_037975125.1 of Latrodectus hesperus. Taxonomy (NCBI): domain Eukaryota; kingdom Metazoa; phylum Arthropoda; class Arachnida; order Araneae; family Theridiidae; genus Latrodectus; species Latrodectus hesperus. The sequence continues at coordinate 70,925,550 of CM075860.1, read as the reverse complement.
TAATGAAGCTTATATGAATGTCCAAATGTGTGGTGAATCAATTCCAAATACAGGTAACCCTGCTATAACACGGTAGTTAGGTTCCTAGAAAATGCCGTGTTGTGTGAATTCGTGTTGTACGAGACCCAGAACTAGTACAAAAAGGGGGGTTATGTTCCAAAAACTTATTAAAAACAAATTTTTTTTTAATTCGACATAAACAACTTAATTTTTATTAAATAATAAATGTATATCCAACACAAAGTAAGAAAAAATATTTTAATCTAACGCAACCCTAATTTAATGAATTTATTCGTCGTCACCGCTCAGTAAAATCAACCGAGAAAGTTTTTTGGGTGGAACGATATCGCCTTCACTTTCAGAACTTTTTTCTCTATTTAAAGTTTTTGCATGTTTTCACCTCTTAAAAAAATCTGTAATCGAACTTTGCTGACTAGTTCTTACTAGGTCATTGTAAATTTCGCGGTATGGAGTTAAACAGTTTTGCAGCTCCCTTTTGAATTTTCGACTTCTTTCCATGGAAGGGTCTGTTTTCAAGAAAAATGACTCGAGATCTTCCGATAAGCATAGGCTTTCTAGTAATTATTTTAATGTTAAATTCTTAACTGCACAATCTTCATCAGAGTCCTCAAAATCTATTTGATTTGCATCCAGGGAAGCCATTTCCATCAAATCTGCTTCAAAACCGTGTTATAGGAAATTTTCCGCAATTAACGAATCGTGTTATAAGATACCGTGTTATAGGAGGGTTACCTGTATCTTCTATGTCGCACGCCCTACTTCCGGACATTGGGATATGAGAACGTCCGCAGGACGTCGACGAACATCTATCAACACATTCAAATTAAGTCCACCTGATCCTAAAATGGATTCCTCCAAACTTTCTGAGGACCACCGTTTACTGTCTGGGAGTGACGATTTCTGATACAGTATCATCTCTGCCAGACAATCCAAAACATATTTACTGCATTTTAAAAACTCTTCAAAACCGAGAATCCGTATGCACAGATTCGTATTTATACATAATTGAAGAACTTCTTCAGTAACTGAAGTTGTTGAAGCAAATATTTTGGCAAAATATTATTTTACATCATATATCTCTCAAGGGATACTATTAGACTTTTTTTTAATCCTGTGGATGCACATTTATTCGAATAATTTTTTTTTTGCATTTGGAGCATATTTAATTTTTTAGGGTAGAGTAATTTGTAAGAACAGCACATTTTATGGAATCATTAGAATTTATTGGCTCCCATCTTTTCTTCCCCCAAAAACCTTTTTCTATCACTTGTCTGGCATATCTATTTGTCTCTTCCACTATGCTATTCCACAAGTCTTCATTTAGGACTTTATACAAAACATCCAAAAGGTTTAGGATTAGCACCTAGCCTTCGCAAATACAAAGGATTTATTCCAGGCACTTCACAAAACCGTTTTACATTAGGTACATTGTCTTCCCTAATCCATTGATCTAATTTCATTAAAAGTATTAAACATTTAAAATAAAATAAAATTGATATTATTTAAGCACTTAAAGAGTAATAAAGTAATAACAGGCTTATAGGAAAGATGTTGTTTCTTTAACTTCAGATATTTAGATAAAATAATAAACTTAAAATATTATCACACGCATTCCAATTTTCAGGAAGTTACTGTAGATAGTTTGATATTGACACTGGTTTATTTGCTTCAGAAATTTAGATTATTTCAGAATTTTAGATCATGACCTCTACAGAAAAGTACCCCACCTATGTGCATCATTAATTGCCAAACAAATGACAAAAAGTTGCTGAATTTCAAAGCTGTTGGGTTATGGCAGAACAAATGTTCGACTTTCACAAAAAGTTTTGTATAATAAAACAATTAGTTTAAATAATGATTTGTTTGTTTAAGATTTAAATCAAGCTTTTTAAGTAATGATAAGATCAAAAATTATAAGTAAGCATAAAATATAATAATGATCTATAAATTTAAGTTATAATATATAAAATTAAGGCGAATACAATTATCAAATTAGAATGTTATCTTCAGGATTGAGTTACACAGTTTAGACAACGCCTCATGGGCTGATCATATTACTCTGTATTGTTTCTCTCATTTTTATAGAAGGGCAAGTATTCGTCGGTATAGCCCACACAGCGGCCACAGGTTATATAAACCTTATCACAGACGAAATGAAAGCCCATAAACATATATCACAGACGCAGAAATCTTAAAATGTCACAGTCGATTATCACAGATAAAACGGCCGCGAATGCAGACTTCCTGTCCGAATAATGCCCAATGCTTCGATGTGTCTATCGGTATATAACAACTCCATTATATAAATAAAAGTGGTAGTTTTTTTATTTTTAACGGAAAAAGAAAAGACCAGCCGGTCTCAACGAAATTTGTGCGAAAATTCAAGGCATAAACCTTGAAAACCTTAGAAGACTTTTGAGCCTTATTCTTACTTTATGAAAAACTGGAAAAGTGCCCCATGAACACGAAAATCAGGTAAAAGATCTGATGACACCAACTCCTATCGACCAATTTCGCTTACAATTCGGTGCGTTATGTAAAGCTCCTGAGAGCACGATTATAAAACGTCTCATCAATTTTGTTCCACCGTCAAGATTCCTTAATCCAAACCACAGCGATTTTTTCTGCGATGAAGCGATGCAAATCACAGCCAAATAGAAGCTCCGACAGCATCTTATTTATCATATATCATTTAACTGTCTCGGCAAGCTACACTAGAAAGTCTATTGTGTGTATTACTGTAGACATTCCAAAAGCTTAACATTCAATATGGCCAGATATTAAGTATATATTCAATACGGCCAAATTATTAAAGGCAAACTTTATTAGTAAAGCAGCTTTATGGACTCATTATTTCTTCATAAGTAGAAGTTTCCAATGTAAATGAAGCAGTGAGGTATCCAACCTAATGAGCTCCGTTCGTTTCTTAAAAGAGTGAGGAGATTCTTCTTTACGATTTTTATGTGACAGCTATGTAAGAAATATTTCCTTAGAGCGTTAAATGTTTTATTTATACAGGCATTAAAATTTTGCTGTGCGAATCTGAAAATGTCGAAAGAATAAAATTCAAAACGACGAATTCTCTCATAAGACTGCAGGAATGGTGACATCGAAAATTTTTGTAGTTTTATTCCCAATGTAAAATTTACATGAGTTGAACGTACTTGTGTAAATTATAAAAAATAGAATGCTTTCAAAATTATTTTTGTCTTCATGACTTACATGACTTATTTGTGAAAAATTCGTGTCAATGAGTCGAATTATTAAACTAACCTATCCGTCAGAACGTACCGAAATATTTTACTGGGATCATTGGAGTAAAAACAGTTGAGGAAAACTGCACTAAACATTTTTAACCAATATTTGAAAGAGTATTTCCAGCATCAGTATTGCTATTTTACTAATTATAATAGACGTTAGGACACACGATAATTTGACACTTTTAATTTCCTAAAGCCTTGTGGACATTTAAAAGTTAAATTTAGAGATTTGGTGTCTAAGCATAAGCAATAAAAAATAAGAATTTTTTACAATGTGGGATATTTAAATCTATATAGCTCAAATATACTTCTAGCAAAAACACATATAGGCGGTGTTTAATATACCCACCTCCATTGAATAGCCTCAATAAATAGAGTAAGCAACGCCCACTTTCACTGGTTAAACTTTAATGTTGCTGTCAACAACAGGTAAGGAAACATCTGGAAAAAATGGACATTAAGCTCCAAAAATCTCAGATTTTAAACGACAAAACGCAAGTTTATCCAAGAAAATTACTAAGAAAATTTAAGTTTTCTCTGCTATGGCTGGAAACGGGAAAGAATTTTAAGGTTCATCTTCACATCGCTGTAGCAGTATAAACAATATTAATGTTAACATTTAATTTATATTCCTGTTTTTCGGAAATTGCTGAAGCAAGTGGTGGTACTCCACATAAAAATATTTGTGCTTAAGTGTGTTGAAAAATTGCAGAAAGAAAAAACTAAAATTGTTTTCAATAAGTACTTTTACACGTATAATTTGCCGTGACGTTAAGATATGAAGGAATTTGATGACGAACTTCCAATACACATGAACAACATTAAAAATATTGTACTTTAGCTATTAAATCCTGAAATGTTACCGAATTATTATTTATATCTATTATAATATCAGCAAACAGTAAGATTTATTACTATGTTCATGTAATTACTGAAACGAACACCCTGTACGTAACAGTTCATTATTTTTCATGTTATAGGCGCCTGCTTATGTTGTGGATGTGCAATGAGAGGTCTCACTTCAAGGGAAGCAAGAGTCTTAACTGATATAACAGATAGTTTGTTGAATTATAAAGACGGTAGAAATTAGTCTTAGAAAACGACAGAATAATTCTGCTGAACGAAAATGGTGGCAAAATGAAATTTCTGACTTTTGGTCAAACTTTGAAGACAACTCCGCGTTTGGAGTCTTTTAATTCCACTTGTACCATCGTCAAACCTTAACATAACAATGCAAAAGAAAGCTCAGATAACAAACGCTGTGTATTCTTTTGTATGTCATTATACCGCTATGGCAACTGAATAAACTGCTTGCATAAAGTTTATGTAAAATATGTCTTAGACTTAATTACATTGAAAATATATATTTTTTAATATTGAAGAAAACGCATAACACTTAACAAATCCATATATTAAAAGAGGCGTGGCTATATTGCCCAAAATTAGGGTTCTTCCATTCCGACTACCTGACTTTGCACCTCATAAAATTAAAACAAATTTTTATTAATAGAATCTGTTAAAATTAATTGCGATTTCGTTTCTTTGTTGATCAACGGTAATTTTTTGTTGTCATTATACAGTAATATTATTAATTAATGAAACAATAACAAAAACTTTCGACAATTTTTAGCAAAACACTGGCCGTTGGTTCGTTACATTGCTTCGCTCTATCACAGTCTCGAATCTTACTATCATATCACAGTGAAATATCACAGGATTTTTATCATTAACACTGTTACAAGATTCAATCATTATCACACGACGTTACCACGAACGAAAGGCCAGTTACTATGAAATTTGAAATTCATATATATATATAGTATAGAAGCACTTTTAAAATGTTAATGGTAGTTAAAAAAAGTATATTACTTCAAATTATTTATCGCGTACAAAAACATTCAGTTAAAGAAAACGAGACTAAATTAACGTATATTACAAAATTTTCCTTTTTTTTATTGCGATTTAAAAATAATAAAATCTTTCGATTTTCAAATTGCGAAGGTTGAGCAACTTTCGATCATATAGTGACGATATGTATATACACAAACCATACACAAACATAAATAATGCAATAATGGAGAAATTGTTTCATTTTCTTAAGTTTTTAAAACTTAGTAAATGGAAACAGATAAGAAATTATAAATTTAATAACTGCCAATAGACTTCAGGGTACAAAATTAAACTATTGAAAGGGGTCATGACCGGGACAAATTTCTATACCTTTAGCACTCTTTTTTTAAAATTTTCAGATTTGTTCAATCTTATTTCACTTTAAATTTAAATCAAACGCTGTTAATGTAGAAATATAATTTAACAAAAATATAATTTAAAGAAATGAACTGTTTCTAATGTCAAACAAAACTTCACAAATTATTAAATAAAAAGAAAAGACTCACAATTACATTCAAAGTTATGAAAAAGCACACTTCGAAATTTCATTTTCTGTAATACCCGACAACTATCAAAATAAAGAAAAATTATTAACTTACAAAAACAATTTCAGTGAAAATAAAATATAATGATTATATATTTTTAAACTACGAAAATTCATTTCATACGAAAAAATAAGAAAAATTAAATAATATGCATACGCGAAGAAATAACAGAGGTGAATTAAAATAACGAATTAAGGTTCGAAGTTTATTTTGTCACAAACGGTCACAAGTTATTACAGAAATGAAAATGAGAATTTTGAATGCTTGAAATCTTAAAATAAATATTTAAAAAAAAGAGGCGGAAAAAACATATTTTAAGGTTTCACATCAACATTTTTTTCAGCAAGTTGGAAAACCGCTGTCACTTCCGAATACACAATTTTCAATACGTAATCATACTCATCACAGCTATTTGCACAGGAGTATTTACTTCAAACATAGCAAAGACTAAGCAGAAAATTTAATTAGAAAATTGCCTTCCTATACTTCTAAAAGTCCACCATATTCACATAAAAACGACAGCCATATCATTGGTGATTTCGCCCTCCTTTCGAATAAAGAGGAGCGAGAAATATTATAAGGACGTCAATGTAAATTGTATGTTTGATACAGAAATACTCTCTCTAGAGTATTATTGTATTACTATACCATTCAAATATATGACAGCTTTGTCAATTGCTATGCAATTAAAAGGCTTATTTTTTATATATAAATAATATAAAATCTACTATGAGATAGTATGATTTTCATTAAGAGAACTTACAAATTTTATTGTGGGAAAAATGATATGTATTTTTTGCTATTTCGACACCAAAATAAGCAAACTGCCACTTTGGGTGTGATTTATCAGTTCACCCAACCCTATAGCAGATTTTGCTTGCCGTAATTTGTTATAATCCTGAATAGAACTTAGACATATTTCACTCTTTACATTTTGACATACGAATACTTTATTTTTTGTTACATGTAAATAGTTCTAAACCAGAAAAATGCAAATTCCATACAGAAATGTAAAATTAATTTCAGGAAAAAAGAAAAGCAACATAAAAAGTGGAAATAGAATATTTCAGCCAGAGAAATTATTGTATGGAAAATCGTTCGATGGTAAAGACTCGATGCAATCAAAAAAATGTGTCATAAGAAGACACCATGAAAACAAATACTCTACATTTTTAAAATTATCCTGCGAACTATGCAAGTCAAATGTGTAATTTTGAAACAAGAATCGTTAGGCCAAAAAGCGATATTTATACAAATATTTTAAACTGCACAAATCACAACACAAATTCTGTAGTATAGTACCATTTCACTGCACCTCTTCAATAAAATAAAAATAATAACAACGAATATTTGGATTTATATATATATATATTTCCGAATACAATTTAAAAGGACTTTTAGAAAAACCTAAAGCAGCTAACACTTTTCAGAATATTGGAATATTTCAATTGCTTGTGCATAGAATATTTATAAGGTTTTGAAAATTAATTACGTAAATTTATATACTTATTATTAACTTCGATATGGGCAAGATGGCAGTTGAATTGTTAGCGCTTTAGCTATCGGTTCAACAGTTCGTGGGTTTGAATATTACCGTCGAACTAGTTCCTTGCAGTAATTCGGAACGCATTTTTAACGTTCGTCCCCTATTTAAATATCGTTTAAAAAAACTGATCTTTTCAGCGTAACACAAAACCAAATCAAGTCGTCCAGGTGAAATAGATTGTTACAAAACTGACTTCCTTGTTGTTATCTTTCCGCCTGTACCAGTGAGAGTCTGTCTATAGCGGTAACAGGCGACTGAATGTATTTTTACAGACCGAATTGACGACCTAAATGTCAATGATCACTGTAGAAATCTATGTTTCAAGTAGTTTGTAGCTTGCAATGTCAGAAATACTTATCTAACGTTCACAATATTTAAAAATAACACAACATTTGTTGTAAATGTTAGTGCTTAAATTAGAAGACATGGAAGTTAATTTTATCGATAAACTAATTCGGATGCTAATCACATATTTTCTAATAGAAAGTATAATTCAATTAATTCTGTGTGCGAGAAAAAACTCATGATTAAAAATCTAAAAAATCGCGAAAAAAATTGTTTTTAACAATCTGAGGTTAGAATTCCTATAATTTATATATCGAAGTTTCAAGAATGCAATTAATTGAATGAAAATTGTATATTAGATTCCATAAAAATTCCTTAGAAATTAAAACGTTACGGTAAAAAACTTGTAATTTTAATCTATTTCCTTTTTTGAAATTATGTTCTTTTAAAATATTTATAATTATTTCAGAATGTTCATCATTTTTTACTTAAAAACTAATTTCACTAGAAGTATTAAACATTTAAAATAAAAAAAATACTCCATTAAAATATCATTGATATTATTTAAGCACTTAAAGAGTAATAAAGTAATAACAGGCTTATAGGAAAGATGTTTTTTTTTTTTAAACTTCAGATATTTAAATAAAATAATAAACTTAAAATATTATCACATGCACTCCAATTTTCAGGAAGTTACTGTAGATAGTTTGATACTGACACTGGTTTATTTGCTTCAGAAATTTAGATTATTTCAGAATTTTAGATCATGACCTCTACAGAAAAGTACCCCACCTATGTGCATCATTAATTGCCAAACAAATGACAAAAAGTTGCTGAATTTCAAAGCTGTTGGGTTATGGCAGAACAAATGTTCGACTTTCACAAAAAGTTTTGTATAATAAAACAATTAGTTTAAATAATGATTTGTTTATTTAAGATTTAAATCAAGCTTTTTAAGAGTAATGATAATATCGAAAATTATAAGTATAAAATATAATAATGACCGATAAATTTATGTTATAATATATAAAATTAAGGCGAATACCATTATCAAATTAGAATGTTATCATCAAGATTAAGTTACACAGTTTAGGCAATGCCTCATGGGCTGAATATATTATTCTGTATTATTTCTCTCATTTTTTTAGAGTGGCAAGTATTCGTCGGTATCGTCCACACAGCGGCCACAGGTTATATAAACCTTATCACAGACGAAATGAAAGCCCTTAATATATCACAGACACAGAAATCTTAAAATATCACAGTCGATTATCACAGATAAAACAACCGCGAATGTAGACTTCCTGTCCGAATAATACCCAATGCTTCGATGTATCTATCGGTATATAAGAACTCCATTTCATATATAAAAGTGGTAGTAGTATTTTTTTTAACGGAAAAAGATTTTAGAATAATTTTTCTTTATTTTATTTTAGAATAATTTTTTTTTGTTAAAAAGTTAGTATAAACAATTTATTTTTACAAATATTTGTTGTATAAAAATTTATTTTAAATTAAATCATATTTACATCAACTGTCATTTGTCATGATTAAATTGCTTAAATTTTTTGAAAATATTCAACAAAATTGTCTTAATGTGAGTTGATATGTATTGCAAATTTTATAAATGATAATTATCAATAAGAATCTAAAAGTACTGTAGACATGTCTTTTGCTTTATTTGCTTTATTAATATAATTTGAATTTTTTTTTAAACATTGTATCTGTTTTAAATAAATATTAATTTGTTGATGTTTAATCTTAACATAAAGTTCCATGCTACCTGTGATCTTTTAAAATTTTACAAAAACATAAAATTTTTAAATAAAAGATATAGTCCAGAGTCAAATGTCTCAAGTATTGAAAATGGAAATGCCAAAATATGTGTAATTCACTGTCACGAAAAAGAATGAATATTTTAATAGATTATATTCATTGGAAGGAATAATATATACCATAAATTTCTTATAAATGGAAAACGATATTATGTTTCAAATTAATTTTTCATTTCATTTCACCTATCTGCAGATGATTAAGTTTTTGAATTAACCTTTTTTCTTTCTATAAATAAGGCATAGAAATATATATTTGCCATAAAAATGTAAATCACACGGCTTGTTTAAAATAAATTAATGAGAAACTATAATTTGTTATGTTTCACTTCACCCACCTACACACTATTTTTTTATAGTTTGTACTTGATGTAACTGCATTATAAATCACGTTTCAAGATGAATTTTTTATGTATATTTCAAAGGTATCGAAATGTACTTTTAGCATCGGTATATGAATCTATTAGTGTGATTTTTAATCATTGCTTGAGTATAATTGTCTCTGTTTATAGACAAATGAAAACTGTTTTATTGGACAATAGAAACATTGCTTCAAAAATATTTAATTTTGAGCACTTTATAGATAGTATAGATTATTTCATAACTCACACACACACACACAGATAAAATATGTAAAGTAATTAAATAAAAAAATGAGTTGTTTAGAAGTTTTATTTATATTTAAAAATGTAAACAAATTGACAGTAAACTTTTCTCTTTTTTTCTTAATTAAATAAATGATAATATTTTGATATATTAAAGTGAATTGATACTGCTCATTTAAAATAGCTACTAAAAATTTGATGTTTCTCTTAAGGATAAAATTAAAATTATTAAATACAAATTAATTCAGGTACATGATAAAAAGTGTTGATATTAAATTGTTTTCCTTAATAATAATTTATTCTACAACAAAATAAGAAAACAATAATAATAAGAAAAATAACGAAAAAGCTAATAATAATAAATAAGCAAAATAAAAATAAATATAATTGTTGGAAAACACAAGGATTAAGATATTTATATTTTACTGGTAAATGATTCAAGGAACTGTCACAAAAACATGGTATTTATATACGGTCGAAGATAAAAATTTCTAGCCTATTTTAGAAAATTAAATTTGGTAAATACTATATACATGTAATCTTCATTATAGTTATAGTATTTTTTTAATTATTATAAAAAAAATTTTTATACTATAACTCTGTATAATTTTCATTATAATTCTTTAAAGATTCATACTATAATAAAACAACTTAATAAAGCTTATGAAAGTCCAAATGCGCCGCGAATCAATTCCAAATATCGTTTCTGTGAGACATCCTTTTTCCTGACATTGGGACATCAGGAGAACGTCCACAGGACGGCGAGGAACATCTATCTCACGTATTAAAAGGATCTCAACTGGACACAGCAAGTAAGATCCTAGAAGATCTCTTCCCAGAACATCAAATTCCCTTATCATTGCAACCACCTTTTGATATTGAATTTACTCAGAATGACATACCCTTTAGCCAGGAGGAACTTGCATAACAATAAAGTCTCTACCAAGGGGTAAAGCACCAGGATATGATGGAATAGATAACTCAATCCTTAAGAGCATACATAATAGCTTTCCAGATCTTCTATACAAACTCCTAAACAAATGCTTACATATGTCTTATTTTCCAAAGTGCCTCAAAATAGGAATAATTATATTATTTCATAAAGAAGGTAAAAACAAATATGATGTTCAATCCTATAGACCAATCTCTCTCCTACCCACTATTGGTAAACTCTTAGAGAAATTAACAACAAAACGGCTTAATTATTATTTAGAATCTACTGGCTATTTTAATTGCAACCAGTTTGGCTTTCGTCAAGGCAGATCAGTGGACGATGCCCTTATGACACTCATTAATAAGATTAACTTATGCAGAGCTGCAAAACTACACACTGTCGTAATCACGATTGATATCAAAAGAGCCTTTGATACAGTTCAACATTACAAATTAAAACAGATATTAGAAACCACAAAATGCCCTTACAACATTAAAAAATTACTTAACAGTAATCTTGAAGATAGAAGAATCATTATGCCAACTAATGATGGTTTAGCCAGCAAGGAACAAACTATTGGTTGCCCACAAGGATCTTGTAGTGGTCCCATTCTATGGAATTTAATTGCAGACATAGCCCTTAAAAAGAACTGGAGTGATATAGGAAAACAACATGATCCAGAAAGCATGATACATCTTCAAGCATTTGCTGATGATTTTACTTTTGTGGTAGCAGCCAAGAGTGAGAAAAAATTGGGCAAAGTAGCAACAGAGGCACTGGTTCATCTTAAAAAATAGTCAGATGATAATTTTCTTCAAATTTCGCTAGAAAAAATTAAATATATCCTAATAGCAAAACTTAAACGTGGTCCACAAATATTTTGGGGAAACAGCAGAGTGATTAAAAAAGACACAATTAAACTTCTAGGAGTAATAATTGACAAAAAGTTTAACTTCATCGCACATTTAAAATCGCAGGCCAATAAAGCTATGGCATTACAACAAAAGCTCTTAAGGACAGCAGGAAACAATTGGGGAATTTCCCAAAGACACCGAATTATACTATATCAAACTGTAATTGAGAGGATGTTGGCGCATGGGGCAGCAATTTGGGGAACGCCATTAACAACAAGGGCAAAGCAATTACTTACTACGATTCAAAGAAGATTTTTACTAAACATCACTGGTGCGTTTAGAACGACTCCTACAGCAGCTCTTCAAGTTATAACTGGAATAGCTCCTCTCTACCTAAAAATAGAAGCCGAGGCAAAGTTTATAAGGCCTGCAAGGGCACAAATTCCCTGTGAAGTTGATCCTATTCTTCCTGCACCAAATTTGATTGAGAAAGTTATAAAAGGAGAAACAATCCACCCTGGAGTCTTCAATATAGAGAGCAAAGTAAGAATACATGAGCAAAATCATATACCATGTTACAGTGAAGGTTTTCTAACAATTTTCACAGATGGCTCAAAAATAGAAGAAAAAGTTGGATCCGGAATGATAATATATTCTGAACTCGGATTACAAAGTACTTGGAGTACTGGGCTACAACCCGAGAACACAGTATATCAAGCTGAAGTATATGCTCTGCGTAAAGCCATTCAAGTAGCTGCTTCACAACCTCTTCCAACAAACATCTGGTTAGATAGTCAAGCATGCCTTAAATCTTTATCTAATCCTCTTAACAAATGTCCTATGGTACGTGAAATGCAAGATCTCCTAACAACTTCAGATAACATCAGGATTGGTTGGGTAAAGGCCCATCAAGGTACAGAAGGAAATGAGGCAGCAGACAGACTTGCAAAAGCGGCTGCCCTATCAAGTAATTCTTCTCAGGTCCTACCACTACCACGTTGTCATACCAAATCTTTAATTGATAACTGGATAATGGATCGCTGGCAGGAAGATTGGGATAATGGAATAACTGGAAGAAATGTTCACGAGATGATACCGAAAGTTAGCAGGAAAACCCTTAATTGGACAAGGAATGAGGTACTTTTCTTTACGGGCCACGGACCATTTCTATCTTACTTCCACAGGTTCCATATTTCTGATTCCAAAGATTGCACTTGTGGAAAAGAAGGCAATCCTTTCCACTTCTTGACAACCTGCCCCTTAACATTATCCTGGCATTTTGCCATACCCAGCGAAAATCGGAAGATCCTCTGGAAGAAGAAAATTCTGAAAAATCGTGCAGCGAGAGCAAAATTAAATAAAACAGTTGAATTCCTAATAAACAATGAAAACTTAGTTTGTTGGATTGGGAGCTCTTCTACAACTTAGTTAAAAACATGTTTTGACCAAAGTAAAGCTTTGTCTTTGAAAATATCAAAAACTTTTTGAATTTGATTTTTAACATTTATATAATTATAATCAAGAACTTTGCAAAATTACAATTATAATGTCAATTGTATTTAATTCACCATAGACCCATTATATTGTCATATTGTTTTCATCTTTACATTTAACCGGAAATTGATTGCATATTTTAAGATATGTTGTAAGATAATCACACATGTTCAACTGTTGTAAAAAATAATTTAATATGTCATTTTCTAATATATCTTTAAATAAAAGTTCCAGCAGCTCCCATTAAACTGGTAAAGCTCCTTGGAGTTAGGTACAGGGAGTTCGCTGGTGTCAATATCAAAAAAAAAATCTATCTCACGTTCTCTCACATCCAAATTAAGTCCACCTGATCCTGAAAGGGCGTCCTCCGAACATTCTAAGGACCACCGTTTACTGTCTTGGCGTGACCATTTCTTATACAGTATCATCTGCCAGACACTCCAAAACATATTTACTGCATTTTAAAAACGCTTCTAAACCGAGTATCAATATGCACAGATTCGTATTTATACATATTTGAAGAACTTACTCAATAACTGACGTTGTTGTTGAAGCAAATATTTTGGCAAACTATTATTTGATATCATATATCTCTTAAGGGTTAATATTAGACTTTAGCACTACTATCGAGTATTTCTACAACCAACCTTTTTCAATGGCAGAATACCATGCCGTTTGCTACGCCTAAATATACACCAGCCAGTCTCAACGAAATTTGTGCGAAAATTCAAGGCATAAACCTTTCAACCTTAGTAGACTCTTGAGCATTATACATAATTCATGAAAAACTTGAGAAATGCCCCATGAACATGAAAACAAGAAACTTAAATTATGTAAAAGATCTGATGACAATAATTGCTATCGAAAAATTTCCTTAACAATGTCTTATGTAAAGCTGTGGAAAGCATGATTATAAATCAACCCATATCGGTTTTGTTCCACCATCAAGATTCCTTAATACAAATCACAGCAATTTTTTCTGACAAATAGAAACTACAACAGCATCTTATCTATCATACATCTTTTAACTGTCTCGGCCAGCTACCCTAGAAAGTTTCTTGTGTGTATTACTGTAGATATTGCAAAAGCTTAACATTCAATATGGCTAGGTGGCTTAGTTTAAAATTATTAAAGGAAAACTTTATGGGTAAAGCAGCTTTATGGACTCATTATTTCTTTATAAACAGAAGTTTCCAATGTAAATGAAGCATTGAGGTATCCAACCTAATGAGCTCCGTTCGTTTCTTAAAAGAGTGAGGAGATTCTTCTTTATGATTTTTATGACAGCTATGTAAGAAATATTTCCTTAGGGGGTTAAATGTTTTATTTCTACAGGCATTATAATTTTGCTGTGCGAATCTGAAAATGTCGAAAGAATAAAATTCAAAATGACGAATTCTCTCATAAGACTGCAGAAATGGTGATCCCGAAAATTTTTGTAGTTTTATTCCCAATGTAAAATTTACATTAGTTGAACGTACTAGTGTAAATTATAAAAAATAGAATTCTTTCAAAATTATTTTTGTCTTCATGACTTACATGACTTATTTGTGAAAAAATCGTGTCAATGAGTCGAATTATTAAACTAACCTATCCGTCAGAACGTTGAAAGAGTATTTCCAGTATCAGCATTGCTATTTTACTAATTATAATAGATGTTAGGACACACGATAATTTGACACTTTTAATTTCCTAAAGCCTTGTGGACATTTAAAAGTTAAATTTAGAGATTTGGTGTCTAAGCATAAGCAATAAAAAATAAGAATTTTTTACAATGTGGGATATTTAAATCTATATAGCTCAAATATACTTCTAGCAAAAACACATATAGGCGGTGTTTAATATACCCACCTCCATTGATTAGCCTCAATAAATAGAGTAAGCACCGCCCACTTTCACTGGTTAAACTTTATTGTTGATGTCAACAACAGGTAAGGAAACATCTGTAAAAAATGGACATTAAGCTCCAAAAATCTCATATTTTAAACGACAAAACGCAAGTTTATCCAAGAAAATTACTAAGAAAATTTAAGCTTTCTCTGCTATGGCTGGAAACGGGAAAGAATTTTAAGTTTTATCTTCACATCGCTGTAGCAGTATAAACAATATTAATGTCAACATTTAATTTATTCCTGATAATTTATATTCTGATTTATATTCCTGATTTTCGGAAATTGCTGAAGCAAGTGGTGGTACTCCACATAAAAATATTTGTGCTTAAGTGTGTTGCAAAATTGCAGAAAGAAAAAACTAAAATTGTTTTCAATAAGTATTTTTACACGTATAATTTGCCGTGACGTTAAGATATGAAGGAATTTGATGACGAACTTCCGGTACACATGAACAACATTAAAAATATTGTACTTTAGCTATTAAATCCTGAAATGTTACAGAATTATTATTTATATCTATTATAATATCAGCAAACAGTAAGATTTATTACTATGTTCATGTAATTACTGAAACGAACACCCTGTACGTAACAGTTCATTATTTTTCATGTTATAGGCGCCTGCTTATGTTGTGGATGTGCAATGAGAGGTCTCACTTCAAGGGAAGCAAGAGTCTTAACTGATATAACAGATTGTTTGTTGAATTATAAAGACGGTACAAATTAGTCTTAGAAAACGACAGAATAATTCTGCTGAACGAAAATGGTGGCAAAATGAAATTTCTGACTTTTGGTCAAACTTTGAAGACTACTCCGCGTTTGGAGTCTTTTAATTCCACTTGTACCATCGTCAAACCTTAACACAACAATGCAAAATAAAGCTCAGATAACAAACGCTGTGTATTCTTTTGTATGTCATTATACCGCTATGGCAACTGAATAAACTGCTTGCATAAAGTTTATGTAAAATATGTCTTAGACTTAATTACATTGAAAATATATATTTTTTAATATTGAAAAAAACGCATTACACTTAACAAATCCATATATTAAAAGAGGCGTGGCTATATTGCCCAAAATTAGGGTTCTTCTATTCCGACTACCTGACTTTACACCCCATAAAATTATAACAAATTTTTATCAATAGAATCTGTTAAAATTAATTGCGATTTCGTTTCTTTGTTGATCAACGGTAGTTTTTTGTTGTCATTATACAGTAATATTATTAATTAATGAAACAATAACAAAAACTTTCGACAATTTTTAGCAAAACACTGGCCGTTGGTTCGTTACATTGCATCGCTCTATCACAGTCTCGAATCTTACTATCATATCACAGGATTTTTATCATTAACACTGTTACAAGATTCAATCATTATCACACGACGTTACCACGAACGAAAGGCCAGTTACTATGAAATTTGAAATTCATATATATATATAGTATAGAAGCACTTTTAAAATGTTAATGGTAGTTAAAAAAAGTATATTACTTCAAATTATTTATCGCGTACAAAAACATTCAGTTAAAGAAAACGAGACTAAATTAACGTATATTACAAAATTTTCCTTTTTTTTATTGCGATTTAAAAATAATAAAATCTTTCGATTTTCAAGGTGCGAAGGTTGAGCAACTTTCGATCATATAGTGACGATATGTATTTACACAAACCATACACAAACATAAATAATGCAATAATGGAGAAATTGTTTCATTTTCTTAAGTTTTTAAAACTTAGTAAATGGAAACAGATAAGAAATTATAAATTTAATAACTGCCAATAGACTTCAGGGTACAAAATTAAACTATTGAAAGGGGTCATGACCGGGACAAATTTCTATACCTTTAGCACTCTTTTTTAAAAATTTTCAGATTTGTTCAATCTTATTTCGCTTTAAATTTAAATCAAACGCTGTTAATGTAGAAATATAATTTAACAAAAATATAATTTAAAGAAATGAACTGTTTCTAATGCCAAATAAAACTTCACAAATTATAAAATAATTATTAAATAAAAAGAAAAGACTCACAATTACATTCAAAGTTATGAATAAGCACACTTCGATATTTCATTTTCTGTAATACCCGACAACTATCAAAATAAAGAAAAAATATTAACTTACAAAAACAATTTCAGTGAAAATAAAATATAATGATTATATATTTTCAAACTACGAAAATTCATTTCATACGAAAAAATAAGAAAAATTAAATAATATGCATACGCGAAGAAATAACAGAGGTGAATTAAAATAACGAATTAAGGTTCGAAGTTTATTTTGTCACAAACGGTCACAAGTTATTACAGAAATGAAAATTAGAATTTTGAATGCTTGAAATCTTAAAATAAATATTTAAAAAAAAGAGGCGGAAAAAACATATTTTAAGGTTTTACATCAACATTTTTTTCAGCAAGTTGGAAAGCCGCTGTTACTTCCGAATACACAATTTTCAATACGTAATCATACTCATCACAGCTGTTTGCACAGGAGTATTTACTTCAAACATAGCAAAGACTAAGCAGAAAATTTAATTAGAAAATTGCCTTCTTATACTTCTAAAAGTCCACCATATTCACATAAAAACGACAGCAATATCATTGGTGATTTCGCCCTCCTTTCGAATAAAGAGGAGCGAGAAATATTATAAGGACGTCAATGTAAATTGTATGTTTGATACAGTCATACTCTCTCTAGAGTATCATTGTATTACTATATCATTCAAATATATGACAGCTGTGTCAATTGCTATGCAATTAAAAGGCTTATTTTTTGTATATAAATAATATAAAATCTACTATGAGATTGTATGATTTTCATTAATAGAACTCACAAATTTTAATGAGTGAAAATGATACATCTTTTTTTTTTGCTATTTCGGCCCCAAAATAAACAAACAGCCGCTTTGGGTGCTATTTATCAGTTCACCCAACCCTATAGCCGATTTTGCCTGACATAACTTAATTAGTTTTAATCCCGAATAGAGCTTAGACATATTTCTCTCTTTACATTTTGGCATATGAATACTTTTTTTTTGTTACATGTAAATAGTACTGAACCAGAAAAATGTCAATTCCATACAGGAATGTAAAATTAAATTCAGGAAAAAAGAAAAGTAACATAAAAATTGGAAGAAGAATATTTCAGCCAGAGAAATTATTGTATGGAAAATCGTTCGATGGTAAAGACTAGATGCAATCAAAAGAATGTGTCATAAAAAGACACAATGAAAACAAATACTCTACATTTTTAAAATTATCCTGCGAACTATGCAAGTCAAATGCGTAATTTTGAAACAAGAATCGTTATTCCAAAAAGTGATATTTATACAAATTTTTTAAATTGCACAAATCACAACACAAATTCTGTGGTATAGTACCATTTCTCTGCACGTCTTCAATAAAATAAAAATAATAACAACTAATATTTGGATTTATATATATATATATATTTTTCCGAATACAATTTAAAAGGACTTTTAGAAAAACCTAAAGCAGCTAACACTTTTCAGAATATTGGAATATTTCAATTTATTGTGCATAAAATATTTATAAGGTTCTGAAAATTAATTACATAAATTTATATACTTTTTATTAACTTCAATATGGGAGAGATGGCAGTTGAAGTGTTAGCGCTTGAATCTTAGGTTCAACAGCTCGTGGGTTCGTATCCCAACGTCGAGGTAGATATTTGCAGTAATTCTGGAATCAATTTTTAACGTACGTACCCTATTTAAATATCGTTTAAAAAACTAACCCTTTAGCGAGAAAAAAAAAAAAAACCAATTCAAGTCGTCTAGGAGAAATAGATTGTTACGAAGCTGACTTCCTTCTTGTTATCTTTCCACCTGTACCAGTGAGTCTGTCTATAGCGGTAACAGGCGACTGAATGCATTTTTACAGACCAAATTGACGTCCGAAATGTCAATGATTACTGTAGAAATATATGTTTCAAGTAATTTGTAGCTTCCAATGTCAGAAATACTTATCTAACGCTCACAATATTTAAAAATAACACATTTGTTATAGATGTTAGTGCTTATATTAGAACACATGGAAGTTAATTTTATCGACAAACTTAATTCGGATAATAAACACATATTTTCTAATATAAAGTACAATTCAATTCATTCTGTGTGCGAGAAAACCCATGAATTTAAAAAATCGAGAAAAAAATTGTTTTGAACAATCTGAGGTTATAATTCCTATAATTTTTAAATGGAAGTTTCAAGAATGCAATAAATTTTCAAGAATGTAATAACAGGCTTATAGGAAAGATGTTTTTTTTAACTTCACACATTTAAATAAAATAATAAACTTAAAATATCATCATACGCATTCCAATTTTCAGGAAGTTACTGTAGATAGTTTGATATTGACACTGGTTTATTTGCTTCAGAAATTAAGATTATTTCAGAATTTTAGATCATGATCTCTACAGAAAAGTACCCCACCTATGTGCATCATTAATTGCCAAACAAATGACAAAAAGTTGCTGAATTTCAAAGCTGTTGGGTTATGGCAGAACAAATGTTCGACTTTCACAAAAAGTTTTGTATAATAAAACAATTAATTTAAATCAAGCTTTTTAAGTAATGATAAGATCAAAAATTATAAGTAAGCATAAAATATAATAATGATCTATAACTTTAAGTTATAATATATAAAATTAAGGCGAATACCATTATCAAATTAGAATGTTATCTTCAGGATTGAGTTACACAGTTTAGGCAACGCCTCATGGGCTGATTATATTACTCTGTATTATTTCTCTCATTTTTTTAGAGGGGCAAGTATTCGTCGGTATAGCCCACACCGCGGCCACAGGTTATATAAACCTTATCACAGACGAAATGAAAGCCCATAAACATATCACAGTCGATTATCACAGATAAAACGGCCGCGAATGCAGACTTCCTGTCCGAATAATGCCCAATGCTTCGATGTGTCTATCGGTATATAACAACTCCATTATATAAATAAAAGTGGTAGTTTTTTATTTTTAACGGAAAAAGAAAAGACCAGCCGGTCTCAACGAAATTTGTGCGAAAATTCAAGGCATAAACCTTTCAACCTTAGTAGACTCTTGAGCATTATACATAATTCATGAAAAACTTGAGAAATGCCCCATGAACATGAAAACAAGAAACTTAAATTATGTAAAAGATCTGATGACAATAATTGCTATCGAAAAATTTCCTTAACAATGTCTTATGTAAAGCTGTGGAAAGCATGATTATAAATCAACCCATATCGGTTTTGTTCCACCATCAAGATTCCTTAATACAAATCACAGCAATTTTTTCTGACAAATAGAAACTACAACAGCATCTTATCTATCATACATCTTTTAACTGTCTCGGCCAGCTACCCTAGAAAGTTTCTTGTGTGTATTACTGTAGATATTGCAAAAGCTTAACATTCAATATGGCTAGGTGGCTTAGTTTAAAATTATTAAAGGAAAACTTTATGGGTAAAGCAGCTTTATGGACTCATTATTTCTTTATAAACAGAAGTTTCCAATGTAAATGAAGCATTGAGGTATCCAACCTAATGAGCTCCGTTCGTTTCTTAAAAGAGTGAGGAGATTCTTCTTTATGATTTTTATGACAGCTATGTAAGAAATATTTCCTTAGGGGGTTAAATGTTTTATTTCTACAGGCATTATAATTTTGCTGTGCGAATCTGAAAATGTCGAAAGAATAAAATTCAAAATGACGAATTCTCTCATAAGACTGCAGAAATGGTGATCCCGAAAATTTTTGTAGTTTTATTCCCAATGTAAAATTTACATTAGTTGAACGTACTAGTGTAAATTATAAAAAATAGAATTCTTTCAAAATTATTTTTGTCTTCATGACTTACATGACTTATTTGTGAAAAAATCGTGTCAATGAGTCGAATTATTAAACTAACCTATCCGTCAGAACGTTGAAAGAGTATTTCCAGTATCAGCATTGCTATTTTACTAATTATAATAGATGTTAGGACACACGATAATTTGACACTTTTAATTTCCTAAAGCCTTGTGGACATTTAAAAGTTAAATTTAGAGATTTGGTGTCTAAGCATAAGCAATAAAAAATAAGAATTTTTTACAATGTGGGATATTTAAATCTATATAGCTCAAATATACTTCTAGCAAAAACACATATAGGCGGTGTTTAATATACCCACCTCCATTGATTAGCCTCAATAAATAGAGTAAGCACCGCCCACTTTCACTGGTTAAACTTTATTGTTGATGTCAACAACAGGTAAGGAAACATCTGTAAAAAATGGACATTAAGCTCCAAAAATCTCATATTTTAAACGACAAAACGCAAGTTTATCCAAGAAAATTACTAAGAAAATTTAAGCTTTCTCTGCTATGGCTGGAAACGGGAAAGAATTTTAAGTTTTATCTTCACATCGCTGTAGCAGTATAAACAATATTAATGTCAACATTTAATTTATTCCTGATAATTTATATTCTGATTTATATTCCTGATTTTCGGAAATTGCTGAAGCAAGTGGTGGTACTCCACATAAAAATATTTGTGCTTAAGTGTGTTGCAAAATTGCAGAAAGAAAAAACTAAAATTGTTTTCAATAAGTATTTTTACACGTATAATTTGCCGTGACGTTAAGATATGAAGGAATTTGATGACGAACTTCCGGTACACATGAACAACATTAAAAATATTGTACTTTAGCTATTAAATCCTGAAATGTTACAGAATTATTATTTATATCTATTATAATATCAGCAAACAGTAAGATTTATTACTATGTTCATGTAATTACTGAAACGAACACCCTGTACGTAACAGTTCATTATTTTTCATGTTATAGGCGCCTGCTTATGTTGTGGATGTGCAATGAGAGGTCTCACTTCAAGGGAAGCAAGAGTCTTAACTGATATAACAGATTGTTTGTTGAATTATAAAGACGGTACAAATTAGTCTTAGAAAACGACAGAATAATTCTGCTGAACGAAAATGGTGGCAAAATGAAATTTCTGACTTTTGGTCAAACTTTGAAGACTACTCCGCGTTTGGAGTCTTTTAATTCCACTTGTACCATCGTCAAACCTTAACACAACAATGCAAAATAAAGCTCAGATAACAAACGCTGTGTATTCTTTTGTATGTCATTATACCGCTATGGCAACTGAATAAACTGCTTGCATAAAGTTTATGTAAAATATGTCTTAGACTTAATTACATTGAAAATATATATTTTTTAATATTGAAAAAAACGCATTACACTTAACAAATCCATATATTAAAAGAGGCGTGGCTATATTGCCCAAAATAAGGGTTCTTCAATTCCGACTACCTGACTTTGCACCTCATAAAATTATAACAAATTTTTATTAATAGAATCTGTTAAAATTAATTGCGATTTCGTTTCTTTGTTGATCAACGGTAGTTTTTTGTTGTCATTATACAGTAATATTATTAATTAATGAAACAATAACAAAAACTTTCGACAATTTTTAGCAAAACACTGGCCGTTGGTTCGTTACATTGCATCGCTCTATCACAGTTTCGAATCTTACTATCATATCACAGGATTTTTATCATTAACACTGTTACAAGATTCAATCATTATCACACGACGTTACCACGAACGAAAGGCCAGTTACTATGAAATTTGAAATTCATATATATATATAGTATAGAAGCACTTTTAAAATGTTAATGGTAGTTAAAAAAAGTATATTACTTCAAATTATTTATCGCGTACAAAAACATTCAGTTAAAGAAAACGAGACTATTAACGTATATTACAAAATTTTCCTTTTTTTATTGCGATTTAAAAATTATAAAATCTTTCGATTTTCAAGGTGCGAAGGTTGAGCAACTTTCGATCATATAGTGACGATATGTATTTACACAAACCATACACTAACATAAATAATGCAATAATGGAGAAATTGTTTCATTTTCTTAAGTTTTTAAAACTTAGTAAATGGAAACAGATAAGAAATTATAAATTTAATAACTGCCAATAGACTTCAGGGTACAAAATTAAACTATTGAAAGGGGTCATGACCGGGACAAATTTCTATACCTTTAGCACTCTTTTTTAAAAATTTTCAGATTTGTTCAATCTTATTTCGCTTTAAATTTAAATCAAACGCTGTTAATGTAGAAATATAATTTAACAAAAATATAATTTAAAGAAATGAACTGTTTCTAATGCCAAATAAAACTTCACAAATTATAAAATAATTATTAAATAAAAAGAAAAGACTCACAATTACATTCAAAGTTATGAATAAGCACACTTCGAGATTTCATTTTCTGTAATACCCGACAACTATCAAAATAAAGAAAAAATATTAACTTACAAAAACAATTTCAGTGAAAATAAAATATAATGATTATATATTTTCAAACTACGAAAATTCATTTCATACGAAAAAATAAGAAAAATTAAATAATATGCATACGCGAAGAAATAACAGAGGTGAATTAAAATAACGAATTAAGGTTCGAAGTTTATTTTGTCACAAACGGTCACAAGTTATTACAGAAATGAAAATTAGAATTTTGAATGCTTGAAATCTTAAAATAAATATTTAAAAAAAAGAGGCGGAAAAAACATATTTTAAGGTTTTACATCAACATTTTTTTCAGCAAGTTGGAAAGCCGCTGTTACTTCCGAATACACAATTTTCAATACGTAATCATACTCATCACAGCTGTTTGCACAGGAGTATTTACTTCAAACATAGCAAAGACTAAGCAGAAAATTTAATTAGAAAATTGCCTTCTTATACTTCTAAAAGTCCACCATATTCACATAAAAACGACAGCAATATCATTGGTGATTTCGCCCTCCTTTCGAATAAAGAGGAGCGAGAAATATTATAAGGACGTCAATGTAAATTGTATGTTTGATACAGTCATACTCTCTCTAGAGTATCATTGTATTACTATATCATTCAAATATATGACAGCTGTGTCAATTGCTATGCAATTAAAAGGCTTATTTTTTGTATATAAATAATATAAAATCTACTATGAGATTGTATGATTTTCATTAATAGAACTCACAAATTTTAATGAGTGAAAATGATACATCTTTTTTTATTTTGCTATTTCGGCCCCAAAATAAACAAACAGCCGCTTTGGGTGCTATTTATCAGTTCACCCAACCCTATAGCCGATTTTGCCTGACGTAACTTAATTAGTTATAATCCCGAATAGAGCTTAGACATATTTCTCTCTTTACATTTTGACATATGAATACTTTTTTTTTGTTACATGTAAATAGTACTGAACCAGAAAAATGTCAATTCCATACAGGAATGTAAAATTAAATTCAGGAAAAAAGAAAAGTAACATAAAAATTGGAAGTAGAATATTTCAGCCAGAGAAATTATTGTATGGGAAATCGTTCGATGGTAAAGACTAGATGCAATCAAAAGAATGTGTCATAAAAAGACACAATGAAAACAAATACTCTACATTTTTAAATTATCCTGCGAACTATGCAAGTCAAATGCGTAATTTTGAAACAAGAATCGTTATTCCAAAAAGTGATATTTATACAAATTTTTTAAATTGCACAAATCACAACACAAATTCTGTGGTATAGTACCATTTCTCTGCACGTCTTCAATAAAATAAAAATAATAACAACTAATATTTGGATTTATATATATATATATATATATATATATATATATATATATATATATATATATATATATATATATATATATATATATATATATATTTCCGAATACAATTTAAAGGACTTTTAGAAAAACTTAAAGCAGCTAACACTTTTCAGAATATTGGAATATTTCAATTTATTGTGCATAAAATATTTATAAGGTTCTGAAAATAAATTACATAAATTTATATACTTTTTATTAACTTCAATATGGGAGAGATGGCAGTTGAAGTGTTAGCGCTTGAATCTTAGGTTCAACAGCTCGTGGGTTCGTATCCCAACGTCGACGTAGATATTTGCAGTAATTCTGGAATCAATTTTTAACGTACGTACCCTATTTAAATATCGTTTAAAAAACTAACCCTTTAGCGAGAAAAAAAAACCAATTCAAGTCGTCTAGGAGAAATAGATTGTTACGAAGCTGACTTCCTTGTTGTTTTCTTTCCACCTGTACCAGTGAGTCTGTCTATAGCGGTAACAGTCGATTGAATGCATTTTTACAGACCAAATTGACGACCTAAATGTCAATGATCACTGTAGAAATATATGTTTCAAGTAAATTGTAGCTTCCAATGTCAGAAATACTTATCTAACGCTCACAATATTTAAAAATAACACATTTGTTATAGATGTTAGTGCTTATATTAGAACACATGGAAGTTAATTTTATCGACAAACTTAATTCGGATAATAAACACATATTTTCTAATATAAAGTAACATTCAATTCATTCTGTGTGCGAGAAAACCCATGAATTTAAAAAATCGAGAAAAAAAATTGTTTTGAGCAATCTGAGGTTAGAATTCCTATAATTTTTAAATCGAAGTTTCAAGAATGCAATAAATTTTCAAGAATGTAATAACAGGCTTATAGGAAAGATGTTTTTTTTAACTTCACACATTTAAATAAAATAATAAACTTAAAATATCATCATACGCATTCCAATTTTCAGGAAGTTACTGTAGATAGTTTGATATTGACACTGGTTTATTTGCTTCAGAAATTAAGATTATTTCAGAATTTTAGATCATGATCTCTACAGAAAAGTACCCCACCTATGTGCATCATTAATTGCCAAACAAATGACAAAAAGTTGCTGAATTTCAAAGCTATTGGGTTATGGCAGAACAAATGTTCGACTTTCACAAAATGTTTTGTATAATAAAACAATTAATTTAAATCAAGCTTTTTAAGTAATGATAAGATCAAAAATTATAAGTAAGCATAAAATATAATAATGATCTATAACTTTAAGTTATAATACATAAAATTAAGGCGAATACCATTATCAAATTAGAATGTTATCTTCAGGATTGAGTTACACAGTTTAGGCAACGCCTCATGTGCTGATTATATTACTCTGTATTATTTCTCTCATTTTTTAGAGGGGCAAGTATTCGTCGGTATAGCCCACACCGCGGCCACAGGTTATATAAACCTTATCACAGACGAAATGAAAGCCCATAAACATATCACAGACACAGAAATCTTAAAATATCACAGTCGATTATCACAGATAAAACGGCCGCGAATGCAGACTTCCTGTCCGAATAATGCCCAAAGGTTCGATGTGTCTATCGGTATATAAGAACTCCATTATATATATAAAAGTGGTAGTTTTTTTTTTTGGGTGGGGGTGGGAAAGTGAAAAAGAAACCATTTTTCTGTCTCGAAATTTAGAAAGATGAAAATGAACAATAAAAGTGCAAATATTAATAATGCAATTCAAAATAAATATCTAAAATTGTAAAAAAAATAAAATAAATAAATCTACAACATACTTTGCTGGAATATGTTTACTAATATTTTTAAAGGTGGACCATATTCTCTGAAGATAGCTCCACCCATAAATAATATCTACCGCAGCGCCACGAAATAAAAATAAAAGCTACCTGGAATTTTGTTCAGAAAAGAATTTAAATAATTCAGCATGATTTTTATTATGTGGCCTCCCTGTCTGAATCGTATAAAATCCATATACCGTCTCAATCATATAACTTCTTCCTATAAATTTGATGATTACTAATTGATGATTTTTTGCTCTACAAACACAAAGATTAAAAATTACATTGCCAAGCAACTGAGATAATTGATTTTTTTAAATATTAATACGTTTGATGCATGATTTTAGACTATGTCAATAAATAATACAGGTAACTGAAACTAATGTGCTTATCTTTGACATGAATTTATTGATGTAAGAAACGATGAATTTTTTAATGTTGAAGACTTTTTTAATCTTAAGTTAATAATTTTTTGCTTCCTTTTAAATCCAAAACCAACATTTTATTAAAATACTTATTCTATTGTTCCAACTTAAAAAATAAAAAAACATTGAGAAATATTCTTTAAAATTTAACTAAGTAAATTAGGCTCGAAGAACTTTTCAAGAAAACATATATTTTAATAAGCCCATCTCTAGTTTAAATGTATAGTTTAGGTACCGCCCACTTCCAATTAGTTTATTATTCGATGTCAACACAACCCTTCGATAAACATTTTCGAAAACCCTACACTAAGTGGCTATAATCTCAGATTTTATGCGACTAGAAACAAATTTAACCGGAAACAGAATATGAAAATTTACCTTTCTCCGCAGTGACTAGAACGGGAGAGATTTTTAAGTTGCATTTTGACATCGCTGAAGCACTGCAAAGAATTTTAATATGTGAACTTTAAAATTATTCCTGCTTTGGGAAATGGCTGAAGCAAGTGATGGTAGACCATACAAGAATAATTGTTTAAATATGAAAAGAGTTATGAAATTTAAGAAATACTTAAAATGACCAACAGTTTCTTCAACATATACAGCTGAAACGAAGTAATTTATAATGAACTAAAGTTTTTGTGACCATGAACTTCGCAAATTCTATGTAAATACTGATAAACCAATGCTTTGGAAGCATTAAAAAATATTAACATACATTGTTTAAAAAAAAAACTTATCAAATATAAATTTTTGAGGAAACGCTTGATTTTAGACGGATTCATTCTTTATAATAATACTACTGCTGATTTACACTTCTGCGTTTTTTATGCAGACTGACCATCTAAAGCACCACCCCCTTTTAACGTACCCCGGAATGCAAATTCCTTAGGTCGATTACCACTACCAATTTCAACTACTTCCATCGTAATAAATAATATCACATTAAAAATAAGTAATATCACAAAAATGTCAAAGAAAGTCAACGGAGATAAAATAATTTTACCACTCTATATCATAACACTTTCAAGGAATGGCAAATTAAAAGAGATCTATAATATGTCACATCTATTTAATCTGGCTATTTATCATGTTCGGCGAACTATGGAAGTCCAAATAGGTAACCTTGAAACAAGACTCGTTAGGCCAAAAAGCTATTTATTCAGAATTTTTGAATTGCTGAAATCACAACACAAACTAATTCAGGTGTATAGTACCTTTTCACTGCACCTCTTCAATACAAACAAAAAATAAAAATAATAACCCGACGGGTATAATGGGATTTGTTTCCGAATACAATTTATAAAAAAACTTTTAGAACTGCCCTAAAGCAACTAACACTTTTCAGAACATTGGAATAATTCGATTGATTTCGCTTAGAATATTTATAAAGTTTTGATGCTAGAAAATTACCAACGTAAATCTGCATTGTTTTCATTAACTTCGATATGGCCGAACGAGGAGCTGAATCGTTAGCGCTTAAGCCCTTAGTTCAACAGTTCGTGGGTTCGAATCCCAACGTCGACATAGATCTTTATAGTGATTCGGAATTCACTTATAACGTGGGTCAACTATTTAAACATCAGTTTTTGTAAACGCCCTTTCAGCGTAAAACAAAACCAAATCAAGTCGCCCAGGTGAAATAAATTGTAACGAAGGTGTGATTTCCTTGTTGTTATATTTCCACCTGTACCAGTAAGTCTGTCTATAGCGGTAACAGGCGACAGAATATATTTCTACAGACCAAATTTACGATCACTGTAGAAAATTGTTTCAAGTAATTTGTAGTTTGCAATGTCATAAATACTTATTTAACAATCACAATATTTGAAATTAAAACATTTTTTATAGATTTAGTGCTTAAATTGGAACACATGAAAGTTAATTTTTTCGGCAAACTAATTTGGTTAATACTCACATATATTCTAATATAAAATATCTGTATTCATTCTGTGTGCGCAGAAATAGATGTTGGATATTTTTTATCGGTGTTTGTAAATTTTAAAGCAAATAAGAGAAAAAATTCTTTTGAACTATTTCTGAGGTTAGAATTCCTATAATTTATCGCAGTTTAAAGGATGCAATAATTTGAGTGAAAATAAAAGCTGCCACCATAAATATAAGTATTCCGAAGTATACAGATATATGTTTTAAAAAAATTAACAAAACTTAACATTTTAATTGAAGTTTCATTTTGAGAGTAACTTACTATTAATTTTTTTTTTTTAACCGATGGTTGAAAATTTTGCGAAATTACTTTCCCTTAATTTCCTCTTTACAACGCAAAAACTGTAAGCTATTATACTTCAGAGTACGATATTTAGGAAGAAAATATGGAAGTTTGAAATTAATTTTCCAGAACGTCTGACGATGGGTTGGAAGAAAAGATTGAATATATGGACATTGAATGATCATTTTCGGATCGTAGTGCTTCAAAATTTTGGGAGTATACAGGTATGATCGATTATCCGATTCAAATAAAAATTCTTGAATACCATAACACATGAAAACTGCTTAGTTGTCAGAGGCATTATAACTTTCCGTATTTTCCTGCCAGACGTGATGTGATTTGAATTCACTGGCGCAAGATCCTTCAGATGGGATAAGATGTACCGAAAGCAAAATAATGTTCGATAAATTTAAGTCCTTGATTAAATCATTGAAAAAGAACAAATTGAGAATGTTGGGACTAATGACACAGAAGAATATTTAGGATTAATACAATTGGGTCTAATAAGGACAAATTCATTGGTAAAAATGCCATGAAAACCACTCGATTATTTCAGTAGTTTTCTTCCTAATCTTTTAATAGCTCCAAATTAGTTACTCTTTAATCATGTTACTTCTTTATCTTTTTCACTATTAATTTAATCGAAATTATGATTTTAGAGAACGTATTTCTCCATAAAAATTTCTGTAGTTACTTATACAAAAACTTTAAAATATCATTTGAATGTTGCATAATTTCTTAATAAAAATCATTGAAGTTAAAGCTTTTAACGCCTAAAAATGCAAGAGAATTATCCGATACCTGTTTATAAAATCCTTAACAGCTCATTAGTTGAATTCCAAAGCACTGGCTCACAAAAGTAAGTATGCAACTCATAGCTTAAGTGAAAAAGATAAAGTTCTCAAATAAATATAAGAAAAATAAACCAAATCATTATATTTTAAAAAAGGTTAAGAGTAACTTTGTTAACAACCAGTAGATTTTTTAATCACAAAAGTATGTATGCACTCTGAATTTTTACTTTTAAATAGGCAGAATGAACCTTTACGACTGATTTTTCGTATTTAAGTCATTTGTTGAGAAGTTCTGCTACAAAGCTTGTAAGTTTGAGCTTAAAGTACATCAACAATCACAAATGGCTCCACGTGGAAAATGAATTATCAAAAGATCTAAAGGATGCCTTAATATAGCTGTATAAGGAGAGCAAATCCCAAAGAAAAATAGGTCAAATCATAGGGAAAAGTCTTGCAACAATGCAAAATATCATTGAAAAGTTCATGGTTGAGGAAAATACACTAAACAAGCCAAAAACAGGGCGACCACCCATCTTCAAGGGTCGAAAAAGGCGAATCATTGTAGGAAATGTGAAAAAATCCGAAGATTAGCGCACAAAAATTGACGGCTCATGTGCTTACAATACGGTTAATGCAATTAATAATTAAATTTTTATATTAAAATGCTTCAGATATTTAAATATTTACAGCTATCTTAAAATTTAGAATATAAATTAATCAAAGGACTATAATTTTGAAAATAAAAATAAAAATGTCAAATAAAACTTCACAAATTATAAAATAACTATTAAATAAAAAGAAAAAACTCACAATTACATTCAAAGTTATGAGAAAGTTCATTTCACTTTTTCTATTATGAAGTAGATGACATCTATCAAAATAAAGACGAATTATTAACTTACAAAAACAATTTCAGTGAAAATAAAATATAATGATTACATATCTTCAAACAACGAAATTTCATTTCATATGAAAAAAAAATAGATAATATGCATGCACGAAGGAAATCAGGGGTGAATTAAAATAACGAATTAAGGTTCGAAGTTTATCTGGTCACAAGTTATTACAGAAATGAAAATGAGAATTTTGAATGATTGAAATCTTAAAATAAATATTTAAAAAAAAAAAGAGGCGGAAAAAACATATTTTAAGGTTTCACATCAACATTTTTTTCAGCAAGTTGGAAAGCCGCTGTTACTTCCGAATACACAATTTTCAATACGTAATCATACTCATCACAACTTTTTGCACAGGAGTATTTGCTTCAAACATAGCAAACACTAAGCAGAAAATTTAATCAGAAAATTGCCTTCCTATACTTCTAAAAGTCCACCATATTCACATAAAAACGACAGCCATATAATCAGTGATCCCCCCCCCCTTTTGAAATAAGAGGAGCGCAAAATATAATAAGGACGTCAATGAAAATTGAATGTTTGCTACAGAAATCCTCTCTCTAGTAATATTGTATTACTATACAATTCAAATATATGACAGCTCTAATAATTGCTATGCAATTAAAAGGCTTATTTTTTATATATAAATAATATAACATCTACAATGAGATTGTATGATTTTCATTAAGAGAACTTACAAACTTTATTGTGGGAAAAATGATACGTATTTTTTGCTATTTCGACACCAAAATAAGCAAACTGCCGCTTTGGGTGCTATTTATCAGTTCACCCAACCCTATAGCCGATTTTGCTTGACGTATCTTAATTTGTTATAATCCTGAATAGAACTTAGACACATTTCACTCTTTGCATTTTGACGTATGAATACTTTATTTTTTGTTACATGTGAATAGTACTTAACCAGAAAACTATAAATTCTATACAGAAATGTATAATTAAATGCAGGAAAAAAAAATAAAAAAATAAAAAGTGGAAGTAGAATATTTCGGCCAGAGAAATTATTATATGGAATATCGTTCTATGGTAAAGACTAGATGCAATCAAAAGAATGTGTCATAAGAAGACACCATGAAAAAAAATAGACTACATTTTTAATATTATCCTGCGAACTATGCAGGTCAAATGCGTAATTTTGAAACAAGAATCGCTAGGCCAAAAAGCGATATTTATACAAATTGTTTAAATTGCACAAATTACAACACGAATTCTGTGGTATAGTAAAATTTCACTGCATCTCTTCAATAAAATAAAAATAATAACGACGAATTTTTGGATTCATATATATTTCCGCGAATACAATTTAAAAGGACTTTTAGAAAAACCATAAAGTAGCTAACACTTTTCCGAATATTGGAATATTTCAATTGCTTGTGCATAGAATATTTATAAGGTTTTGAAAATTAATTACGTAAATTTATATACTTTTCATTAACTTCGATATGGGCGAGATGGCAGTTGATTTGTTAGCGCTTTAGCCATCGATTCAACAGTTCGTGGGTTTAACTCCTACCGTCGACGTAGCTCCTTGCAGTAATTCGGAACGCATTTTTAACGTTTGTCCCCTATTTAAATATCATTTAAAAAAACTGAACCTTTCAGCGTACCACAAAACCAAATCAAGTCGTCTAGGTGAAATAGATTGTTACGAAACTGACTTCCTTGTTGTTATCTTTCCACCTGTACCAGTAAGTCTGTATTTAGCGGTAACAGGCGACTCAATGTATTTTTACAGACCAAATTGACGACCTAAATGTCAATGATCACTGTAGAAATATATGTTTCAAGTAATTTGTAGCTTCCAATGTCAGAAATACTTATCTAACGCTCACAATATTTAAAAATAACACATTTGTTATAGATGTTAGTGCTTATATTAGAACACATGGAAGTTAATTTTATCGACAAACTTAATTCGGATAATAAACACATATTTTCTAATATACAGTACAATTCAATTCATTCTGTGTGCGAAAAAACCCATGAATTTAAAAAATCGAGAAAAAAAAATTGTTTTGAGCAATCTGAGGTTAGAATTCCTATAATTTTTAAATCGAAGTTTCAAGAATGCAATAATTGAATGAAAATTGTATATTAGATTACATAAAAATTCCTTAGAAAGTAAAACGCTGCGGTAAAAAACTTGTTATTTTGATCTATTTCCTTTTTTGAAATTATGTTCTTTTAAAATATTTATAATTATTTAAGAATGTTCATCATTTTTTACTTAAAAACTAATTTCACTAGAAGTATTAAACATTTAAAATAAAAAAAAATATTCCATTAAAATATCATTGATATTATTTAAGCACTTAAGGAGTAATCAAGTAATAACAGGCTTATAGGAAAGATGTTTTTTTTTAACTTCACATATTTAATCAAAATAATAAACTTAAAATATTATCATACCCATTCCAATTTTCAGGAAGTTACTGTAGATAGTTTGATATTGACACTGGTTTATTATCTTCAGAAATTTAGATTATTTCAGAATTTTAGATCATGATCTCTACAGAGAAGTACCCCACCTATGTGCATCATTAATTGCCAAACAAATGACAAAAAGTTGCTGAATTTCAAAGCTGTTGGGTTATGGCAGAACAAATGTTCGACTTTCACAAAAAGTTTTGTATAATAAAACAATTAGTTTAAATAATGATTTGTTTATTTAAGATTTAAATCAAGCTTTCAAAGTAATGATAAGATCAAAAATTATAAGTAAGCATAAAATATAATAATGATCTATAAATTTAAGTTATAATATATAAAATTAAGGCGAATACCATTATCAAATTAGAATGTTATCTTCAGGATTGAGTTACACAGTTTAGGCAACGCCTCATGGGCTGATTATATTACTCTGTATTATTTCTCCCATTTTTTAGAAGGGCAAGTATTCGTCGGTATAGCCCACATCGCGGCCACAGCTTATATAAACCTTATCACAGACGAAATGAAAGCCCATAAACATATCACAGACACAGAAATCTTAAAATATCACAGTCGATTATCACAGATAAAACGGCCGCGAATGCAGACTTCTTGTCCGAATAATGCCCAATGATTCGATGTGTCTATCGGTATATAAGAACTCCATTATATAAATAAAAGTGGTAGTTTTTTTTATTTTTAACAGAAAAAGAAAAGACCAGCCGGTCTCAACGAAATTTGAGCGAAAATTCAAGGCATAAACCTTGAAAACCTTAGAAGACTTTTGAGCCTTATTCTTACTTTATGAAAAACTGGAAAAGGGCCCCATGAACATGAAAATCAGGTAAAAGATCTGATGACACCAACTCCTATCCACCAATTTCGCTTACAATTCGGTGCGTTATGTAAAGCTCCTGAGAGCACGATTATAAAACGTCTCATCAATTTTGTTCCACTGTCAAGATTCCTTAATCCAAACCACAGCGATTTTTTCTGCGATGAAGCGATGCAAATCACAGCCAAATAGAAGCTCCGACAGCATCTTATTTATCATACATCATTTAACTGTTTCATCAAGCTACACTAGAAAGTTTATTGTGTGTATTACTGTAGACATTCCAAAAGCTTAACATTCAATATGGCCAGATATTAAGTATATATTCAATATGGCCAAATTATTAAAGGGAAACTTTACTAGTAAAGCAGCTTTATGGACTCATTATTTCTTCATAAGCAGAAGTTTCCAATGTAAATGAAGCAGAGGTATCCAACCTAATGAGCTCCGTTCGTTTCTTAAAAGAGTGAGGAGATTCTTCTTTACGATTTTTATGACAGCTATGTAAGAAATATTTCCTTAGGGCGTTAAATGTTATATTTATACAGGCATTAAAATTTTGCTGTGCGAATCAGAAAATGTCGAAAGAATAAAATTCAAAACGACGAATTCTCTCATAAGATTGCAGGAAAAGTGACATCGAAAATTTTTGTAGTTTTATTCCCAATGTAAAATTTATATTAGTTGAACGTACTTGTGTAAATTATAAAAAATAGAATTCTTTCAAAATTATTTTTGTCTTCATGACTTACATGACTTATTTGTGAAAAAATCATGTCAATGAGTCGAATTATTAAACTAACCTATCCGTCAGAACGTTGAAAGAGTATTTCCAGTATCAGCATTGCTATTTTACTAATTATAATAGATGTTAGGACACACGATAATTTGACACTTTTAATTTCCTAAAGCCTTGTGGACATTTAAAAGTTAAATTTAGAGATTTGGTGTCTAAGCATAAGCAATAAAAAATAAGAATTTTTTACAATGTGGGATATTTAAATCTATATAGCTCAAATATACTTCTAGCAAAAACACATATAGGCGGTGTTTAATATACCCACCTCCATTGAATAGCCTCAATAAATAGAGTAAGCACCGCCCACTTTTACTGGTTAAACTTTATTGTTGATGCCAACAACAGGTAAAGAAACATTTCTAAAAAATGGACATTAAGTGCCAAAAATCTTAGATTTTAAACGACAAAACGCAAGTTTATCCAAAAGCAGACTAAGAAAATTTAAGCTTTGTCTGCTATGGCTTGAAACGGGAAAGAATTTTAAGTTTCATCTTCACATCGCTGTAGCAGTATAAACAATATTAATGTTAACATTTAATTTATATTCCTGTTTTTCGGAAATTGCTGAAGCAAGTGGTGGTACTCCACATAAAAATATTTGTGCTTAAGTGTGTTACAAAACTGCAGAAAGGAAAAACTAAAATTGTTTTCAATAAATATTTTTACACGTATAATTTGCCGTGACGTTAAGATATGAAGGAATTTGATGACGAACTTCCGATACACATGAACAACATTAAAAATATTGTACTTTAGCTATTAAATCCTGAAATGTTACCGAATTATTATTTATATCTATTATAATTTCAGCAAACAGTAAGATTTATTACTATGTTCATGTAATTACTGAAACGAACAACCTGTACGTAATAGTTCATTATTTTTCATGTTATAGGCGCCTGCTTATGCTGTGGATGTGCAATGAGAGGTCTCACTTCGAGGGAAGCAAGAGTCTTAACTGATCTAACAGATAGTTTGTTGAATTATAAAGACGGTACAAATTAGTTTTAGAAAACGAGAGAGTATAATTCTGCTGAACGAAAATGGTGGCAAAATGAAATTTCTGACTTTTTATTACATTCCACTATGAATGAAAAAAATTTAGGAATTAATATGCAATAATACAAATTTAATACAAGCAATATTTATACAGCAATGTGATTTTAAATATTTTATAAACACACAATATTTTATGCATAAATTAATTTATTAGTAAACAGCAAGTTTTATCGTTCAAAAAATAATCTAACAAAATGTTTATTTTTGAGTTTCTTTAAAAATATGTGTTCATCTTTTAAAGCAGAATGTTGATTAAAAATCGATGAATATTTTAACAAATTTCATGTGTTTAATGAAAACTTGTTAAATTATTGGTGGTTTGTTAAATAATAGTGTGGTTTGTGGAACTTTGGACACTATGAAAGCATAAAACTTTATCCTTTCATAGTCTCCAAAGCTCCGCAAACCACACTTTAAACTTCGCAATACGGTTAATGCAATAAATAATTAAATTTTTATATTAAAATGCTTCAGATATTTAAATATTTACAGCTATCTTAAAATTTAGAATATAAATTAATCAAAGGACAATAATTTTGAAAATAAAAATAAAAATGTGTGTTTTAAAAGCAATGATTGGAAATTAAACACGTGAACATTACTTTTCGACTGAATCGTTGAATTTTTTAATCTGCAAAACGCATAAGATATCAAAAATTAAATGTCTAATTGGTCAAACTTTGAAGACTATTCCGCGTTTGGAGTCTTTTTAGTTTTGACGATGGTTTGGAGGTTCGTTTGGAGGTTTGACGATGGTACAAGTGGAATTGTACCATCGTCAAACCTCCAAACCATCATCCAAACGAACCTTAACACAACAATGCAAAAGAAAGCTCAGATAATAAACGCTGTGTATTCTTTTGTATGTCTTTATACCGCTATGGCAACTGAATAAACTGCTTGCATAAAGTTTATGTAAAATACGTCTTAAGACTTAATTACATTGAAAAAATATATTTTTTAATATTGAAGAAAACGCATTACACTTAACAAATCCATATATTAAAAGAGGTGTGGCTATATAGCCCAAAATTAGGGTTCTTCCATTCCGACTACCTGACTTTGCACACCATAAAATTATAACAAATTTTTATTAATAGAATCTGTTAAAATTAATTGCGATTTCGTTTCTTTGTCTATCAACGGTAATTTTTTGTTGTCAATATACAGTAATATTATTAATTAATCAAACAATAACAAAAATTTTCGAAAATTTTTAGCACCGTTGGTTTGTTGCATTGCATCGCTCTATCACAGTCTCGAATCTTACTTTCACCGTGAAATATCACAAGATATTTTCATCATCATTAACAATGTCACAAGATTCAATCATTAACACATGAAGTTAAGACGAACGAAAGGCCAGTTACTAAGACCAATACGAAATTTATATATATGTAGAATCCAAGCACTTTTAAAATATTAATGGTAGTTAAAAAAGTATATTACTTCAAATTGTTTATCGCGTACAAAAACATTCAGTTAAAGCAAACGAGACTAAATTAACGTACAGTGAGTGTAAAAAGTATTCGTACAGTACGACAATTGATTTAAAAGACATCCGTTCATAAAAATTATAAACATAAATTCCATTTTAATTAATAATAAATACATAATAGAACATATTTTCACTAGTTTCATGTGAAATTCACACAAAAATAATTTTATACATGAATAAATATTTACAAAACTGTAACAATCCAACATCTTGTGGTGTAAAAAGTATTCGTACACTAAAAGAAATGCAAATTATTTTAGTTATATCTTATGATTGGTTTAGCCATTAAGATGTAGTTAATTGACGTCATCTTGTAAGTTACTTAAAAGGTTCTTCAGTGGAAAATTTAATGTAGTGAGAAACTAGAAATTCTGTAATGGGTCGTGAAAGTAAAGAAACAAGTGTTTCAGAAAGAGAACACAGATTTTAAAGCTCCGTAAAAATGGTAAATCGTACAACAAGATTTCTGACCTGGTTGGTAGACCCCGTTCAACTGTGCAGTCAATCATAAAAAAAAGTTTGCTGCCACTCTAACGGTTCAAAACAGCTCTCGTATTGGGCGACCATGTCTATTGACATCATCTGACAGACGGTTTCTGGTACATTCATTAAAGAAAGATCCCAAAATAAGTGCTCCTACATTAACATCAGAACTAAAGAACATGGGATCAGCAGTCTCTGTAAGTACTGTTCGAAATGCATGCAGAAATGAAGGTTTCCATGGCCATGTTGCGAGACGAAAATTCTTTGTTAGTGAGAAGAATTGGAAGCTGCGATTGTCTTTTGCCAAGCAATACGTTATGAAAGTCCAGATTTCTGGAAAAAAATTATCTTTACACACGAAAGTAAATACACCGTATTTGGATCGTACGGGAGACGAAAGCGCAATACAAAAATGCATCCTAAGAATTTAGTGCCAACAGTGAAACAGGAGTGAAAGTCTACTTGTTTGGGGATGTATGAGTGCTTCTGGGGTGGGCAAATTAGTCTTTATTAAAGGCATTATGAATCATCAACTTTATATTGACATTTTAAACAATAATTTATGACCTAGTGCAACAAAAATGGGCTTGAATGGTGATTACGTTTTCATGCATGATAACGACCCCAAACACACAGCCCTAAACACAAGGCTCTGGATACTATATAATACCCCAAAGTTCATAAAATTTCCTCCTCAATCGCCGGACCTCAACCCCATAGATAATTTATGGGACGTTCTTGATAAAAATATTAGATCCAGACATATTTCTAATAAAAATTATTTGGAATCAGCTCTTAATCAAGAATGGGACGCCATATCAAGCTCAATAACAGCAAAATTGGTGGAATCGATGCCATCGAGACTCAAGGCAGCTATTCGAACTAAAGTATATCCTACAAGGTATCAGCTGTAATATTATGAATGTGTTGGCCAATATATGCCTGATGTACGAATACTTTTTACAACAAAAGTTGTTGGATTGTTTCAGTTTTGTAAATATTTATTCAAGTATAAAATTATTTTTGTGTAAATTTCACATGAAACTAGTGAAAATATGTTCTATTATATATTTCTAATTAATTAAAATGGAATTTATGGTAATAATTTTTATAAACGGATCTCTTTTAATTCAATTGTCGTATTGTACGAATACTTTTTACACTCACTGTATATTACGAAATTTTCCTATTCTTTTTATTGTGATTTAAAAATAATAAAATCTTTCGATTTACAAGGTGCGAAGGTTGAGCAACTTTCGATCATATAGTGACGATATGTATATACATAAACCATACACAAACATAAATAATGCAATAATGCAGAAATTGTTTCATTTTCTTAAGTTTTTTAAACTTAGTTAATGGAAACAGATAAGAAATTATAAATTTAATAACTGCCAATTGACTTCAGAGTACAAAATTTAACTATTGGGCAGTGTCATGACCGGGAAAAAAATCTATCCCTTTAGCACTCTTTTTTAAAAATTTTCAGATTTGTTCAATCTTATTTCGCTTTAAATTTAAATTAAACGGGTCAATGAATGAGCTGTTAATGTAGAAATATAATTTAACAAAAATATAATTTAAAGAAATGAACTTTTTCTAATGTCAAATAAAACTTCACAAATTATTAAATAAAAAGAAAAGACTCACAATTACATTCAAAGTTATGTAAAAGCACACTTCGATATTCCCTTTTCTGCAATACCCGACACCTATCAAAATAAAAACGAATTATTAAGTTACAAAATCAATTTCAGTGAAAATAAAATATAATGATTACATATCTTCAAACTACAAAATTTCATTTCATACGAAAAAAAGAAAAATTAAATAAAATGCCTACGCGAAGAAATAACAGAGGTGAATTAAAATAACGAATTAAGGTTCGAAGTTAATTTGCTCACAAGTTATTACAGAAATTAAAATGAGAATTTTGAATGCTTAAAATCTTTAAAAAAATATTTTAAAAAAGAGGCGAAAGAAACATATTTTAAGGTTTCACGTCAACTTATTTTTCAGCAAGTTGGAAAGCCGCTGTTACTTCTG
Organism: Latrodectus hesperus; assembly: GCA_037975125.1. NCBI lineage: Eukaryota > Metazoa > Arthropoda > Arachnida > Araneae > Theridiidae > Latrodectus > Latrodectus hesperus. Next base: position 70,885,425 of record CM075860.1, on the reverse strand, counting down.
AATACACAATTTCAATACATAATCATACTCATCACAGCTGTTTGCACAGGAGTTTTTGCTTCAAACATAGCAAAGACTAAGCAGAAAATTTAATTAGAAAATTGCCTTCTTATACTTCTAAAAGTCAACCATATTAACATAAAAACGAGAGCAATATAATCAGTGATCCCCCCCCCTTTTGAAATAAGAGGAGCGCAAAATATAATAAGGACGTCAATGAAAATTGTATGTTTGATACAGAAATACTCTCTCTAGTAATATTGTATTACTATACAATTCAAATATATGACAGCTCTAATAATTGCTATGCAATTAAAAGGCTTATTTTTTATATATAAATAATATAACATCTACTATGAGATTGTATGATTTTCATTAAGAGAACTTACAAATTTTATTGTGTGAAAATGAAATATATTTTTTGCTATTTCCGCACCAAAATAAACAAACTGCCGCTTTGGGTGTGATTAATCAGTTCACCCAACCCTATAGCCGATTTTGCTTGACGTAACTTAATTTGTTATAATCCTGAATAGAACTTAGACATATTTGACTCTTTACATTTTGACGTATGAATATTTTTTTTGTTTTATGTGATTAGTACTGAACCAGAAAACTGTAAATTCCATACAGAAATGTAAAATTAAATTCAGGAAAAAAGAAAGGCAACATAAAAAGTGGAAATAGAATATTTCAGCCAGAGAAATTATTGTATGGAAAATCGTTCGATGGTAAAGACTACATGCAATCAAAAGAATGTGTCATAAAAAGACACCATGAAAACAAATACTCTACATTTTTAAAATTATCCTGCGAACTATGCAAGTCAAATGCGTAATTTTGAAACAAGAATCGTTATTCCAAAAAGTGATATTTATACAAATTTTTTAAATTGCACAAATCACAACACAAGTTCTGTGGTATAGTACCATTTCTCTGCACGTCTTCAATAAAATAAAAATAATAACAACTAATATTTGGATTTATATATATATATATATATATATATATATATATATATATATATATATATATATATATATATATATATATATATATATATATTTCCGAATACAATTTAAAAGGACTTTTAGAAAAACCTAAAGCAGCTAACACTTTTAAGAATATTGGAATATTTCAATTGATTGCGCATAAAATATTTATAAGGTTCTGAAAATTAATTACATTAATTTATATATTTTTTATTAACTTCAATATGGGAGAGATGGCAGTTGAAGTGTTAGCGCTTTAATCTTAGGTTCAACAGCTCGTGGGTTCGTATCCCAACGTCGACGTAGATATTTGCAGTAATTCTGGAATCAATTTTTAACGTACGTACCCTATTTAAATATCGTTTAAAAAACTAACCCTTTAGCGAGAAAAAAAAAACCAATTCAAGTCGTCTAGGAGAAATAGATTGTTACGAAGCTGACTTCCTTGTTGTTTTCTTTCCACCTGTACCAGTGAGTCTGTCTATAGCGGTAACAGTCGATTGAATGCATTTTTACAGACCAAATTGACGACCTAAATGTCAATGATCACTGTAGAAATATATGTTTCAAGTAAATTGTAGCTTCCAATGTCAGAAATACTTATCTAACGCTCACAATATTTAAAAATAACACATTTGTTATAGATGTTAGTGCTTATATTAGAACACATGGAAGTTAATTTTATCGACAAACTTAATTCGGATAATAAACACATATTTTCTAATATAAAGTAACAATTCAATTCATTCTGTGTGCGAGAAAACCCATGAATTTAAAAAATCGAGAAAAAAATTGTTTTGAGCAATCTGAGGTTAGAATTCCTATAATTTTTAAATCGAAGTTTCAAGAATGCAATAAATTTTCAAGAATGTAATAACAGGCTTATAGGAAAGATGTTTTTTTTAACTTCACACATTTAAATAAAATAATAAACTTAAAATATCATCATACGCATTCCAATTTTCAGGAAGTTACTGTAGATAGTTTGATATTGACACTGGTTTATTTGCTTCAGAAATTAAGATTATTTCAGAATTTTAGATCATGATCTCTACAGAAAAGTACCCCACCTATGTGCATCATTAATTGCCAAACAAATGACAAAAAGTTGCTGAATTTCAAAGCTATTGGGTTATGGCAGAACAAATGTTCGACTTTCACAAAATGTTTTGTATAATAAAACAATTAATTTAAATCAAGCTTTTTAAGTAATGATAAGATCAAAAATTATAAGTAAGCATAAAATATAATAATGATCTATAACTTTAAGTTATAATACATAAAATTAAGGCGAATACCATTATCAAATTAGAATGTTATCTTCAGGATTGAGTTACACAGTTTAGGCAACGCCTCATGTGCTGATTATATTACTCTGTATTATTTCTCTCATTTTTTTAGAGGGGCAAGTATTCGTCGGTATAGCCCACACCGCGGCCACAGGTTATATAAACCTTATCACAGACGAAATGAAAGCCCATAAACATATCACAGACACAGAAATCTTAAAATATCACAGTCGATTATCACAGATAAAACGGCCGCGAATGCAGACTTCCTGTCCGAATAATGCCCAAAGGTTCGATGTGTCTATCGGTATATAAGAACTCCATTATATATATAAAAGTGGTAGTTTTTTTTTTTGGGTGGGGGTGGGAAAGTGAAAAAGAAACCATTTTTCTGTCTCGAAATTTAGAAAGATGAAAATGAACAATAAAAGTGCAAATATTAATAATGCAATTCAAAATAAATATCTAAAATTGTAAAAAAAATAAAATAAATAAATCTACAACATACTTTGCTGGAATATGTTTACTAATATTTTTAAAGGTGGACCATATTCTCTGAAGATAGCTCCACCCATAAATAATATCTACCGCAGCGCCACGAAATAAAAATAAAAGCTACCTGGAATTTTGTTCAGAAAAGAATTTAAATAATTCAGCATGATTTTTATTATGTGGCCTCCCTGTCTGAATCGTATAAAATCCATATACCGTCTCAATCATATAACTTCTTCCTATAAATTTGATGATTACTAATTGATGATTTTTTGCTCTACAAACACAAAGATTAAAAATTACATTGCCAAGCAACTGAGATAATTGATTTTTTTAAATATTAATACGTTTGATGCATGATTTTAGACTATGTCAATAAATAATACAGGTAACTGAAACTAATGTGCTTATCTTTGACATGAATTTATTGATGTAAGAAACGATGAATTTTTTAATGTTGAAGACTTTTTTAATCTTAAGTTAATAATTTTTTGCTTCCTTTTAAATCCAAAACCAACATTTTATTAAAATACTTATTCTATTGTTCCAACTTAAAAAATAAAAAAACATTGAGAAATATTCTTTAAAATTTAACTAAGTAAATTAGGCTCGAAGAACTTTTCAAGAAAACATATATTTTAATAAGCCCATCTCTAGTTTAAATGTATAGTTTAGGTACCGCCCACTTCCAATTAGTTTATTATTCGATGTCAACACAACCCTTCGATAAACATTTTCGAAAACCCTACACTAAGTGGCTATAATCTCAGATTTTATGCGACTAGAAACAAATTTAACCGGAAACAGAATATGAAAATTTACCTTTCTCCGCAGTGACTAGAACGGGAGAGATTTTTAAGTTGCATTTTGACATCGCTGAAGCACTGCAAAGAATTTTAATATGTGAACTTTAAAATTATTCCTGCTTTGGGAAATGGCTGAAGCAAGTGATGGTAGACCATACAAGAATAATTGTTTAAATATGAAAAGAGTTATGAAATTTAAGAAATACTTAAAATGACCAACAATTTCTTCAACATATACAGCTGAAACGAAGTATTAGGTTGGTGCGTATGAAATGTCGGATTCTTAAGTGATTGTATAAAACTGCATATCTTTCTTCAAAAGCTGTTTATTCAATCAAAGTATGCTCCATTCGCTTCAATACACTTCTCCCAACGAGATTTTAAAGCGTAGATGCCTGTCTTAAAAAAATTTTGGTCTTTAGAATTAATGAACTCTGATCGAGTTTTTTAGACTGTCTTCATTTTCATAGTGTTTGCCCCTTAAAAACAGCTCTAAATGCTTGAAAAAATGAAAATCGGTCGGCGAGAGATCCGGTGAATATGGTGGATGCTGCAATGATGAGCATACGTTTAACCGATCCAGCTTATTTCGCTCTGTCAGTGCGTGCAGTACCCACTTGTCTATCTTCTTAACCTTGCCAATCTCAGAAAGGTGTCTCAATATCGTTGTATGGTCAACTTTCATCCTGATAGCAAGTTCCCTCGTGGATACGGCTGGATCCGCTTCCACTAGAGCCTTCAGGTCATCATTCTTCACAGACGTTTTGGGTCTTCCGCGCGGCTCATTTTGCAGTGAAAAATCGCCAGTCCGAAATTTTTCGAACCAACGCTGCACTTTCCGATCGTTAACCGTATTCTCCCCAAACGCTTGGTTTATGTTGCGTGCAGCTTTTGCAGCACTATTACCAAGTTTGTACTCATATAAGAAAATGACGCGAATGTCGGCAGAATTCATATCGGCAATAAACTCAAAAGAAATAAAAAAGGGAAGACCTTCGAGAAAACCTATTTTGCTGAAATGAGTCTCTGGCAATGGACAATACGAGTATGAATGAGGTTATGCCAAATACAAAAGTATAACGAAAACAGGGAGGAAAACGTCCGCATGTAAAGAGAATCCGACATTTCATACGCACCAACCTAATAATTTATAATGAACTAAAGTTTTTATGTGACCATGAACTTCGCAAATTCTATGTAAATACTGATAAACCAATGCTTTGGAAGCATTAAAAAATATTAACATACATTGCTCCAAAAAATACCTTTATCAAATCCAAATCTTTGAGAAAACGCTTGGTTTTAGGCAGATTCATTCCTTCTAATAGTACTACTACTCATTTACACTTCTGCATTTTTTATGCTTAAGTTTTGCAAAATTACAGAAGAAAAAAAACTGAAGTAGTTTTCCAAAAATATTAGATTGTTTTACACGTATAATTTCTTGTAACGTTACGACATTAAGGAATTTGATTACGAACTTATAAAATTTCTTTGAGACATGCATAACATGAAAAATATAATTTTACAAAAAATTGTACTGTAGCTATTAAATCGCGAAATGTTATCGAATTATTATATATATCTACTATAATTCCAGCAAACAGAGAACAATATGTTCATGTAATAACCAAAACGAGCATTTAGCACCCCCATCCCAAACACACACAGTACGCGTAACAGTTCATAATTTCTCATGTTATAGGCCAATGGTCAGCAAACTTATTAGCCAAAGGGTTACATATGAATACTATAACAATTTTAATAACAGTTGGGAGCCAAATCTGCATGTTTAGTAAACTTTTATTATAATAAATAAGTAGTACACTAAATAAAACTAAATTACATACTTAATAAATATTTATTAATGCGAACAATAGGTTTGCATCTCATTGGAAATTTTGAATAAGTCAGGTTTGAATGCTGTTTCTAATTTTAGGCATGATTTTAAGTTGTCATCAATGAGCGGACGTCTCAGTTTACTCTTCGTAATGTTCATGCTTCAAAATGATTGTTCGCATATATATATATGTAGAACCGAAAAAGGAAAGAACAGCAAATGCGATCTTTTTCAGCTTATCGTAAGAGTCAGGAATACCATTCCAAGCGTTGAAAATGATCATGTCTTCCTTTTCCAGGTCATTCAAAGCAAACAACTTGTGTTGTGAACAAAGATCACATTTTTTCTTCTCCAATATTTCCAACTCAACACAAAGACGTTCGAATTTAGAGCGCCATATCTCCTTGTTTTTTTTAATGCAGCAAGTGTATTTCAAAACTACTAATGTCAATTTCAAAAAGAAAAAAATTCAATTCGGTTATAGTAGCATTAAGGATTTTTGACAAATGCTTAAGTTGCTCTACTGTTTTTAAATTCCTGAAACCTGTTGAGAGAGATGCTTCTCTCGTATTTAAAATTATTGTTTTAAAATGGTGTTCATCAATAGAAGAATTTCTTTCTTGGCGATGCTTCAGCGGGCTCGGAAAGTGAAGCAATGTTTTCCTTTCAAAATCCTGAGCAAAAATAGATAATTTGTTTTCGAATGTTATTACTTCTAACATCGATAAAGTTAAGTTTCCTTTCCCTTGTATTTTACGATTAAGCTGATTTAGACGAGACGTAACGTCTGCCATGAAATAAAAGTTTTGTATCCACTGATCGTCTGTTAATTCTGGATAGTGAACACTCTTCTCAAGGAGAAATGCTTCAATTTCCGAAAAAAGGAACGCGAAACGTTTCAAAACGTTCCTTCTTGATAACCAACGTACTTTGTTATGAAGCAGAAGATCAGCGTACTCACTCTCCATTTCAGATAAAAAATTCTTTGAATTGGCGATGATTAAGAGCTTTTGCTAAAATGGAGTAGAAAATGGTAATCACTATATACATAACTTTACAAATTTAATCCGTAAATGTTTGCGCACAAAGTGCTTTTTGGTGAATGGTACAGTGGTAAGTAAATATGTCGTGATTTATTTTTTCTTTCAAAATAGCAACAAACCCTTTTCTTACGCCGGTCATACTTTTGGCCCCATCTGTTGAAATCGACAGAATTTTATAGAGGGCACACACTCAATTACAGCATTTGCGATATCTTCTCCACGCGTCTGACCTTTGAGCGGAAATAATCCTAAAAGTTCTTCCTTAGGGCCCGAATGAGACATAAATCCTGCAAAAAATGAGATTTGCGCTGTATCATTTATGTCACAAGACTCGTCAACTGTTATTGATAAAACCGAAACCAATTTCAGATCTTCGATATGCTGGGGCTATATTCGAACACAATTTAATTGTTCTATCTTTAATGGTTTTGGAAGACAATGGTAACTCTTTAATTTTTTTCAGAATATCTGTTTTGTTCTTAAAATCCCAAAATAGCTCTTCGGATGACTTTATAAAACAATTTATGTATTCGCCGTCTGTGTATGGTTTTCATCTTAGCACTCTCTTGGCTAAAAACAAAACTTGCCATATATTGCTGGAAGATTTCATCCAGTTATGAAACACAGAAGTTGACAACTCTAGACTCTTCTAATTCTCATAATTGTCAAATGTTTGGGCACGGAAGTGCCAATTGTAGGATGCCTGCTAGATGTGTCAAATGTGGAAGAAACCACCATACATTACAATGCGATAAAAGTAGGCAAAAAGAAAAACCCAAATGCTGTAATTGTGGAGGTCCACACCCAGCAAGTTATAGAGGCTATCCTAGGGCACCAAAACCCAAAAAATCATGGCAACCAGTACCACTCCCTACCAAAAATAAACAAAGTTATTCGGGTTATGCCCTAACACAAAATACAGAAAAATATAACAATAAAATATCATATGCAGCTGCACTTAAAAACGAAGGAAACTTTCCCAGTCTTTCAAGACAACAAATAAATGAAAATTTTAACACAAATGATGAACAAAATAATATAATCATCAGCATTGCTAATGATATAATGAAAACTGTTAAATATCTCAGTGAAGATAATGATATCATCAACCTAATTAAATTTATGGCAAATAACATTGACAAACTAAAGGAAGCTGATAACCCAACAAATAAATTTTTCATACTTATTGAATTGTTTAATCAACATGCTAAAAATAGTACTAACTAACTTAGTCTAACCTAAATAAATTAATTAACACACACACACACACACACACACACACACATATATATATATATATATATATATTACCTAACCATAACACTATTAACAGACCAATAAAGAAACTACTAATTGAATATGGCAATGAATCACCTTTAAGTAACGGCACGAGCCGAGTTCTGCACAACAGTGACTGAATGCATGTAAAGCCACCAAAACATAAATGTAAGCTAAATCCACCAAAATAAAATTATTATTAAATTGATTAAAATAAAAATTTTTTAATTATCTTAAAAAAACACAAATTAATTAAAATGTAACTGCCCTAAAAAGAAAAACATAATTTTTTCAATTATCAGAATAACAAAATTTTTTATATGACCAAAAATGGAAGAAAACTTCCAACATTTGAATAAATAGAAGTTATCGAAAAATCGATTACAAATCATCTACCGGAACCACAAGCATAAACAGAGCGCACGCAGGTGTAATAAAATCGTATAAAAATACCTATACGATGTGCAGCTAGATTGAAAAATACAACTTTTTAATAAGAGGACACCGGTAGGTAATACAAAACCTTTCACATTGCAACTGCTGGTCTGTGATGCCAAATTTGTACCCCCCTCCACTACTTTAGAAAAAGTAAGCGCGCGCATGCTTGGTACCCTTGTATCACACCGGAATATGCCGAAAACAAACAATTTCCGCCACTAAACGATGTACGTATATTACAAAAATTTCTCGTTTTTATGATTGTGATTAAAATATAATAAAATTAGTCGATATACTGTTTGCGAAAGCTGTGCGAGTTTAGATCACAGTGACGGTATGTATACATAAATACAGTGATAATTGAAAAATGTTCCATTAATTAAGTTTCTGCAACTTTGTTGAAGGAGACAGAATCTGTTACAATTTTATATTTTTGGTATATAAATTTTTACATATAATAACTGCCAAATGGTTTCATAGATCAAGAAATTTGATTAGTGGACGCAAACATTACACGAAAAATTTTCTACTTTTATATTAAAGTTTTTTTAAATTTTTTATATTTCTTTAACTTTTTTTTAAATTTAAATTAATTAAACAAGTCAAAGAATGAAGTGTTTTATATAGAAATATAGGTTATCATAAAAATAATTTAAAGAAATGAACTATTTTTAATGCCAAATAATATTTAGAATTAAAAGATAAGATCATTATTATATAGAAGGAAAACACTCACAGTTATGAGAAGTTCAATTTAGAATTTCATTTTCTTTTATACATAACATCTATGAAAATAAAGACAAATTGTTATCAATTTATAAAAAGAATTTCATTGCAAGTCAAATACTATGTTTACATATTAGCAATGTATAATTATAAAATTTCATTTCATAGGAAAAAAGAAAAATTACAAAATTATATATTATATATGCATACACACAGAGAGAGAAATAATGAAATGCTTCAAATGTACAATTACAGTTTGGAAGTTTATCGGGTGACGCACAGGCATAAGTTGAAAGGATCACCAGGTAATCGGAAAATCTGTTCAAGTGTTGGCGTTTGCAGACGACATTACATTGGTAGCCAGAAGTAAAAAATACTTAATAGAAGCGTTCGAACGTATTGAGAGGGAGGCCAGACCGGCAGGGCTTATTGTTAATCAGGTTAAAACTAAATATTTCCCTGTAACTAGAAATCAATTTTCCCAACTCATCTACACAACGTAAATTATAAATTTGAAATAATTGATGAATTTATCTATCTTTGCTCAATGTTTAACAAAAAATAATGACATTCTCCCAGAGATAAGAAGACGTTAAACTGCAGCTAATAAAGCCTTTTTTTTGCCTAAGACATTAAAAATTTATATTTTATGACGAAAAATTAAGTTACATATCTATAGAACGCGTACCCGTCCCGTTTTGACCTATGCCTCGGAAATCTGCACTTAACTGTAAGAGAGGAGAGGCTATTGGGCCTATTTGAACGCAGGATTTTAAGAAGTATCTTTGAAGGTACGAAGGAAAACGGTGTCTGGCGCAGAAGATACCATACAGAAATATACCGAATGTACAAGGAGCCAGACGTTATACATCACAATAAAGTAAGCCGTCTTAATTGGGTTGGACATGTAACTAGAATGAAGGTCACTAAAACACTAAGGGAAATTTTTTTTGCGAAACCCATCAGGGTAAGAAGCGGAAGACCAATGCTGAGATGGGTGGATGCAGTCGAAAAAGACTGTAGGGTCCTTAGAACAAAAAAATTGGAGCAGTTTGGCTGCCAGTAGGGATGGCTGGAAGAAACTTGTTCAGAAGGCCTTGGTCCATCCTGGGCTGACGCGCCATGAATGATAATGATATAAAAAGAATTTCATTGAAAATCAAATGCTATGATTACATATTAGCAATGTATAAATATAAAATTTCATTTAACAGGAAAAAAGAAAAATTACAAAATTATATATATATATATATATATATATATATATATATATATATATATATATATATATATATATATATATATATATATATATATATATATATTTGCTCACAAAAGTAAGTATGCAAATCATAGCTTAAGTAAAAAAGATCTAGTTCTCAAATAAATATAAGTAAAATAACTTTTTGGAGCATGTTGTTTAAAGCTTCTGATTCAAGTCATAAAGTAATAAAAAATAAACCAAATCATTATATTTTAAAAAACTTTAAGAGTAATTTTGTTAACAACTAGTAGAAATTTAAATCACAAAAGTATGTATGCACTCTGAACTTTTTACTTTTAAATAGGCTGAATGAAACTTTTCGACTGATTTTTCGTAATTCAGTGATAAGTTGAGAAGTTCTGCTACAAAGCTTGTAAGTTTCAGCTTTAAGTACATCAACAATTCACCAGTATCTCCACGTGGAAAAATATTATCTAAAGGATGCAATAAGAGAGCTGTATAAGGAGAACAAGTCAAAAAGACTCGAGGACAAAAGACAAATAGGTCAAATCATAGGCAAAAGTCTTGCAACAATGCAAAAAATCATTGAAGAGTTCCAGGCTGAGGAAAATACTCTAAACAAGCCAAGAACAGGAAGACGACCCACTTTCGCGGGTGGAGAAAAGCGAATAATTGTTGGAAATGTGAAAAAAATCCGAAGATTAGAGCACCAAAATTGACGGCGATGTGAAAAGCAATTTTGCGAAGTCAAGCAATAATGAAACAATTCGCCGTGTCTTACGGAAGGCAGGATACCAAGCTCGAAAAATGCGAAGAAAACCATTTGTTAGCAAAGTGAATCGCAAAAAGAGAATAAATTTGTAAAAAGAAAATGTAAAGCAGGACAGAAATTTTTGGAATTCCGTGATTTTTTCGGATGAAAGTAAATTTAAAATCGACGGGTCAGATGGATGCTAAAAAGTTTGGAGGAAAGCAAATGCAGCTCTAGAACCAAAGAACATGAGAGGAACTGTAAAACACGGTGGCGGTTCGATTATGGCTTGGGGTTGCATGGAAGCAACTGGAGTAGGAAATTTAGTTATAATCGATAGAATAATGAATCAATATAGCTATTTGAATGTTTTAAAGAATAATCTAAATAAAATTGCTTCTAAATTGGGACTCGCGCGCGATGAATCCTTTACTTTTCAACAAGGAAATGATCCCAAACATACTGCTCGGATTATTCGGGAATGGCTGCTATATAACCTGCGAAAACAGCTAAAATCCCCACCACAGTCACATGATCTTAATCCCATATACACTTATAAACACTTAAATCACGATTGCCAAATTAGAAAGCAAGAGATTAAAACTAAGAATGATCTATAAAATGACCTTTTCGAGGAGTGGCAAAAAATACAATCTTCTGTCACTCAAAATTTAGTAAAATCAGTGCCATATTGATTGAGAGCTGTTATAAAGGCCAAAGGCTATCCAACAAATTACTAATTTTTTCAAAAATTGTAAAATTTGCAATATTTATGTCTTTTTGTTTGCATACTTACTTTTATGATGTAAATTAGATCCTATTTTAGTTTAAGCTATTTTGCTAATTAAATATTTGTATTTTTTTAATATATTTTCCATTTTGTAATTAAGCTTCGTTTTGCTATAATCAAAATAAATTGTTAATTTAAAAACTCTAATATTGTAGGTCTGTTTTTTTAGGACATTATCACTTACCCTCTGCATACTTACTTTTGTGACTAAGTGTGTGTCATATGCTCCACATTATATGAGAAATGAAAATATCGTCAAAGATCTCAAAAAATAGAGGATACTTTAGCTTACTTAAACGAAAATTTCGAGAAAAAAGCACAAGAATTGCGAAGAAGCCACGTTCATAGATTTTCTAATTCATAGATTTTCAATTATGAATATTTTGATAAATACATGTTAATAGGAAAGGTTTTTCTTAGAGAAAATGGAGAGTTCCCCAATGTGTATGTATACTATTTACTATCCTTAGTATTACATTATAAACCAGAAAATCTCTTATTTATTATAACCCAGAAAAGCATGTACTCTATATTTTCACATTAATGTGATATACATCTGTCAATTTTACTTAGAAAACTTTGCAATTTGCTAGCCACGCCCTCTTCAAAATCCTCCACGTTTAGCCAACTTAACAGACTTCTAAAATTTTCACTCAAAGATTTTTATAAACAGTCACAATTTTTATTAACAGTCAACAATAATTTGTTAATTGTGGTTATTATTTCAATAACAGTCTTATCTTTTAAATAAAAATATTTGAAAGATAAGATTTGATAGCTAATTTCAATTTAAAAGTTTCTCCTAAACATAACATGTTAATTTGTAAGAAATTAAAGATTTCAATTTTCTAATCTCCTTTATATATATGTTGAATACTATTATTCCTAGTTATAAATACACCGAGAAGAAATTCTTTTTTGCTCTTAGCAAAGGATTGTAAATAAATTATTAATTAACAGATGTGGAAGTTAAAACTTTTATAGAATTTGGTGTAAGTAAATATGTCTTAGAAAGGCAAAAATTGCAGTTATTAAATATATAAAATAAAAAAAACTTATTCCTCATATGCTTTTAAAACTTAATAATATTTTAACTTTGAACTTACTTCAACAACATTAAAAAAAATAGCAACACCCAATTAAATAGAAGTTGCCTACACTATCTTACGTGCCTAGCATACTTGGGGTTCTTTTATAGTTGTTACATTACCTATTTTTTACCAGGAATTGAGCAGTAATAACCTACTTGTAACAAAAGGTTTCTTTATATTGTTTTAAAATAATTTTTTTTGTTTAAAAGTTGTATAAACAATTTATTTTTACAAATATGTGTTGTATAAAAATTTATTTTAAATTAAATAATTTTTACATCAACTGTCATTTGTCATGATTAAATTGCTTAAATTTTTTGAAAATATTCAACGAAATTGTCTTAATGTGAGTTGATATGTATTGCAGAATTTTACAATGATAATTATCAATAAGAATCTAAAAGTGTTGTAGATGTGTCTTTTGCTTTATTTGCTTTATTAATAAAATTTGATTTTTTTTTAAACATTGCATCTGTTTCAAATAAAAATTAATATGTTGATGTTTAATCTTTGTTAATTTGTTGTAAGTCCCATGCTACCTGTAATCTTTTAAAATTTTACAAAAACATAAAATTTTTAAATAAAAGATATAGTCCAGAGTCAAATGTCTCAAGTATTGAAAATGGAAATGCCAAAATATGTGTAATTCACTGTCACGAAAAAGAATGAATATTTTAATAGATTATATTCATTGGAAGGAATAATATATACCATAAATTTCTTATAAATGGAAAACGATATTATGTTTCAAATTAATTTTTCATTTCATTTCACCTATCTGCAGATGATTAAGTTTTTGAATTAACCTTTTTTCTTTCTATAAATAAGGCATAGAAATATATATTTGCCATAAAAATGTAAATCACACGGCTTGTTTAAAATAAATTAATGAGAAACTATAATTTGTTATGCTTCACTTCACCCACCTACACACTATTTTTTTTATAGTTTGTGCTTGATATAACTGCATTATAAATCACGTTTTCAGATGAATTTTTTATGTATATTTCAAAGGTATCGAAATGTACATTTGGCATCGGAATATGAATCTATTAGTGTGATTATTAGTCATTGCTTGAGTATAATTGTTTCTGTTTATAGACAAATGAAAATTGTTTTATTGGACAATAGAAACATTGCTTCAAAAAAAATTAATTTTGAGCACTTTATAGACAGTATGGATTATTTCATAACTCACATACACACACACAGATAAAATATGTAAAGTAATTAAATAAAAAAAAGTTTTGTTTAGAAGTTTTATTTATTTTTAAAAATGTAAACAAATTGACCGTAAACTTTTCTCTTTGTTTCTTAATTAAATAAATGATAATATTTTGATATATTAAAGTGAATTGATACTGCTCATTTAAAATAGCTACTAAAAATTTGATGTTTCTTTTAAGGACAAAATTAAAATTATTAAATAAAAATTAATTCAGGTACATGATAAAAAGTGTTGTTGTTAAATTGTTTTTCTTTATAATAATTTATTCTGCAACAAAATAAGAAAGCAATAATAATAAGCAAAATAATAAAAAAGCTAATAATAATAAGTAAGCAAAATAAATATAAATATAACTGTTGCAAACACAATGGTTAAGATATTTAAATTTTACTGGTAAATGATTCAAGGAACTGTCACAAAAACATGGTATTTATATGCAGTCAAAGAAAAAAATTTCTAGCCTATTCTAGAAAATTAAATTTGGTAAATCAATTGTACAAGTAACTTTTCTACTTATTTTTATATATTTTCATTTAAAAATTCATTGTTAAAAAACATGAATAAAAGTTCAGAAATATTATTTTCTTTGAGTAAATTTTTAATTGCTATTTTAAGGATATGTTACATTAGCTTATTTTACAGAATAATATGTACTCATACAATGCAAAAAATTGAAGATAAAAAAATATTTATTTCCTCGTGCAAAAGGGAAGTTTTTTTCTCAAGAGAAACATCTACAATCACACTGATACAAAAATAATAACATCGTTAAAAGTACTTTATAAATAAATATAGTTAATATACTTTAAAAACAATGATAAATCTTATTTAATATTAAAAACAATACAGAAATTATAAACATTGTTACATAATTTTAATTATAATACTAGATATATGTAATTTTCATTATAGTTATAGTATTTTTTTAATTATAATAAAAAAAATTTATACTATGACTGTATAATTTTCATTATAATTCTTCAAAGATTCATACTAAAAAAACAACTTAATAAAGCTTATGAATGTTCAAATGCGCGGTGAATCAATTCCAAATATCGTTTATGTCAGATATTCTTTTTCCGGACATTGGGACATCAGGAGAACGTCCACAGGACGTCGAGGAACATCTATCGCAGGTTCTCTCACATCCAAGTTAAGTCCACCTGATCCTGAAAGGGCGTCCTCCGAACATTCTAAGGACCACCGTTTACTGTCTTGGCGTGACCATTTCTTATACAGTATCATCTGCCAGACACTCCAAAACATATTTACTGCATTTTAAAAACGCTTCTAAACCGAGTATCAATATGCACAGATTCGTATTTATACATATTTGAAGAACTTACTCAATAACTGACGTTGTTGTTGAAGCAAATATTTTGGCAAACTATTATTTGATATCATATATCTCTTAAGGGTTACCATTAGACTTTAGCACTACTATCGAGTATTTCTACAACCAACCTTTTTCTATGGCAGAATACCATGCCGTTTGCTACGCCTAAATATACACCAGCCAGTCTCAACGAAATTTGTGCGAAAATTTAAGGCATAAACCTTTCAACCTTAGTAGACTCTTGAGCATTATACATAATTCATGAAAAACTTGAGAAATGCCCCATGAACATGAAAACAAGAAACTTAAATTATGTAAAAGATCTGATGACAATAATTGCTATCGAAAAATTTCCTTAACAATGTCTTATGTAAAGCTGTGGAAAGCATGATTATAAATCAACCCATATCGGTTTTGTTCCACCATCAAGATTCCTTAATACAAATCACAGCAATTTTTTCTGACAAATAGAAACTACAACAGCATCTTATCTATCATACATCTTTTAACTGTCTCGGCCAGCTACCCTAGAAAGTTTCTTGTGTGTATTACTGTAGATATTGCAAAAGCTTAACATTCAATATGGCTAGGTGGCTTAGTTTAAAATTATTAAAGGAAAACTTTATGGGTAAAGCAGCTTTATGGACTCATTATTTCTTTATAAACAGAAGTTTCCAATGTAAATGAAGCATTGAGGTATCCAACCTAATGAGCTCCGTTCGTTTCTTAAAAGAGTGAGGAGATTCTTCTTTATGATTTTTATGACAGCTATGTAAGAAATATTTCCTTAGGGGGTTAAATGTTTTATTTCTACAGGCATTATAATTTTGCTGTGCGAATCTGAAAATGTCGAAAGAATAAAATTCAAAATGACGAATTCTCTCATAAGACTGCAGAAATGGTGATCCCGAAAATTTTTGTAGTTTTATTCCCAATGTAAAATTTACATTAGTTGAACGTACTAGTGTAAATTATAAAAAATAGAATTCTTTCAAAATTATTTTTGTCTTCATGACTTACATGACTTATTTGTGAAAAAATCGTGTCAATGAGTCGAATTATTAAACTAACCTATCCGTCAGAACGTTGAAAGAGTATTTCCAGTATCAGCATTGCTATTTTACTAATTATAATAGATGTTAGGACACACGATAATTTGACACTTTTAATTTCCTAAAGCCTTGTGGACATTTAAAAGTTAAATTTAGAGATTTGGTGTCTAAGCATAAGCAATAAAAAATAAGAATTTTTTACAATGTGGGATATTTAAATCTATATAGCTCAAATATACTTCTAGCAAAAACACATATAGGCGGTGTTTAATATACCCACCTCCATTGATTAGCCTCAATAAATAGAGTAAGCACCGCCCACTTTCACTGGTTAAACTTTATTGTTGATGTTAACAACAGGTAAGGAAACATCTGTAAAAAATGGACATTAAGCTCCAAAAATCTCATACTTTAAGCGACAAAACGCAAGTTTATCCAAGAAAATTACTAAGAAAATTTAAGCTTTCTCTGCTATGGCTGGAAACGGGAAAGAATTTTAAGTTTTATCTTCACATCGCTGTAGCAGTATAAACAATATTAATGTCAACATTTAAATTATTCCTGATAATTTATATTCTGATTTATATTCCTGATTTTCGGAAATTGCTGAAGCAAGTGGTGGTACTCCACATAAAAATATTTGTGCTTAAGTGTGTTACAAAATTGCAGAAAGGAAAAACTAAAATTGTTTTCAATAAATATTTTTACACGTATAATTTGCCGTGACGTTAAGATATGAAGGAATTTGATGACGAACTTCCGGTACACATGAACAACATTAAAAATATTGTACTTTAGCTATTAAATCCTGAAATGTTACAGAATTATTATTTATATCTCTTATAATATCAGCAAACAGTAAGATTTATTACTATGTTCATGTAATTACTGAAACGAACACCCTGTACGTAACAGTTCATTATTTTTCATGTTATAGGCGCCTGCTTATGTTGTGGATGTGCAATGAGAGGTCTCACTTCAAGGGAAGCAAGAGTCTTAACTGATATAACAGATTGTTTGTTGAATTATAAAGACGGTACAAATTAGTCTTAGAAAACGACAGAATAATTCTGCTGAACGAAAATGGTGGCAAAATGAAATTTCTGACTTTTGGTCAAACTTTGAAGACTACTCCGCGTTTGGAGTCTTTTAATTCCACTTGTACCATCGTCAAACCTTAACACAACAATGCAAAATAAAGCTCAGATAACAAACGCTGTGTATTCTTTTGTATGTCATTATACCGCTATGGCAACTGAATAAACTGCTTGCATAAAGTTTATGTAAAATATGTCTTAGACTTAATTACATTGAAAATATATATTTTTTAATATTGAAAAAAACGCATTACACTTAACAAATCCATATATTAAAAGAGGCGTGGCTATATTGCCCAAAATAAGGGTTCTTAAATTCCGATTACCTGACTTTGCACCTCATAAAATTATAACAAATTTTTATTAATAGAATCTGTTAAAATTAATTGCGATTTCGTTTCTTTGTTGATCAACGGTAGTTTTTTGTTGTCATTATACAGTAATATTATTAATTAATGAAACAATAACAAAAACTTTCGACAATTTTTAGCAAAACACTGGCCGTTGGTTCGTTACATTGCATCGCTCTATCACAGTCTCGAATCTTACTATCATATCACAGGATTTTTATCATTAACACTGTTACAAGATTCAATCATTATCACACGACGTTACCACGAACGAAAGGCCAGTTACTATGAAATTTGAAATTCATATATATATATAGTATAGAAGCACTTTTAAAATGTTAATGGTAGTTAAAAAAAGTATATTACTTCAAATTATTTATCGCGTACAAAAACATTCAGTTAAAGAAAACGAGACTAAATTAACGTATATTACAAAATTTTCCTTTTTTTTATTGCGATTTAAAAATTATAAAATCTTTCGATTTTCAAGGTGCGAAGGTTGAGCAACTTTCGATCATATAGTGACGATATGTATTTACACAAACCATACACTAACATAAATAATGCAATAATGGAGAAATTGTTTCATTTTCTTAAGTTTTTAAAACTTAGTAAATGGAAACAGATAAGAAATTATAAATTTAATAACTGCCAATAGACTTCAGGGTACAAAATTAAACTATTGAAAGGGGTCATGACCGGGACAAATTTCTATACCTTTAGCACTCTTTTTTAAAAATTTTCAGATTTGTTCAATCTTATTTCGCTTTAAATTTAAATCAAACGCTGTTAATGTAGAAATATAATTTAACAAAAATATAATTTAAAGAAATGAACTGTTTCTAATGCCAAATAAAACTTCACAAATTATAAAATAATTATTAAATAAAAAGAAAAGACTCACAATTACATTCAAAGTTATGAATAAGCACACTTCGATATTTCATTTTCTGTAATACCCGACAACTATCAAAATAAAGAAAAAAATATTAACTTACAAAAACAATTTCAGTGAAAATAAAATATAATGATTATATATTTTCAAACTACGAAAATTCATTTCATACGAAAAAATAAGAAAAATTAAATAATATGCATACGCGAAGAAATAACAGAGGTGAATTAAAATAACGAATTAAGGTTCGAAGTTTATTTTGTCACAAACGGTCACAAGTTATTACAGAAATGAAAATTAGAATTTTGAATGCTTGAAATCTTAAAATAAATATTTAAAAAAAAGAGGCGGAAAAAACATATTTTAAGGTTTTACATCAACATTTTTTTCAGCAAGATGGAAAGCCGCTGTTACTTCCGAATACACAATTTTCAATACGTAATCATACTCATCACAGCTGTTTGCTCAGGAGTATTTACTTCAAACATAGCAAAGACTAAGCAGAAAATTTAATTAGAAAATTGCCTTCTTATACTTCTAAAAGTCCACCATATTCACATAAAAACGACAGCAATATCATTGGTGATTTCGCCCTCCTTTCGAATAAAGAGGAGCGAGAAATATTATAAGGACGTCAATGTAAATTGTATGTTTGATACAGTCATACTCTCTCTAGAGTATCATTGTATTACTATATCATTCAAATATATGACAGCTGTGTCAATTGCTATGTAATTAAAAGGCTTATTTTTTGTATATAAATAATATAAAATCTACTATGAGATTTATGATTTTCATTAATAGAACTCACAAATTTTAATGAGTGAAAATGATACATTTTTTTCTTTTTTTTGCTATTTCGGCCCCAAAATAAACAAACAGCCGCTTTGGGTGCTATTTATCAGTTCACCCAACTCTATAGCCGATTTTGCCTGACGTAACTTAATTAGTTATAATCCCGAATAGAGCTTAGACATATTTCCCTCTTTACATTTTGACATATGAATACTTTTTTTTTTGTTACATGTAAATAGTACTGAACCAGAAAAATGTCAATTCCATACAGGAATGTAAAATTAAATTCAGGAAAAAAGAAAAGCAACATAAAAATTGGAAGTAGAATATTTCAGCCAGAGAAATTATTGTATGGAAAATCGTTCGATGGTAAAGACTAGATGCAATCAAAAGAATGTGTCATAAAAAGACACAATGAAAACAAATACTCTACATTTTTAAAATTATCCTGCGAACTATGCAAGTCAAATGCGTAATTTTGAAACAAGAATCGTTATTCCAAAAAGTGATATTTATACAAATTTTTTAACTTGCACAAACCACAACACAAATTCTGTGGTATAGTACCATTTCTCTGCACGTCTTCAATAAAATAAAAATAATAACAACTAATATTTGGATTTATATATATATATATATATATATATATATATATATATATATATATATATATATATATCTATATATATATATATATATATATATATATATATATATATATATTTCCGAATACAATAACTTCAATATGGGAGAGATGGTAGTTGAAGTGTTAGCGCTTGAATCTTAGGTTCAACAGCTCGTGGGTTCGTATCCCAACGTCGACGTTGATATTTGCAGTAATTCTGGAATCAATTTTTAACGTACGTACCCTATTTAAATATCGTTTAAAAAACTAACCCTTTAGCGAGAAAAAAAAAACAATTCAAGTCGTCTAGGAGAAATAGATTGTTACGAAGCTGACTTCCTTCTTTTCCACCTGTCTCTCTGTCTGAATCTTTCCACCTGTACCAGTGAGTCTGTCTATAGCGGTAACAGGCGACTGAATGCATTTTTGCAGACCAAATTGACGTCCGAAATGTCAATGATTACTGTAGAAATATATGTTTCAAGTAATTTGTAGCTTCCAATGTCAGAAATACATATCTAACGCTCACAATATTTAAAAATAACACATTTGTTATAGATGTTAGTGCTTATATTAGAACACATGGAAGTTAATTTTATCGACAAACTTAATTCGGATAATAAACACATATTTTCTAATATAAAGTACAATTCAATTCATTCTGTGTGCGAGAAAACCCATGAATTTAAAAAATCGAGAAAAAAATTGTTTTGAACAATCTGAGGTTATAATTCCTATAATTTTTAAATGGAAGTTTCAAGAATGCAATAAATTTTCAAGAATGTAATAACAGGCTTATAGGAAAGATGTTTTTTTTAACTTCACACATTTAAATAAAATAATAAACTTAAAATATCATCATACGCATTCCAATTTTCAGGAAGTTACTGTAGATAGTTTGATATTGACACTGGTTTATTTGCTTCAGAAATTAAGATTATTTCAGAATTTTAGATCATGATCTCTACAGAAAAGTACCCCACCTATGTGCATCATTAATTGCCAAACAAATGACAAAAAGTTGCTGAATTTCAAAGCTGTTGGGTTATGGCAGAACAAATGTTCGACTTTCACAAAAAGTTTTGTATAATAAAACAATTAATTTAAATCAAGCTTTTTAAGTAATGATAAGATCAAAAATTATAAGTAAGCATAAAATATAATAATGATCTATAACTTTAAGTTATAATATATAAAATTAAGGCGAATACCATTATCAAATTAGAATGTTATCTTCAGGATTGAGTTACACAGTTTAGGCAACGCCTCATGGGCTGATTATATTACTCTGTATTATTTCTCTCATTTTTTTAGAGGGGCAAGTATTCGTCGGTATAGCCCACACCGCGGCCACAGGTTATATAAACCTTATCACAGACGAAATGAAAGCCCATAAACATATCACAGACACAGAAATCTTAAAATATCACAGTCGATTATCACAGATAAAACGGCCGCGAATGCAGACTTCCTGTCCGAATAATGCCCAAAGGTTCGATGTGTCTATCGGTATATAAGAACTCCATTATATATATAAAAGTGGTAGTTTTTTTTTTTGGGTGGGGGTGGGAAAGTGAAAAAGAAACCATTTTTCTGTCTCGAAATTTAGAAAGATGAAAATGAACAATAAAAGTGCAAATATTAATAATGCAATTCAAAATAAATATCTAAAATTGTAAAAAAAATAAAATAAATAAATCTACAACATACTTTGCTGGAATATGTTTACTAATATTTTTAAAGGTGGACCATATTCTCTGAAGATAGCTCCACCCATAAATAATATCTACCGCAGCGCCACGAAATAAAAATAAAAGCTACCTGGAATTTTGTTCAGAAAAGAATTTAAATAATTCAGCATGATTTTTATTATGTGGCCTCCCTGTCTGAATCGTATAAAATCCATATACCGTCTCAATCATATAACTTCTTCCTATAAATTTGATGATTACTAATTGATGATTTTTTGCTCTACAAACACAAAGATTAAAAATTACATTGCCAAGCAACTGAGATAATTGATTTTTTTAAATATTAATACGTTTGATGCATGATTTTAGACTATGTCAATAAATAATACAGGTAACTGAAACTAATGTGCTTATCTTTGACATGAATTTATTGATGTAAGAAACGATGAATTTTTTAATGTTGAAGACTTTTTTAATCTTAAGTTAATAATTTTTTGCTTCCTTTTAAATCCAAAACCAACATTTTATTAAAATACTTATTCTATTGTTCCAACTTAAAAAATAAAAAAACATTGAGAAATATTCTTTAAAATTTAACTAAGTAAATTAGGCTCGAAGAACTTTTCAAGAAAACATATATTTTAATAAGCCCATCTCTAGTTTAAATGTATAGTTTAGGTACCGCCCACTTCCAATTAGTTTATTATTCGATGTCAACACAACCCTTCGATAAACATTTTCGAAAACCCTACACTAAGTGGCTATAATCTCAGATTTTATGCGACTAGAAACAAATTTAACCGGAAACAGAATATGAAAATTTACCTTTCTCCGCAGTGACTAGAACGGGAGAGATTTTTAAGTTGCATTTTGACATCGCTGAAGCACTGCAAAGAATTTTAATATGTGAACTTTAAAATTATTCCTGCTTTGGGAAATGGCTGAAGCAAGTGATGGTAGACCATACAAGAATAATTGTTTAAATATGAAAAGAGTTATGAAATTTAAGAAATACTTAAAATGACCAACAATTTCTTCAACATATACAGCTGAAACGAAGTATTAGGTTGGTGCGTATGAAATGTCGGATTCTTAAGTGATTGTATAAAACTGCATATCTTTCTTCAAAAGCTGTTTATTCAATCAAAGTATGCTCCATTCGCTTCAATACACTTCTCCCAACGAGATTTTAAAGCGTAGATGCCTGTCTTAAAAAAATTTTGGTCTTTAGAATTAATGAACTCTGATCGAGTTTTTTAGACTGTCTTCATTTTCATAGTGTTTGCCCCTTAAAAACAGCTCTAAATGCTTGAAAAAATGAAAATCGGTCGGCGAGAGATCCGGTGAATATGGTGGATGCTGCAATGATGAGCATACGTTTAACCGATCCAGCTTATTTCGCTCTGTCAGTGCGTGCAGTACCCACTTGTCTATCTTCTTAACCTTGCCAATCTCAGAAAGGTGTCTCAATATCGTTGTATGGTCAACTTTCATCCTGATAGCAAGTTCCCTCGTGGATACGGCTGGATCCGCTTCCACTAGAGCCTTCAGGTCATCATTCTTCACAGACGTTTTGGGTCTTCCGCGCGGCTCATTTTGCAGTGAAAAATCGCCAGTCCGAAATTTTTCGAACCAACGCTGCACTTTCCGATCGTTAACCGTATTCTCCCCAAACGCTTGGTTTATGTTGCGTGCAGCTTTTGCAGCACTATTACCAAGTTTGTACTCATATAAGAAAATGACGCGAATGTCGGCAGAATTCATATCGGCAATAAACTCAAAAGAAATAAAAAAGGGAAGACCTTCGAGAAAACCTATTTTGCTGAAATGAGTCTCTGGCAATGGACAATACGAGTATGAATGAGGTTATGCCAAATACAAAAGTATAACGAAAACAGGGAGGAAAACGTCCGCATGTAAAGAGAATCCGACATTTCATACGCACCAACCTAATAATTTATAATGAACTAAAGTTTTTATGTGACCATGAACTTCGCAAATTCTATGTAAATACTGATAAACCAATGCTTTGGAAGCATTAAAAAATATTAACATACATTGCTCCAAAAAATACCTTTATCAAATCCAAATCTTTGAGAAAACGCTTGGTTTTAGGCAGATTCATTCCTTCTAATAGTACTACTACTCATTTACACTTCTGCATTTTTTATGCTTAAGTTTTGCAAAATTACAGAAGAAAAAAAACTGAAGTAGTTTTCTAAAAATATTAGATTGTTTTACACGTATAATTTCTTGTAACGTTACGACATTAAGGAATTTGATTACGAACTTATAAAATTTCTTTGAGACATGCATAACATGAAAAATATAATTTTACAAAAAATTGTACTGTAGCTATTAAATCGCGAAATGTTATCGAATTATTATATA